>JAGFNQ010005894.1:0-98307 GCA_024364735.1 Boesenbergia rotunda
CATATGGACAGCAACTCCATGACAGGAAGACGCCTAAGTCGAAGCCAAAGTGATGCCTTAATCAGTCCGATTAGTGATGAAGAGATAAAAAAAGGCGCTATATGTGGGAGTGAAAAAGCCCTCGGTCCGGATGGTTATGGTGTAAAATTCTTCACTTCATCATGGGATATAGTGGGAGGAGACTTTATTGTAGCGGTAAAGGAGTTCTTTGAGGAGGGAAAGTTGTTGAGACAATGGAATCATTCTTTGATATCCCTAGTGCCAAAAGGGGATCATGCAGAAAGTGTTGCAGATTATAGACCGATCTCTTGTTGCAATGTCTTCTATAAAGTCATTACTAAGATATTGGAAAACCGGCTTTCTAAAGTGATGGATTTCTTACTTAATCTGGCTCAAGTGACGTTTGTTCAAGGAAGAAACATTGGGGATAATGTCCTTCTTACACAAGAGCTACTAAGGAAGTATGCAAGGAAAAGAATCTCTCCAAGATGCATGATCAAGGTGGATCTAAAAAGGCTTTTGATATGGTTAATTGGGATTTCTTAATGAATGCTCTTGTTGGTTTTGATTTTCCCCAATAATATTGCAAATGGATAAAAGAATGTGTCATGACAACCTCATGCTCCATCTCTTTAAATGGAGGTGTCTATGGGTTCTTTAGCGGAAGAAGGGGATTACGTCAAGGTGATCCTATTTCTCCTCTCCTCTTTGGTTTATGTATCAAAGTGCTATCAAGGAAGATAAAAGTTACATCCGATCAACCCACTTTTCACTTTCATCCAAGATGCAAGGAAGTTGGTATTACACATTTGATATATGCGGATGACTTAATGCTATTTGCACGCGTCGATGAATCTTCGATTGGGCTATTGGCGGACTGCTTGGAGGAGTTTGGTGCGGAGGCGGGACTCAAAGACAATCCTATCAAATCACAAGTTTATATGGCGGGAGTGGATAACAACACAAAGGGTCGGCTATTGCAAAGAATCAGGTTTCAAGAAGGGGCATTTCCTTTTAGATACTTGGGCATTCCTTTAGCGGTGGAGAAGTTGTGCATTGCTAATTATGGTCCACTCTTGGAGGCAATCACAAGAAGAATGAATGCGTGGCTTAAGAAGGCTTTGTCTCGAGCCGGAAGATTGGAACTAGTCAAGACAATACTCCAAGGGGTGAAATGTTATTGGTTATTCATACTCTCTATTCCGATTGGGGTTATTGAGAAGATTAAGACTCTTTACCGAATGTTTGTGTGGGATTCCAAGTATCCACCTATTGCATGGGACAAGGTATGCTTGCCAAAGGAAAATTGTGATTTGGGGCTAAGAGACCCATTAATATGGAATGAGGCATTACTTTGTAAGATGCTATGGGAGATCCAAACAAGAAAAGAGTCTTTATGGATAAAATGGGTGCACCAACAATATGTAAAGGGGGGCTGATTTTTAGGAGTGGGAAGCAAAATCAAGTGATTCTCCATTGATAAAGAGGTTAATAGAGATTAGAGAGAAGATTAGATTGAAATCAAATGGGTTTAGCTAAGCAAATATGAAGCTAATAGAATGGCTTGCTTCAAGAAGTGAAGGAGTGGGGAAGGCATATGGTTTTCTCGAAATAACTATTGGCAAACCATATTGGGTGGGATCATTATGGAGGCCGAAAATCATGCCAAAGAACCGGGTTACTATGTTGTTACTTGTACAAAGAAAGTTGCATACGACAAATAGAATAGATTTTGTGGAAAACAAGCTTTGTTTGATGTGCCGGCAAGCGGAGGTGACAATAGATCATCTTTTTTTTTTGCATGTTCTTATGTTAGTACCTTATGGCAAAGGATAAAGCAATGGTTGAGCATAAATTTCAGATTTAAGATGGTAGAAGAGCTTCTCCAAGTAATGGGATAGCGGTACAAAGGAAAGGGAAGAATGGTCAAAGCTAAACACCTTGGCGTCTCTAGTGCAATATATCTTATTTGGCAGGCAAGGAACAAATGCAGATTTAAGGGGGCAACAACCAATATAGAGGATGCTTTTCGGAAGGTCCAGATTCATGTGCACTGGTTTGTGGACCAAACCTCTACATAACCTCATGATAGAGTAAGCAAGTGGAGGTTACTATGTGTTGTTATGCTCCTGTTTTGAGCAATTTTTTCTTTGATGTTTGCTGTGATTTTCGCCTAATATGGCATGTTTTGTGAGTGTGTTGTGCCCATGTGTGGGCTGTGATTTGTGTGTGATGATGCACCCGTGTGTGGGCTAGAATTTGTGTGATGTGCTGCCCATATGTGGCTGTGATGGTATGTGAGATGTCGCCCATGTGTGGGCTATGAAGATGAGTAAATGATGTGAGTTTTTGATGTACGCCCATGTGAAGGGGCTGATCTGATGTCATTTGTTCTCATGTGTTAAGTGGATGGTCTCCCTCACTGCACTTTTTAATATATGAGTCATTTCAAAAAAAAATGAGAGGGGTTGGTTGGCTAGGGTAGGTGAAGAAGAGACATCTTCCTCTTCTTCTTCTTCTTCTCCTTCTTCCTATCATCTTCCTTAGGCCGGGGCAAGGAGATCCAACTCCATGGTGGTCGGCACAAGCAAAGGAAGGAGAAGTCTCTTCCCTTGGTGGTCGGTGGTAACTGTTGGATCGAGAAAACCGATAGAGGGGGGGTGAATATCGAAAAATTTTCGGATTTACGTAAAGAGCAATTGCACAGCGGAAGTTAAAAACACACAACGCAAACACGGGAGGTTTTACTTGGTTCGGAGCCTGTGTCGACTCCTACTCCAAGGCCCACGGTCGTTGACCGTTTACTTTGGGCAATTCTATATAGGCGCAAACAGTTTACAATAATTTGATTACAAAAAAATAAGTGCAGTAAACAAAACACGCTCTTCTTTACCGACGTCCGGAGTAGATCGAATTTCTCAGAGAAGCAGGACGTCGTCGGCTCGTGTTGGAAGGTTTCCGGAGCAAGGCGCGAGAGCAGAAGAGCTTTGAGGCGTTGAATTGAAGTGATGTTGTGAAGCCTTGGTCGAGGGTCCTTTATATAGGGCCTGGGGGCGCCCGGGACGTCGGGGGCGCCCCCCACGTGGCCTTTGATCCGCCAAAGTCTTGGTCAGCGTCTATCCTCTGGATCCGCTTTGACCGGGCGCCCGGAGCGCTCGGGGCGCCCGGATTGACCGGGTCAAACGTTATCTGCTTGGCTTCGATGGCTTCTGGTTCAGGGCTTGCGCATGGGGGCGCCCGCAGCGCAGGGGGCGCCCGGGAGCAGCGGGGGCACCCGGGAGCACGGGGGCGCCCGGCCCAGCAGCTATTCGAAGCCTTTTCCTCTTGACTTGTTTTGTATGCACCTTGGGGGCGCCCGCAGTATGTACTGTCGAAGCGTACTTTTTGCTTGTGTGTTTTGTGTTCACCTTGGGGGCGCCCGGGACACTCCGGGCGCCCTGGTCAGCTGTTGCCTCACTCCTTTGAGGCTCTCTGAGCTGCAGACACTCGTTCCTTCGGTCCTGCATCCAGGGTTAGTCCAAAACACAACAAAACATTAAGTGGTTAGTTTATACAGCCTTAGCTGTCTTGGTTCTGACTTTGGGTCTCCAAAATAGAACCCTAGGTCGAACCGACGCCTACTGTTCCCTCGACGGGGAACGCGTCCTCACCTACTCCTCTCGGGAGAATGTACCTAATGCCAACCGCTCCTTTGGTTGGACTTTTGCCTGACGGTCCTTTGCCAGGTCTTGGATACTGGTAGTCCTTCGCCAGTTGCCTAGCAGTCCTTCGCTAGGGCTTTGATACTGGCAGTCCTTCGCCAGTTGCCTAGCAGTCCTTCGCTAGGGCTTAGATACTGGCAGTCCTTCGCCAGTTGCCTAGCAGTCCTTTGCTAGGGCTTTGTATCCTGGCAGTCCTTCGCCAGGTGCCTAGCAGTCCTTCGCTAGGGCTTGGATACTGGCAGTCCTTCGCCAGTTGCCTAGCAGTCCTTTGCTAGGGCTTTGTATCCTAGCAGTCCTTCGCCAGGTTTCTAGCAGTCCTTCGCTAGGGCTTTTTCTGCACACTTAGTGAACAACGTTAGATCACAAACAAACTTAACTTTGAATCCTTTGCCAATATCAAAACAAGGTTCGATGTGGTGCTTCCTGCACCAACAGTAACACCCTTGGTGTTAGGGTTTCGGAACAGGGTTGGAGGAGGAAGAAGGTGCCTTGGTGACTTCGTTTCTTAGAAGATCGTAGCCCACACGACGTCCAAGAAGAGGATATGGCATATGATAGAAGATCACGAAGTAAACAAGTGGTATAACAATTGTTTGGTTCCTTTTTGTTCTTGTTTACATTGCATGTTGATTATTATCATGGACCCCAAAGATAAACACAAAAAACGGCGATTAAATCATCGTCTATTCCGCGGCTAATCGATTAGACGAGTTAGATTGCTTGAACAGCAAGTTTGTTCAAGCGATCACTTGAGTCGATTAGTACGATGATGATACGGTTGTTTGGAATGGTTTTCTCCATCTGAGTTGTTTCTAATTAATAGAAAATTTTAATCCGGGGACATGGAGAGTAATCTAACCGAACGGAAAATCGAAACCCAACTAAACCGAGCTCTCTTAAATAAAGCTCGTGGCTGAACTAGTCATTACCAGTTGATTGGTGCTAACACCAGTCGATTGGTCCACCCAAATTTGAACCTTACAACCCAACATTTGAATTCCCAGCCGACACTAGTCAACTGCACAGAAGGTCAGTCGACTGATCTTTCTGTGTCAACTACCAGTCAACTGATCCAAGCATCAGTCGACTGACCAAACCCTAAACCTAGGGTTTCCCTTCCTGAGTACAATTCTCTTAGCACTCGGCCCCTCATGACTCAGTTGACTCTTCACCTAGCAGCCTCGACCTATTGTCTTCAAGCCTTGTTCAACTTTGTCTCTCTTCCCTCGAATGCATACGAGCCCGCGACTCGTCCTCATGTCATCCTTCACGTATGCCTCAAAGTGCGCTTCCCTCAGCTCATCATTCATGCTTTGTCCATGATCCCTCGGATGCATAGAAGCCTATGGCTTGTCTCCTCATGCCATCTTTCGCCGGACCTGAAGCCGTCCAACTAAGCCTATGTGTATCCTTCAAACATGCACACTCACATACACATATCAACTATAAGGGTGAACCTAACTTAAACCCTTTACCCAAACATCAATAACACATGGTCACTCCGGGCCATAGATTGCTCTAACAATCTCCTCCTTTTTGATGTTTGGCAATACGTTTAAGTTAAGGAAAATAACTAGCAAATACAATGCTAATAAATATTTTGGACTTACATTGCCAAGGCTACACCTTGGACTTATACCGCCAATGCATTTACCAATGCAATGCAAACATGCATGGATCCTATCACAAGGCATCCCCACACCTAAACTCCCCAATGAGTTAGGATTTTCATCAACAAGGGTTTTTTAAGAACCTCTCCAAGGCTCCCCCTACATTGGACTTACAAAGGCTTTTTAAGATCCTCTCCAACATTCCCCCTTTGCCAATAATTAAGCAACAATGCTGCCCCTTTACCTAATCTCCCCCTTGACCTAGGATTTCTTACAAAGACGTGTTTGGTTTCCCACTTAAACCTAACACTTCTCCCCCTTTGTCACACATCAAAATGGCTCTAACAATATCCAAATTATTGCATCCTTTAACCACTAATAATTATAAATATTGTGTATTAACTGTTGGAGCAATCGACCCTAGGATGGTCCGGTGTGACCATGGGTTTTGATGTTTGTGCAAAGGGTTTAAGTTAGACTTACCCTTGTATTTGATATGCGTATATGGAGTGTGCAGGTTGTACAGGTACGCATATGGACCTGACTGGACGGCCTCAGTACGGTGAAGGATGGCATGGAGACAAGCTGGAGGCTTGTGTGCGCATCTGAGGGACCTTGGAGTGCAGAGACGATGAGCTGATGGGCGCGGACTTCGAGGCGTACGTGAAGGGTGGCATGGAGGCAAGCTGGAGGCTTGCGTGCGCATCCGAGGGATGAGGGCCGAAGATGAAGAGGGCGCGAAGGCAACAGTCGAGGCTGCGGAGGAGGAGTCAGTCGAGTCGTGAGGGTGCGAGTGCTGTGTGAATGTACTCGGGAAGTCCTAAAGGTCGAGTGCTGAGTGAAATGTACTCGGGGAGGCAAAACCCTAGGCTGGTAAGCAGGGCAGTCGACTGCCAGGTTGGCAGTCGACTGCAGGAACTCACAGAAAAATGGGTCGACCCAAGGAGGGTCGACCAGTTGACTGCCAGTCGACTGGAATTGGTTCCAGTCGACTGATCAGTCGACTGCCCTAGGGGCAGTCGACTGGTGAAGTCTGAAAACAACTAAGAATTCGAACGTTGGGGTGTAACGGTCGGATTTTAGTTGTACCAGTCGACTGGCCCTGGGGCAGTCGACTGGTGGCGTGATTTTCAGCCCGAGTCTATTTAAAGGGGGACTCGATCGGGCTGGGGTTTCTTGGCGAATCTTGCTTGGAAAAAGCTTGATAGTAGCCTTGTGTGCCCAGGTGCTTGTAGAGGATTGTGGAGAGGTTTCTCCACCCACAAGGAGCGACACGAGTTAGCCGGAGGGAATCCGGGGAGCGATCCGCCGAAGGATCAAGGGATCGTCCACCTCACGGACTGTCGTGGAGTAGGAGTTTCATCTCCGAACCACGTAAATTAGTAGTGTTAGCATTGTTTAGTTGTTAGTTTCTTTATTATTGTATTTCCGCTTGCGCAACTAACAACGTAGGTGAAAGAAAGCTCCGAAATTGCTATTCACCCCCCCCTCTAGCTAGGGCAAAGATCCCAACAAGTGGTATCAGAGCAAGGACTGCTCTTGATCGGACTAACCGCCGAGAGAGTACACGCTAGAGGAGAAGAATGATGGAAGACAAACTTGGGGACAACATCTACGCTCCGCCGGCCTACGACCATGAAGACTTCGGGTATTGGAAGTCACGGATGGAGACGTGGTTCGCGATGGAGTGGGAGTACATGATGGTGCTTGAAGAATCATTTGAAATTCCAAGAGATAAGCATGGGAAGAAGCTCCGCCCAAGATATTGGACTCAAGAGCAACAAGCATATTCCAAGGCAAACGAAAAGGTAATGAGTATTTTAGTAAATCTTTTGCCTAAAAATGTGTTAAGTGATGTAGGGAGGTATAAGAATGCATATGAGTTGTGGAATAAATTGGAAGAAGTGCACAAGAACCCTAAAACGACTCAAAGAGTAGAGGAGCTCGAAGGAATGAGTCAAATGGTTCAAGAAGAAGAAAAAGGAGGAAAATTGACCATCTCATCAAGTGAAGTGGAAGAAGAAAGTGAGAGGTCATCCACCTCATCTAGAGAAGAGGAGGAGGTTACCACTTCAAGAATTGAGGGGGAGGAAAGATCTTCACTAATGCCAGAACAAGAGGAAGCATCCACCTCTTCCAAGGTTGAAGAGGAAGTCAACCTAGCCTCTACCTCCACCAAAGCAAAGAAGAAAGATCACATCACATGCTTTGGGTGCAACGAAAAGGGGCACTATAAGGATAAGTGCCCAAAAGGTAAAAAGGAGGTACACCCTAAACCCATTGTAAATTCCTTTAAAGCTAATGTGGATTGTAGGAATGAAGAGGCTCAAGCTAAGAAAAAGAAGATTAGATGCTTCATATGTGGTGAGTTAGGGCACTACCACACCAAGTGTCCAAGGAAGAAGGAGCTAAAGAAGATGGAGCACTTGAGGAGATGGGAGAAAGAGCAAAGGAAGAAGAGAAGCCCACATCAAGGAGGGACTACAAGGGTAAGGGAGGTAATTCCTAAACCTAGATTAAATTGTCATTCATATTTAAGTTCCTCCATGAATGCTAAGAATCATGCCAATTACCCACCCATGAATATTAGAAATAATACAAATCATTCATTCATGCATGCTAGATTTCATGAAAATTGCTTAATGGTACATAACATTGGATTTAAATATAATGATAGGACTAAGGATAACAAGGTAGATCAATATTCTAGAAAAAACATGCATCATGATAGACCTACGACGTATGCACCTAAGGATCAAGGTATTAACCCCAAGAAGGGGAGACACATGCCTAGAAAGAATGGTAGGTCTAGAAATGTCCAAGGTGGACATGTGGATACTAAGGTCAAGAAATTAGAAAGGAAAAATCAAGCCTTGAGGGTAAGGCTTGATACCTTAGAAAATGCCCTAGAAAGATTCACGGTTGGATCTAAGGGCTTAGACATGGTGTTGGGTAGCATCAAACCCAACTATGATAGATCGGGATTGGGGTACCGATCTAAGACCTCCAAGGGCAATGGAAAGAAGTATGTTGGGAAAACATACAATCTTAGTAAGGAGGGAAGGTCCAAGGGTGGCAAGGGGATGTCATCCAAGGGTAAAGAGAGTGACCTAACCAAGGACAAGGTGTCCAAGGTTAAAAAGGTCAATTTTGTAGGCCAAGAGTCATCGGTGACACACCGGTGTGGCCTAGCGTGGATGGAGTCACCTAGGGAGGTGGCTAAGGCTAAGAGCTCAAGGGGGAGCTCTAGGAGCCTTTGGGGTCCATGGTAAATGGATCTCAAAAGTTTCTCCCTTAGGAAATTAGGTGAAATATGCCAAAAGGATTAGAAGACTTGGGTAAGTCTTAATCTTAGATTTTGGCATATCAAAAGGTGAATTATGATCAAGGAGAAGTGACAAAATAGGGCTATAATTGACAAAATTGAGGTTTCATGGTGGAATACCATGTATTTCAGTGGTAGAAAAGAATTATGATCAAGGAGAAGTGAATGCATTGAAGAGAAGTAAGAATTAGAACTTCTAGGATGAGTTTATTTGATACACTTTGAAAGAAGTAGAGTTTTGTGCCAATCTTGGGATCCGGAGTACATTTATTTGGAAACGTATTTTTCCCAAGTAGATGTTGGCTTCACAAATCTCCCCACAAAATTTCAGATTTTTTGGAGATTTGTAGAATTTTTACGACATTTCTGAAAATCACCAAAGAGGGCTGAAATTCAGCTACCAGTCAACTGGCTCAGATACCAGTCGACTGGTGGCAGGCGACTAGCAGTCAACTGGGAGGTCGACCAATATCTCTGTACGCCAGAAAAATTGAAGGGCAGTCGACTGGGAATACCCCAGTCGACTGGAGACAGTCGACTGGGACCATCCCAGTCAACTGGTCTCAGGCCCCGAAACTCTCTGTTTAGCAGGCAGTCAACTGCCCATTTTGGGCAGTCAACTGATCAATGAGAGTAAGCATGAAAAAGGGCATTTTTGACCATAAAAAATTCCAGGATTGATCATTGGATATGATTTAGGATTAGAATTCTCGGTTATAACTTTATAATCCTTAGAAGAAGTGTTATCTCATGACTTTACATGGACTGAAAACCAAGGAAATTGATAAGTCTCCCTAGGAATCTAAGATTTAAAGGTCAAAAAGGGAGTTTGAGGACAATTCCATGTGTCACATTAAGATGGGTAGATGTGACAAACACATGGAATAAGAAAGGAAGTTGGACATTGATACTTAATGAAAAATCCTTAAGAAGCTTAGAATTGTACCAAAAGTCAAGCACACTTGATATTTCCATGATATCATATTTTTCTAGGATAAGGGTATATCCTAGCAAGTGTGCTTGCAAACCTTAGAGTTTTTAGAGTGGTTTGAGAGAGTGGTTTGAGTTCATTTTGGCACTAAGGGAAAGGGTGCTTGGGAGCAAGCCTTAATAGTGTTCAAAAGGGGAAGAACTCGGATGTTGGGTGGGGATAACTCAACATGGTGTTAGGAGGTTAAGTTGGGTAGAACTTAACCCTTTGAAAATGAAAATTAGGAGAAGGCATGGGTTAAGGGGGAGGTTGTATCCTATTTGCCTTAATTTTCATAAGAAAATTTTTGGATTTTGTACCAAACTTGGGAATGGGAATAGATACATGGTGAAATATATTTTTCTCAAGTAAGTATGGGTTCCACAAAGTTGTCCACGAAGTTTGGAAATTTTTGGAAATTTATGGAATTTCTGGCGCGTTTCTGAAATTCGGCCAGAAATCTGACTATCAGAGTATCAGTCGACTGCCCTGGGGGCAGTCGACTGGTAAGAGGCTGATTTGGGTATCAGCAGCTGGTTTGGGCCCAAATGACGAGGAACGAGTGTATGGGGGACTAGTACACTGTAAGTAGGATCATTGGGAATGTTAAGAACCAATAATCGGGTAACTATTGGGGTCTTTTTGATGTATGGCAAAGGGGAAGAGATGTTGGGTTTAAGTGGGAAACCAAACACATACCTTTGCTAGAAACCCTAGTTTTAGGGGGAGTTGAGATGAAGGGGGAGCATGGTTGCTCCATTCTCGGCGTAAGGGGAACCTTGGAGAGGTTCTTAAAAAGCCTTTGTAAGTCCAGTGTAAGGGGGAGCTTGGGAGAAGCTTTAAAAAGCCCGGATTGGTAGAAAATCCTAACTTGGAGGGTTAGGTGGGAAAATCCTAGCCTGGAGGGCTAGGTGTTAGAAAATCCTAACTTGGAGGGTTAGGTGTGGGATAGGATCCATTTATGCATTGCATTCATTTAGCATGGTTTTTGCTACTTACTACTATCTTGCTTTCCTAACTTAAACGGATTGCCAAACATCAAAAAGGGGGAGATTGTTGGAGCAATCGACCCTAGGATGGTCCGGTGTGACCATGGGTTTTGATGTTTGTGCAAAGGGTTTAAGTTAGACTTACCCTTGTATTTGATATGCGTATATGGAGTGTGCAGGTTGTACAGGTACGCATATGGACCTGACTGGACGGCCTCAGTACGGTGAAGGATGGCATGGAGACAAGCTGGAGGCTTGTGTGCGCATCTGAGGGACCTTGGAGTGCAGAGACGATGAGCTGATGGGCGCGGACTTCGAGGCGTACGTGAAGGGTGGCATGGAGACAAGCTGGAGGCTTGCGTGCGCATCCGAGGGACGAGGGCCGAAGATGAAGAGGGCGCGAAGGCAACAGTCGAGGCTGCGGAGGAGGAGTCAGTCGAGTCGTGAGGGTGCGAGTGCTGTGTGAATGTACTTGGGAAGTCCTAAAGGTCGAGTGCTGAGTGAAATGTACTCGGGGAGGCAAAACCCTAGGCTGGTAAGCAGGGCAGTCGACTGCCAGGTTGGCAGTCGACTGCAGGAACTCACAGAAAAACGGGTCGACCCAAGGAGGGTCGACCAGTTGACTGCCAGTCGACTGGAATTGGTTCCAGTCGACTGATCAGTCGACTGCCCTAGGGGCAGTCGACTGGTGAAGTCTGAAAACAACTAAGAATTCGAACGTTGGGGTGTAACGGTCGGATTTTAGTTGTACCAGTCGACTGGCCCTGGGGCAGTCGACTGGTGGCGTGATTTTCAGCCCGAGTCTATTTAAAGGGGGACTCGATCGGGCTGGGGTTTCTTGGCGAATCTTGCTTGGAAAAAGCTTGATAGTAGCCTTGTGTGCCCAGGTGCTTGTAGAGGATTGTGGAGAGGTTTCTCCACCCACAAGGAGCGACACGAGTTAGCCGGAGGGAATCCGGGGAGCGATCCGCCAAAGGATCAAGGGATCGTCCACCTCACGGACTGTCGTGGAGTAGGAGTTTCATCTCCGAACCACGTAAATTAGTAGTGTTAGCATTGTTTAGTTGTTAGTTTCTTTATTATTGTATTTCCGCTTGCGCAACTAACAACGTAGGTGAAAGAAAGCTCCGAAATTGCTATTCACCCCCCCTCTAGCTAGGGCAAAGATCCCAACATTAACCCCCTATAAGATTATACACAAGTTTAATATCATTAGGATACTTTTCGACCTAGCTGAAAATAATTTCAGCATGTATCAGTCGACTGAGACAGTTACCAGTCGACTAATCCTTATCGAAAAGGAATCTCATAGTAACATCAGTCGACTGCTTCCTTCATCAGTCGACTGATCTAGTCGAAAAACTCATACAGTAACTAATCTCTCTCTAGACAGCACTGTTACCAGCCGACTAAGATAGTTACCAGTCAACTTGTACCCTGATTTTAGCCTTTTCGGCATTCTGAACCTAATTTTAGAAATGCACTGATAATTCCATAATTTTTCAAAAATTCTCAAATTTTATGGAGAGGTTTGTGGTACCCGTATCTACTTGGAAAAAATACATTAAAAAATGTTTCTACCACCAATTCCAAGATTGACATAAAACTCAAAACTATATAAATGGTTCAATTGAACCTCGACCTAAAGTCCTAGTTTTGGCCTCCTCTTGAAGTATCTGCCCATACCAAACCACAATACATCCCTAGCATTGGTTTATATGGCATCTATACATCAAAAATCAATTTTCATGCAATATGACCTCAATGTCATATTTTCATGCATGACACTCAATTCCAATGTGCCAAATCTCTAGGATTCAGACTCAAATCTGTCTTCAAATCCATTGGCACACTCCATTGTTCATCTAGACTTCCAAGAGAAATCCTCCCGAGATCCATTGACCATGGGTCCCAACTTGGCTCCTAGAGCTCCCTTGAGCTCTTAGCCTTAGCCATCTCCCTAGGTGACTCATCTATAATCACAAGGCCACACCGGTGTACCTCCGATGATTCTTGGCCTACAAACGTAACCTTCTTAATCTTGAACATCTTGTTCTTAGTTAAGATTTTATTCCCTTTAACCTTGGACATCTTATCCTTGGTCAAGGACTTTTTGCCCTTAAATGGCATTCCCTTGCCATTCTTAGACTTCCCCTTGCTATAGTCATATGACACCCTTGTATATGATTTCTCGATAGCATTAAAGAACTTAGATCGGTATCCTAGACCATATCTATCATTGTTGGGGTTTGACCACCCAATACCATATCTAAACACTTAGATCCAATAGTGAATTTATCTAAGATTTTCTCTAATTTATCAACTCAAAGCTTGATTTTCCCTTTCTAGGTTCTTAAACCTAGAATTGACATGTCTACCTTGGACATTCCTAGACCTACCCACCTTCCTAAGCATGTGGCTCCCCTTCTTGAGATTAATGTCTTAGTCCTTAGGTTTAATAGTCTTGGTTTTATCATGACATGATTTTCTAGGATTTTGATCTACATGATTAACCCTATTTTTATCATGATATCTAAAACCATAATTATGTATGAGAAAATAATTATCATTATCATTCCTAGCATGCATGGAGGAACTAAAATTTGAGTTAAATTTAAGGTTAGGGTTTACCTCCCTTACCCTTGTAGCTCCCCCTTGATGTGAGAACCTCCTCTTCTTCTTCTTTTTCTATTTCTTCAAATGCTTCAATTTCTTGAATTCTTCTTTTCTTGAGCATTTGGTATAGTAGTGCCCTAGCTCACTACATGTGAAGCGTCTTATATGCTTCTTCTCCTTCTTTGCCCCATCTCTACAACTCATGTTAGTTTTCAAATTAATTAAATTGAGTTTAGGGTTTACCTCCTTTTTACCTAATGGACACTTGTCCTTGTAGTGTCCCTTTTTATTGCACCCAAAACAAATTATGTGATCTTTGGATTTTGCTCTGGTGGAGGTGGAGGCTTCTTCTTGCTCTGGTATTGAGGATGGTCTCTCCTCTCCCTCAATCCTTAAAGTGGAGACTTCGTCTATTTCTTCCTCACTTGAGGATGTGGATGGCTCATCCTCAATTCCCAATTCACTTGAGGAGGTGGATGGTTCTTCATCTTATTTCTTCTCCTTCTCGGATGTTGAGCTCCTCTCCTCATCCGATTTTTCCTTCTCTTCTTCTTGGACCATCAAGCCCATCTCCTTGGGCTCTTCATCTTGTGTAGGCTTTTGATGAAGAGCAATCACTTTGCTCTATAGTTCATCAGCACACTTGTACTCACCTACACAACTAATTATATCATTAGGCAAAATATTAAGTAAAATTGATATTACTTTATCATTTGCCTTCGATTGTGTTTGTTGCTCGTTATTCCAATAACATGGTCGGAGCTTTTTCCTGTGCTTATCTTTTGGGAATTCAAATGGTTCTTCAATGGCAATCATTAGATCCCAATCCATGTTGAATCATGTCTTTGATCGCAATCTCTAATAATCGAAACTCTCGTGGTCGTAGGGAGGTGGAATGTTAATTGTTGGTGCAAGATGCATCAGTGATGTCCTCCTCTAAGTGTTTCAATGTTTGACAATATGCTTAAGTCAGTGATACATTGAGCAAGGGAAGGGTAGTCAAGAAAACTGGACCAAAGTGATGAAAAGTCCTAGTTAACCTAGGCATTAAGTCCTGGTTCGTGGAATTGGGCACTAAGTCCTGGCCGAGGGCTGGGCACCTAAGACCTGACCAAGGGTTGGGCATTAAGTCCTAGTTTGTGGAATTGGGCACTAAGTCATGGCCGAGGGCTGGGCACCTAAGACCTGACCGAAGGTTGGGCACTAAGTCCTGGTTCGTGGAATTGGGCAATAAGTCATGGTCGTGGACTGGGCACGAAGTCTTGGTCCGAGGGATTGAGCAACTTAGCTGAGCGATGACTAAGGACAAAAGTAGAGACGGATCGAGGTTCGGACGTCTCGAGATTCGAGAGTCTCGAAGGATATGTAAAAAGTCTAACCGGATGGGCCGGGTGGCAACTGTCTCCTGAGAGAAGTAGGTGAAAGGCACGTTCCCGAGGGATAGGAACATAAGGCATCGGTTCGACCTAGGGTTTCGCGGAAATCCGATGTCAGAACCAATTCTCTAAGGCTAAGGTTGTATATGTGTTTGCCTTGTATTTATGTATCTTGCAGGTACCTAAAACTGAAGACAAAGCAGGTAAACAAACACACAACAAGGCTGGAAACATAGCAGCTAGGTGACCCTATTAGCCAGGCCGCCTCAATGAAGTAGGTGCCTCAATGATATAGGGCGCCTCAATCATTCAAGCACCCTATATGTCTAGGGTGCCCTGGTTGAAAACCTTATCGGCTGCTGCGAGTTCGGTGCGGAGATGAGGTTTGACCAGCCTCTATGAGGCGCCTCATTGATCACATGCACCCTATACCAAGCCTATATAAAGGGGCTTCGACCCCTCAACTCTACACAATATTCAGAAATCATTCTAAGCTTTCCAAGTGACGACAAAGCGCTAACGACGAAGTTCTGCGACCAAGGAGGCTCCGGGAGGAAGTGCGCGACACTTCGTAGGTCCAGATCGGTCGAGTCTTCGACTCTTTTAGTTTGGTTTGAATTTGCATTCTGCATTTATTTTCATCTATCTTTTTTATTGTAAATTGTGCACTGTAAGACGGGTTTCTCCGCCTCCAGAAAGTCCGGAAAGGAGACCATTAGTGGACGGGCGTTCTCGTGCTTAGGCCTTAGATGTACTGACCCTGGGAGGGTTGGGAACCAAGTAAAAATCCCGTGTGCACTTTGTTTGTTTGTTCGTTCTTTCTATTTTCCACTGCACTAACTCTATATCTAGAACGATCGAAAAGTTTATGAAGTTTCCGCAAAGTTTTTACGATCGATATTCATCACACCCCCCTCTATCAATGGCACAGGTTCCCACATTAATGTTGTCCCCTAAGCGTTCTTCAAGCGTCATTTCCTCTAGCCTTTTGCTCTCCCGACGGTTAGTCCGTAGACGAGTGACCCTGGCTTTGATACTACTTAATGGGGATCGATGGACCGACTAGAGGGGGATGAATAACCTGTTGCCTCCAATGCGTCGGTTTTCTTTCTACATGTTGTTAGTACGCAAGCGGAATAATAAAACTAAACTAACAACTAATTTAACCCACAACTTTTAATTAACACAAAAATTTTGAAATTAAATCTTAATAACCTTAATTAATTCTTTCATTAATTTAACATCAATTAAAATTCAATTAACTCAAATCCAAATTAATTTAATCCTTAATTAATTAATTTAATTAATCCTTAATTAATTTAATTTTAATTAATCCTTAATTAATTTAACTTTAATTTAATTCTTAATTAATTTAACTTTAATTTAATCCTTAATTTAACTTTAATTAATCCATAATTAATTTAACTTTAATTAATGCTTAATTAATTTAACTTTAATTAATCCTTAATTAATTTAATTTTAATTAATCCTCCAATAAGATTACGGCCAAAGAAGGTCTCTATGCCTCGCCAAGACCTGGAAGCCGATTATCGAAACTCAAATTCAATTTACTATTTAATAAATTTGAATCTAACACAAGTTTTGATTAAATCTTAGATTTAATAATAAATTAAGAAAAATTACTCAAGCATCTCACAATACACCCATAAGACAACCATGCATGCTTGTACTGAGACATCTAGAATGAGTGAGATGTTAAGGACTAATAAATTAAAAAATATTTTTCAAAATTATTTTATAAAATTCTTAGAATATTTTTCTAAAAATATATTTTCAAGATAGTGCTTTAATATAATAATGTTTTTATGGATTTTATGCTTGTCTGATTGCCTATATATGATAGATTTTTAAAATTATATCTTTTCGAGAAAGTGTTTGACTTACACAATTAGACACAAGCCTTTAGGTTAACACTAGAGTCCCTTAAGACACTTAAATAGAGTTATACGATGTCGGAAACAGGGGGAGTTTTTTTTTGTTTCTTTTTAAACCTTATGTTTTAAAATTTATCATCTCAAAATAAGGCTTTCAAAATTATTTCGAAAACAGTGTTATATCACTAACATTTGAAAATATTTGTCGAAAATTGTGTTTATTTCCCTTTTGATCTTGATAAACCCTAAAGACACAGAGGAAATCTTCTTCATGATCTACAAGGACTCCTAGGATGTGTCTAATTTAGGGGGAGTCTAAGTCAAAAGAAAACTTTCTGACAAGTATTTTTCTAAATTTTTTTAGGCAATTATTTTTGAAATTATTAAATAATTCTTTTGATCCGAACCAAACACTAAAGACTCAAAGGAAGAGTACTTGTGGTCAACAAGCTTCCTAGGACTGAGTCAAGTTTAGGGGGAGGTCAAATTAAAAGAGTTATTAAACATTTCAAAATAATATGTTTTCGTGCACTATATTTTCAAAATCCTGTTGAAAACATAAGTAATTTGTCTTTCAAAATACTATTATTTTGTTTTTCAAATTTTTTTTTGTGTGGCTTATAAAATCATTTTGAAATATTTTCTGAAATAATATTTACTTGAGTTTGGAGAATTTCTAGGACACTTAGGGAAATATCCTTGTAGTTAACAAGGTTTCCTAGGATTGTGTCAGACTGGAAAAGAAACCAAGTCAAGTAAAATATTATGTTTTAAAAATAATATTTTTCTAAGTACTTTCAAAATATAAGTCAAGTAATAGTTTTAAAAACCAAGTCAAGTAAAAAAGGGCATAATATTTTCCAAAAGTACTTATATTTTTCAAAAAGGACATAATATTTTTTCAAAAGTACTTACATTTTTTTTCAAAAAGCTCAATATATTTTTCAAAAGTACTTGCATTTTTCAAAAGCTCAATATATTTTTCAAATGCACTTGTATTTTTCAAAATATTTAAAATATCTTTCAAGTTTTTTTTCAATATTTTTCAAAGTATTCTTCGAAATACACTATTTGTCAAGTGAAAACCTTGTTATGAGTGCAATTTTTTGAAAACAAAAATCTTTTCTAAATGGGAGTCTTTCTAAGACAATATTTTTCTAAGTGCGAGAATTTTCTAACTTCAAAATATTTTTTCAAATTGCTCAGTACTTTTTAAAGTGTAGTTTTTTTGGTGCAATTGTTTTTTCTAACTAGCTCTTTGCTATGCTTTCAAAGATTTATACTAAATACTTTCAAAAGAAACAATGTTTTCATTGTTGGTGCAAGTATTTTTTGTTAATTTTTGATGTATGACAAAGGGGGAGAGTGTGCTTAAGTTAGAAATTTAAACTTTTTTTCTCTTTCCAAAGGATCAAATGAAATCAAAATATTTTTTTCAAAAAGGGAGAGAGTGAGCTTAAGTTAGAATTTTTTTTCTTCTCCCAAAGGATAGAGAGCTTCCCCAATAGATCAAAATGTATTATTAAAACTTAGATCATTTTTTTTCCAAGGAGATCATTTTTTCCAAGGATTATAGTTTTGCTCTTTCATCTAATCTAACTTAAGATATTGTCAAACATCAAAAAAGGAGAGATTGTTGGTGCAAGATGCATCAGTGATGTTCTCCTCTAAGTGTTTCAATGTTTGACAATATGCTTAAGTCAGTGATACATTGAACAAGGGAAGGGTAGTCAAGAAAACTGGACCAAAGTGATGAAAAGTCCTAGTTAACCTAGGCACTAAGTCCTGGTTCATGAAATTGGGCACTAAGTCCTTGCCGAGGGCTGGCCACCTAAGACTTGACCGAGGGTTGGGCACTAAGTCCTGGTTCATGGAATTGAGCACTAAGTCCTGGCCGAGGGCTGGGCACCTAAGACCTGACCGAGGGTTGGGCACTAAGTCCTAGTTCGTGGAATTGGGCAATAAGTCCTGGTCGTGAATTGGGCACGAAGTCTTGGTCCGAGGGATTGAGCAACTTAGCTGATCGATGACTAAGGACAAAAGTAGAGACAGGTCGAGGTTCGGACGTCTCGAGATCCGAGAGTCTCGAAGGCTAAGTAAAAAGTCCAACCGGATGGACCGGGTGGCAACCGTCTCCTGAGAGGAGTAGGTGAAAGGCGCGTTCCCGAGGGATGGGAACATAAGGCATCGGTTCGACCTAGGGTTTTATGGAAATCCAAAGTCAGAACCAATTCGTTAAGGCTAAGGTTGTATATGTGTTTGCCTTGTATTTATGTATCTTGCAGGTATTTAAAACTGAAGATAAAGCAGACAAACAAACACACAACAAGGTTGGAAACATAGCAGCTAGGTGCCCCTATTAACCAGGGCACCTCAATGAAGCAGGCACCTCAATGATATAGGGCGCCTCAATCATTCAAGCGCCCTGTATGTCTAGGGCGCCCTGGTTGAAAGCCTTATCGGCTGCTGCGAGTTCGGCGCGGAGATGAGGTTTGACCAGGCTCTATGAGGCGCCTCATTGATCACAAGCGCCCTATACCAAGCCTATATAAAGGGGCTTCGACCCCTCAACTCTACACAATATTCAGAAATCATTCTAAGCTTTCTAAGTGACGACAAAGCGCTAACGACGAAGCTCTGCGACCAAGGAGGCTCCGGGAGGAAGTGTGCGGCACTTCAGAGGTCCAGATCGGCCGAGTCTTCGACTTTTTTAGTTTGGTTTGAATTTACATTCTGTATTTATTTTCATCTATATCTTTGATTGTAAATTGTGCACTGTAAGACATGTTTCTCCGCCTTCGGAAAGTCCGGAAAGGAGACCATTAGTGGACGGGCGTTCTCGTGCTTGGGCCTTGGATGTACTGACCCTTGGGGGTTGGGAACCAAGTAAAAATCCCATGTGCACTTTGTTTGTTCGTTCGTTCTTTCTATTTTTCACTGCATTAACTCTATATCTAGTACGATCAAAAAGTTTATGAAGTTTCCGCGAAATTTTTACGGTCGATATTCACCCCACCCCCCTTTATCGATGGCACCGGTCCCCACATTAATGTCGTCCCCTAAGCGTTCTTCAAGCGCCATTTCCTCTAGCCTTTTGCTCTCTCGACGGTTAGTCCATAGACGAGTGACCCCGACTTTGATACTACTTGATGGGGACCGATGGACCGGCTAGAGGGGGTGAATAACCTATTGCCTCCAATGTGTCGGTTTTCTTTCTACATGTTGTTAGTACGTAAGCGGAATAATAAAACTAAACTAACAACTAAGAAGACACAAACTGATTTAATGTGGTTCGGAGATAATGCTCCTACTCCACGATAGTCCGTGAGGTGGATGATCCCGATCCGTCTGTGGATGTATACCCGAAAAGCCTCCGGCTAGCTCGTGTAGCTCCTTGTGGGTGGAGAACCCTCGCTACAACCCGCAACACACACCTGAGCACTTAGACTACTAATTGGCCTTTAACTAAAGTCAATTTCGTCAACCCTAGCCAGCTAAACCGAGCTCCCTTAAATAGAGCTCGTGGCTGAACTAGCCGTTACCAGTCGACTGGTGCTAACACCAGTCGACTGATCCACCCGAATTTGAATGTTATAGCCCAACGTTTGAATTTCCAGCTGACACCAGTCGACTGCACAGAAGATCAATCGACTAATCATTCTATGTCAACTACCAGTCGACTGATCCAAGCATCAGTTGACTGCCCATACCCTAAACCTAGAGTTTTCCTTCCCGAGCACAATTCTCTCAGCACTGAGACCCTCATGACTCAGCTGACTCTTCACCTAATAGCCTCAACCTGTTGCCTTCAAGCCTTCTTCGACTTTGGCTCTCGTCCCTCGGATGCATACGAGCTCACGGCTCGTCCTCATGTCATTCTTCGCATATGCCTCGAAGTGTGCTTTTCTCGGCTCATCATTCCTACTTTATCCACGGTCCCTCAGATGCATACAAGCCCACGACTTATCTCCTCATGTCACCCTTCACTGGACCCGAAGTCATCCAACTAAGCCTATGTGTATCCTGCATACCTGTACACTCACATACACATATCAAATACAAGGATGAACCTAACTTAAACCTTTTGCTCAAACATCAAAACACATGGTCACTCCGGACCATAGATTGCTCTAACAAATGGGTGATATGTTCGCATATTGGACACCAGGTGATCATCCCCATCGTAATCTACCAGAAGCGATAAATTTATATCACTATCATGTTGATTTACTCTGTGATATTATTGATATGGAACTTTAAGTGATAAATGCTTATTTCTTAGAGGCAAGTACGAAGCTACTTATTTGTGTAGCTTGTTTGTGTCCATAAAACTCATTTTTGCTTTTGATAAGAAAATTTTGATGTAACTAATTGAGTTTTATCCATATGATCTCTCGTGATTTAATCTCCTCATACTTGATGATCAACTTTAAACTTATATATGCAATATGTGTTGGTACAATCGACCTCCAGGGTTTGAAGTTTGTTGTCAATATGTTTAATAGAGTTTACTCAAGGTTGACCTATCCAAGGAGAAGTCTAGTCAGGTCAACGTTGACCGAATGACTAGTAAGGGAAGTCATAACTAGAGGTTAGATAAGGGTGAGGAGTATACTAAGTGACTAGTCTTAACTGGAGGTTTGACAAGTGAAAATACCTAACTGAGATTAGACAAGGAAAAGTCCTAACTAGAGGTTAGGTAAGTGAGAAGTCCTAACCGAGATTAGGCAGGGGAATTAAAGTTCTAACTAGGGGTTAGGCAAATGAGAAGTCCTAACTATAAGTTAAGTAGGTGAGAAGTCTTGAAGAAGTAAAATCCAAGCAAGTGTGGCCGAAAGGTTTCAAGTCGACCAGCGTTGTCTACCGGACCAGCGAAACTTGAATATTGCTAACACTGCTTTACTTTACTATTTTATATTTATTATGCTAACTTAGTGTTATGGGAAAATCTTAGTCGATCGGGTTGATCATACACTAAGTAGGACCAAAGAAAGTCCAAACATGTCTAGAGAACTAGATGTTTGGCGGGTAAGCTGAGGTAAGCTCCTGAAGTGGAGAGGTGAGGTCGTGTCATAGTTAGGACAAATTTTAGATGTTGATCTAGTTGAAGAAACTAATAAAGGTTTCTAAATTGAGATTAAGGTAATCCTAACTGTCATATTCATGTATCTCTATTATCGATTGTCTAACTCTATTTTACAAGATAATTATTTGTATTATTTCTGTACTGACTTTGTTTTACAGAAAAGTAATGTTGTCATTAACCGAGGGGTTTAGTCGATAGTCGACTGAATAGGGAGGTTCAGTTGACTAATCTAAAGGGATAAACATTCGAGATCTGACAAAATAAAAATAGGGTTTAGTCGACTAAACCAAATTTGGTAGGTAAGAGATATTAGATTTGATTAGATTGTGTAGGAAAGGAAATCTAGAGGTTCCGTTGATAGATAAAGGTTATTAGTCGACTAAACATCATGATTTACAGGATTGAGTGGATCATATCAGAGTAATAAGGAATGACATGAAGATCAGTCCATGGATAAAGGGTTCAGTCGATGGACAATATCAGTCTACGAAACGATGTTTCAGTCGACCGAATGATGCTTATAAAAGAAAGCCACAAAGTTAGAGGCTGATCATTAATTTCTTCATGGCTCCATCTAGCTACTACTATTGCTTTTTGTGCAAGTGTTGATACTACGAAGCTGAAAGACTCTCCAACAACTACGTTCAACCTTCCACTCTTGTTGTTGGTATATTATTTTTATACTTGCATTCATTTATGGAGATAGTAGTATTGTTACTATCCTCCTTCATACTATACAAGTTTGCTTCTTTTTTGAAAGGTTTTGAAGAGAAGAACTCTAGTGGATCGCTCATCGGAAGCGATCAAGGATCGCGGGTCTTGGAGTAGTAGTCACTGACTACGAATCAAGTAAAAACGATTGTGTCTGTCTTTACTTTTATTCTGCTACTACTATACTTTGGTTTGGTTTTACGAAGATGAAAAGAAAAGATTTTAAATGATCGAGATTAGCTCCCCCCCCCCCCCCTGCCCCAACCTGCTCTTTGGACTTCTTCTTCTTCTTCTTTTTTTTTGGGAAAGGTAAATGTATCATGCCACCAAAAAGGAACTCATACAAAGTACTCGCTTGACGCCTACAAAGCGTTAAACATGTATCTGAACTTTATGAAACATCCTCTTAATGTAGGGTATAATGCTCTCAAAATGACTCCGATTACGTGCATCCCATAAAAGATAAATTGTAGAAGATACAGCTGGATATCGTGCTTTGGTGCGGCGTCCATTCCCTTTGTAGTGATGTTGAAATATATCAATCAATTTGATCATGCTAGTGATTTCAAAACTGATGTCCAACCATCTCTTCACCCCATCAAAAGAGACCTAGCAATAGCACAATCAAAGAAGATGCGAGCATTGGACTCTTCATATCGATGGCATAAGACACACATCTTGTTCATAAGGTAATCTGTCGGCCGTCTTTAGCTTATTGTGGGCAAGCAACCAAGCTATGAAACAATGCTTGGGCAATATGCATGGCTTCCATATCACCAAAAACCAAGAGACTTTGGGCATTCATGGTCGAAAGAATGTAACTCATAAGCCAAAGCCGCACCGTTTTGCTCCGCCGCAAACTACTCAATGAGCTTCATGTTCGTGGCACCTATTGAGGTAGTTCGCTGCAATAGAATATCACGAATCTGAAGTAAATGCTTAATGAGAGGAGAATCTAAAGGCTTACTCTTCTAATGCTAGAAGTCCACACACCAAAGATAGTGGTGTTGAACTCATCGCACACAAAGGGACTTCCTCCGATTTTGAAGGTTCCAAAGAGTTCGGCATAGGAGAGCCATACTCCATGCTTGCAAAACATAGAACCCATATCCTTCTTCTTCTTTTAGTAGACATATAGTTCCCCAAGAGATTGGTGGATGCTTTATGGATCATACAAAAGATCGAGAAATGCCATAAATCTAGTAAATTACCTCACTAGCCATTGGAACAATAGATAACCAAAACCATTCAACTCCTTGAAGCATCCCTCATACCAATTCCAACCGGCCAACATGTGAAAGGGTATGCTTCGGCCAAGAGGTTACCTTCTTTGTGATTTGCCTCAAGAAGTGCTCAATAATTTGCAATGCATAGCCTCTTCAAGGCTAATGGAATACCAAGATAGCGGAAAGAAAAGGACCCTAGCTGAAACCCGATAATATGAATTAGCTGCTAACACATTTGCTCATCAACTCAAGACATATACAAGTTAGATTTAAATGCATTCACTCTCAAACTTGCCTTGCCACCAAAATCTGTTAAACAACCTATGATGAGTTTCAAAGTAGAGACATCCGCCCTTGCAAATAACAATAGATCATCGACGTAAGCTAGATGGGTATGTTCTACCTCCACATACATAGGATGATAATGAAAAGCCTCCAGTCTTGAAACTTGTTTTATAGACCGTGAGAAAACTTCCAAACATAATCCAAACAATAAAGGGGAGAGAGGATCGCCTTATCTTAAATCTCTTCTTCCACTAAAGAAGTCATCTAACCCACCATTTAGACTAACTGAATATGAGACCATGGTTATGCATTCGTGTATCCATCCACAAAATTATCAGGGAAAATCATAACCAACAAGTGTGGATATAAGGAAGCCACAATCAACTATATCACCAATGATCAATTTTCTGAAGATCAACTTTAATCATGTACCTTGAGGAGATTCTCTTAGGAGCGTACTTCTCCAATGATTCTTGTACTAAATGAATATTATCACCAATGGATCGGCCCTGTGCCCGATCCAACAAACTATCCATGGCATTTGCTAACCGTGACAATAACACTTTAGAAATGACTTTATATAAGACCGTAAAACATAAAATGGGTCTATAATTAAAACAAGTGGAGAGTGATTAGATTTGGGAATCAGAGCAATTGAGGTATGATTCCATTGCTTAAGAAGTCGTCCATGATGAAAAAATTCCTTTACCACAGCTATAAAATTAGGCTCAATCTTGTTCCAAGCCGCTGTGTAAAACTTTGCATTGAAATCATCTGGACAGGGAGCTTTATTGGCCCCAATATCAAAGAGTATGCCTCCTTGATCCCCTCTGTAGTGATTAGAACTACTTGTTAGGACCAAAAGAAATTTAAATATCTCCACAATGATATGATATTGTTCACTTTGGGCCTAAGCCCTCATGATTTTGCTCTTGAGCTCTCCCCAAAAGGTCTCATACCAATTAAGATATCTTTCTCTTATAAGCCTATGATCTTTCCCATGTGTTTTCAATATGAGACTATGTTTGCAACTTTATAACCCCAACAATTCCTCCCTCAAACAAAGGGCCACAAGTCTCCCCTCAAGCGAAAAGCCTTTCCGTTTGATGTATCATTCTCAACCCACTAGGACTTTCTGCCCCTCGATCCACCCGACCTACTAAGACTTCACTACCTAGCCGCAACTAGGACTTCTCTGCCTAGTGTCTGGTCCTCTTGATCAAGACACGGGAGCCTATACTTCCTTTGTTAAAGGCTTAACATATATGGTTAAATCTGGATCATGGCTCTAGCTCGTGCTTCTTCCGACGGTTAGTCCAGTGAAGAGCAACTTGACTTTGATACCAATTGTTAGGACCAAAAAAAATTTAGATATCTCCATAATAGTATGATATTATCCACTTTAGACCTAAGACCTCATGGTTTTGCTCTTGGGCTCTCCCCAAAAGGCCTCATACCAATGAAAACATCTTTCTCTTATAAGCCTATGATCTTTCCCATGTGTTTTCAATGTGGGACTATGTTTGCAACTTTGCAACCCCAACACTACTAGATTCGACGCTTGACCATGGGACAGTCGGCTCCTAGGAAGAGTTTTGTTGTCTAAAGGCATACTTTGCTTGATTTTGCCCAATAGATCTTGAAAACACCCCACAAATTCTTCAGCAACTTTATCCAAACTAGTTGTTTGCTCCCCAGATTGTTTGGTGAGTGTGATAATGACATTTCTTTTATTGTTGCACTTCACTAAACCATGAAAAAACTTTGTAAGGTTGGTGAAAGATACATCAGTGATGTCCTACTCTAAATGTTTCAATGTTGAACAATATGCTTAAGTTAGTGATACATTGAACAAGAGAAAGGTGAGTCAAGAAAATTGTACCAAAGTGAAGGAAAGTCTTAGTTAACCTAGGCAATAAGTCCTGGTTCGAAGAATTGGGCACTAAGTCTTGATCATGGATTTGGCACTAAGTCTTGGCCGCGGGCTGGGCACCAAAGTCCTGACATAGGGTTGGGCAATAAGTCCTAGTCGTGGACTGGGCACGAAGTCCTCGTGAGTGAAGCTGGGCAAAAGTCCTGATGAGTGAAGTTAGGCAATAAGTCCTGGTCATGGACTGGGCACAAAGTCCTGGTAAGTGAAGCTGGGCAAAAGTCATGATGAGTGAAGTTAGGCACGAAGTCCTGGTCGTAAGATTGGGCAAAAGTCCTGGTGAGTGAAGCTAGGCAAAAGTCCAACCGGATGGGTCGGGTGGCAACCGTCTCCTGAGAGGAGTAGGTGAAAGACGTGTTCCCCCGGGATGGGAACATAGGTGTCGGTTCGACCTAGGGTTTCATGGGAAATCCGAAGTCAGAACCAATTCGTTAAGGCTAAGGTTGTATATGTGTTTGCCTTGTATTTATGTATCTTGCAGGTACCTAAAATTGAAGACAAAGCAGGCAAACAAACACACAACATGGCTGGAAAACAAGCTACTGGGCGCCCTAATGAACCAAGTGCCTCAATGAACCAGGCGCTTGAATCATTCAGGCGCCCTGGAGGTCTAGGGCACCCTAGATGAAGGCCTTATCAGCTGTTGCGAGTTTGGCGCGAAGATAAGTTTTGACCGAGGCAACTGAGGCGCCCCCTTCAACACAGGCGCCCAGTAAAGAAGCTATAAAAGGGGCTTCGACCCCTCAACTCAAGACAACATTTATAAGGTCATTCTGAGCATTCCAAGTGACGATAAAGCGCTAACGACGAAGCTCTGCGACCAAGGAAGCTCCGGGAGGAAGTGCACGACACTTCGGAGTTCTAGATCGGCCGAGTCTTCGACTCTCTGTTTGGTTTGATTTACTTTATGCACGTAATTTCTTTTATTTTTTTTATTGTAAATCTTGCACTGTAAGAAGGGTTTCTCTGCCTCTGGAAAATCCATAAAGGAGATCATTAGTGGACGGGTGTTTCCCGTGCTTAGGCCTTGGACGTACTGATCTTGGGGGGGTTGGGAACCAAGTAAAAAATCCCGTGTGCATTCTGAGTTGTCTTTCATTTTCGTTACTGTTGATTTTCGGTTGTGCTACTAACTCTTTGATTAGAACGAACAATCGAAAGATGAGTTTTCCACGCTTTCGGAAGATTTTTTTTCGAGTCGTTATCCCCCCTCCCCCCTCTATCGACGACACCGGTCCCCACATGTACATCTATTTGACTTCTTTGATCCTACAATATGTGTTCTAACAAAACATTTTAAGGATTGAAAGACCTTAGCGATCTTTTAGAGAAGTTAGTTATGTCAAAAAAAAAGTATGGTGTACCCGTTGATTTATAAGCTTGACATTGATATTAATTATACTGTTTGTGACTGCGATGATAGAGAATATTTTCTGTCATGAGAATTATTAAAGACAAGTTACGCAATCGAATGAGTAATGATTGGATGAATAATAATTTTATTGTTTGCATAAAGAAAGATATGTTTATAATATATAGTTGATAACGAAGCTATTGTATAAACGTTCCAAATACAAAGATTTGAAAAAAATAATCATAATGTAATTATTTTATGGTTATTTATTATTATAAAATTTTATATATATTTTACTTTAGAAATCATATTATATTATTGCCTATATTAAATCAAAATTCTAATTCTGTCCCTGAACGATTCAATCAAGATCCTTCCTCATGCCTAAGGAAGAAGGTTCCCTTTATAGGCCTTCCTCATGCCTAAGGAAGAAGGTTCCCTTTATAGGCCTGACATCTTTGGGAGTCATTAACCCAATTGATGGTTGTCATGTAGGGATCTTATGCAAAAAAACAAATACACAATGCAACAAAAAATTTGATCCCTTTTATAGATCCATGCGAAAGACATATACAAAGTTCAATTTAAGTGATTACCTTTGTTACGTGCCCTTAGTACAATCCCGACAACAACTTGGTTCGATGGATCTCTGCACGATCATAGTGGTCGTACCTCTAGTACGTAGTATCCACACGAATACGTTCCGTTTGTTGCACAAACTCGTTCTTAAAGAAGAATCACTTTCATGGTGCTAGCCACTTGAGTGGTTCGACCAAGAAAGGGAGAGAAAGATGAAAACAATTTTCAACCAAGGAAGAAGGGAGAAAAAAGCAATAGTCATTTACGAAAATGGCTATAGTCTTTTATACTAATCTAAGGAATATCAAAGGTTCTTGCCTCTTGGTTGTCCTTGTATCAATGTCTATTAATCTATATGAATATTATATTCAACTCAATGAATACTCTTAAGATCTTTGGTATTCATCCAATGAATACAAAATGTTAAGACCTTTGGTCTTTCTCTTTAAGTAATTGAGTCTAATCCAAATGAATCTAACTCAAATTAGATTTAATTCCATAGTCCAATTGAATTTATTTGAGTGTAACTCAATTAATTCAATTTATGTTAAGGTTCAATACATTTTAGTCAAACTAAAATAAACTCATCTCTAAACTAATATATTCTTTGTGTGTGACCCAATAGGCTCTCGTAACATGACAATGTACTTAAAATCATTTTAGATACATACGTAATAAGTGACAACTAGCAATGTATCTTGACGAGAATGTCAAGATCCCACCTAACATATTTCCATGTCTAGTATCTTGCATAACCTGGTCCTTCTATCCTCGATATCTAGATTGATCAATGAGGGCTAGACCTTGTCATTCTCTTATCAATCTTTATGTTTCTTGATCCCTAAGTAAACTCACTTAATCAAATGAGCTCGATATCTCATATTGACTCATTTGAGCATAACCATGCATTTTAGTAACCCTATTTGATTAAGGGGCTTACAGATATCACTCCCGTCATATGAAAGGGATAAATCTCATCTACATCACTCATATCTCTCCGCACCAGGGTGGTTGCTAAAATCAACAGCATAAAAAGACAAGAGACTAGACGAGAAATTTACTTGGTTCAACTAGGATGGTTGTTAATTCAATATAATGAAAATGCACTATCAAAACTTCTTTTAGTGTAAGTGAAGAAGCCTTTTACAGACTCTTGAAAGCATGAAAGAACTAGAAAATTTAATACAAGTTATTTTTTTAATCCTACTTTAGGGGCTATTTATAGCTTAAAATAAGAAATTACCATTGTGGTGACGTAGACCCGAGGCACCTCAGTTTCGATCTGAGGTGCCTCGGGTATCAACAGAGGCACCTCAGTTAAGATGACTGAGTTGCCTTTAGGGACAACTGAGACGCTTTAGTTGACCTTTTGGTCAAAGGCAACTCCTGTGTTGGCTTTTCTTTGTCTTCATCTGTTGGGTGATTTTTGATCATCCTAAGTCGAGCTCGCCCTAATCTGACTCATGTCTTCTCTTCGAACGAGCTTCCTCACCGACTTCTCATCCCTCGGATGTTGCACTTCTCGTCCACCAGTGTAATCTTTTGCAGTTTTTGCTTCTCTCAGATGTATTTAGCTATTCGACTCACTTCCTATGCCATCTTTCTCATCTACTACGTCTTCCGCTCGATTTTTTGGGTTCCTAAGTTCCTGTACATTTAGACACAAGGATTAAAAATAATCAGAACCTAACTTGACTTAATTGATCATATCAAAACCAACCTATGGTACTTATAGTCTTGACGCATTAATATTGCCCTTACATATTAACACTCGATTACGAATAGTTAATAATAGTGTTATATATATATAAGGCTAATACTAACACAACGATCTTTGCATGCATTATAATTTTCAGATAAGTTAGGCTCACACACGCGTATGTTAAATTTAATACAATTCTAACCTTAAAATTGCACTCTTATACGGACATGCATATCAAAGAGAACCTCACATCTATACATGTCCTCCTAATATTTAGAGTTATGATACAATATAAATTAGCTATGTTATCCAAAAATCTCAATGTAGAATTAAATTCTCATTCACGGAGTTCATTTCGTCCATTTTCTCATTCACTTGTTCAATAAATTTAATCAAATATTTCATAAAATACTTTACACATATAGTCAAAATATTTTATAAAACAAGTTACAAAATAAAATAAGTTATTGGGATATTTTTTTGATAAAAATTAAAAAGACTCTTTCTTATCTCTTTTTTAAAAAAGATATTATTATTTTTAAAAAATTAAAATAACGTCTCACCATATTCTTATTCTAAAAATATCTTTATTCTAGCCGTTATAATAATTATTGCTATAATAATTATTCTAAAAATATCTTAATTAAATTAAAATAAAATATTATAAATAAAATTCTTCTATTTTAATTTTTTCATCAACTTATCAAAATTACTAAAATTTATCAAAATTATTTCAACATGGTCAAAAATTATTTTAATAAAGTTTAAATAGTTTTAATCTAGTTGTTATAACTTTTTTTTGATAAAAAATTTTAAATATATATATTTTTGATAAATTTGAATCGATTTGTTTAATAAGTCATTGCAGTTATTTTATATCTGTTAAAATAATATTAGAATAAAAATATTTTTAAGATAAAAATATAATGGGATATTGTTTTTTTTTGTTTTTGAAAAGGGAGCCCATTTAAAATTCTGATAATTAGGGATGTAACGAGTTGACCTGCCTTGGTTCGCGACACACATGGGTCGGTCCACGACGAACTTAGATTGATCCACAGATTGAGAAACATATTGAGTTAAGTTTTTTATCAAATTTTTATCTTTTTTTTAATTTTAAAATAATATTTAATATTTTTACTCGTATGAGTATTCATTTATGTCCATTTATATTTTAAATTTATGTTTCTTAATATATTTTGTTGATGACACTCTCCGAAGTAAAACTTGAAGATATGATTTTTTTTTTTTGAAATTTTTGGGCCCGTGAATTGGTCCGCATAATTCGCAACCTACAATCCGTCTTAGATTGAGTTAAGCTGGGGACTTTCCAACTCGACTTAGATTGAGTTGGCCCATCTCGCGTTGCCCGCCAATTGGTTGACCCATACGGGTGTCAATTCGGATGGATCGAGCCGGTCACTTTTTTTTAAAATTCTCAACCTAAACTCAATGAGAACCCGAATTAAATCTGAAACTCCTAAACGCAAACTCACACCCGACCAACTTGAACCCGACCTGAATCTGACCCGAATAATCCAAAAAAATTTATTCAAAATCACTTTTAAAAACTATTTTCCTTATAATTTTCACTTTTATCTTAATAATAATAATAATAATAATAATATTATTATTATTATTATTATACTACGAATAATATTGATATTAATATATATAAAAATATCTAAATTTTCAAAATAAAATTTGATTTAACCTAAAAAAAAATTACTAAACCATAAATTTGAATAAACCTGGACCCGATCAGAATCCGACTTGAAAATTTTCAACCCTAAACTTTTCAACCCTTACCCGACTCGAAATTGAAAATTCTCAATCTGAACTTTAATTTTTTTAGGTCCGATAGTCAGGTCGAATTCATTTTTGGAACTCCTACTAACTCGTTACGGACTAATCCACCATGCCATGGATTGGATAGCTTTATCTTTTACCTATGTTTTCCCTTGTAATTTAAAAGAATGAAGCTTAAAATTTGTATTAATGTTATAATAGTCAATCTATATGGGCTTCTTACTTTATATTGGAGGCCCAAGTGGCCAATAAAATTTAACGTTAATTGGCGCGAAACTAAGAGTGCCTCAGAAAATTTTGAATTATTCAGAGATCTATTCGTAACGCGGTAAAACTCCTTGGAAACACTTTTCCCGCCACTTTCCGTCGCTCCATAAAAAAAAGGTTGCAGAGTGTTCCTTGCATTGTCCCCATCCTCGCTTCTTACTTCTCCTTCTCTGCTATCTTCTCTTCTAGGAGTCAGATCTTTGTAGGAATGGCCAGATCTGTGACCCCAGGAGCCATCTCGCTGCTCCTCTCCAATCCTTCTCCTGACTCGCCCTCCGACGTGTCGGAGATCACCGTCCAGGTCGTCGATCTGAAGCCCATCGGCAGCAGCAGCACGCGTTTCACGTAACCATCTTTCTCGCTTGGCATTTAGTCATATCTTCTTTTTCGCCTTAGTTTTTGCCTGCTGTCATTTTTTCGTCGAGTTGTGTTCTAGGAGTCATCAGTTTAAGTACGCATAATATCTACATCTTTAGGGTTACAATAGTTTAACCTAGGGTTTTGATTTCTCAAAGAGTTATACTTTATGCACTACAAAAGCTTAGATTTTCCTTGTTGAAGTTTGACAGTCTAGCTGCCCATGTATTCTTGATCGAGAATGTCTTGGATTCTGCACACAAAATTTCATTACAACAATAAAGTCCTCCAAGTTGTTGTTGTCTAGAATTCCGGAATGACAGCATAAAGTCACGATTGTTAGATAGAATTAATGAATTGTTATATTTTGCGATTGAACTTATTGCGGATAAGCCAAATTTGACCTTTTTTTTTTTTTGAACTTACAAATTATAATATTTGGTTCCGTGGGAGTTAGCAGGAAAAGCCCACCATAACTGCAGTGTTTGGCTTAGAAGTAAGGAAACATAGATTGTGAAATAAAGAAGCAAATTAGAAGAAGTCCGGGAGATAAGGAGATTACAACTTACAGAAAAATATATAGGATTCACAAGATGAGTTAATCGCAAAATGAAAAAGAAAAAAATTAAAGGCAAAATAGTCCTGATAAACGATGCAAAATATTACGAAAAAATCTTATGTGCAAGGGACTGATGCTGACAATATGGCACGCGTTTAAAAATTATTTTGTTGGTAAAGCTTCACGCCTTTGGCCAATTTTTTTCTTCCTGTTTTTATATTTCAGTATGCAGAATGGACAACTGCATCCTACTCTTTGCTCTTGTTAATGTATTTTGAATTTTATTTGATTATTGTATTATGATAAATTTTAATAGAATCTACTGCTGATATTCTTATATTTGACTTAAGAAAATTGTTAGTTTTAGAAGCTGATGTTATATTTGATAACAGATTTATGGCTAGTGATGGGGAGATGAAGCTTAAAGCGATGCTTCCAACTTATTTGTCTACTGAAATTCAATCTGGAAAATTGCAAAACCTAGGTCTAATCCGTGTTCTGGATTATACTTGCAACTCCATTCCTAATCAGCCTGAAAAGTAAATACATAGTAATCATGACTTTAACTCTTTGAATCTTGGTTTACTCGGATGCCAAAGCATCTACACTGATTCATATTCTTTCAGGGCTTTGATAGTGACAAAGTGTGAAATAGTTTCTCCTTCTCTTGAATTGGAGATTAAAAATGATGTAAAGAAAGAAAAGCCTGATATGAATTTAGAGTCAAAGCAAGAGGGATTTGTTAACAATGTTGTGAAAATGGAGGAGCCTACGGTAACATTAAAATCTAAGCAATCTATGGTGTCAAAATCTGCTGCTCAGATTGTGCACGAACAACATGGAAAGTAAGTGCTCTTTCTTGTATTTTCCATCTATTCAATTATGCAATTCCAGTTTCTATCATATTATGGGTATTTTATATGTGAAGAGCCTGCTGGTTATAGTAATTTGTTTGCCTTAAAATTATAATGTTGCTATGTTCTGCAGTGCTGCTCCTGCTGCTCGCCTTGCTATATCAAGAAGGGTGCAATCTCTAGTTTCCTTGAATCCTTATCTTGGAAACTGGACCATAAAGGTTCGACTCACCAATAAAGGGAGTTTGAGATCATACAGGAATGCTAAAGGAGAAGGCCAGGTTTTTAATGTAGAATTGACAGATGAAGATGTAAGCGTTCCTTTACCTAATTGTTTCAACTTGTCCTCCGACCCTTTATTTCTAACAAGACGCAATCCTGCTGATTAACTTTGCTAAATTTTGATCAGGGCACTCAAATTCAGGCTACAATGTTTAATGAAGCTGCAACTAAGTTTTATCCTAGATTTGAGTTGGGAAAAGTATATTTCATATCAAAAGGGTATCTCAGAGTCGCAAACAGGCAGTTCACAACTGTAAAAAATGATTATGAGATGAATCTAAATGAGAGCTCCATAGTCGAAGAGGCAGAAGGGGAAGTTTTTGTCCTTGAAACCAAGTATAATTTTGTCAAGATTGATCAATTAGGGTCATATGTAAATGGGAGGGAGCTCATAGGTAAGACCATTTTTACTAATTTGGATTCAAATTAATATAATTTTGAATCTTTCCTCAACTTTTCTATTTGGTGTGCAGATTTGATAGGTGTTGTTCAGAATGTTTCATCAACTTTGAGTATCCGGAGGAAAAGTAACAATGAAATGATTCCAAAGCGAGATCTTACTATTGCCGATGATTCGTAAGCTGTTTTGGATGCTTTTTTTTTGTGTGTTGAGGGTTATCATTATGCATAAATTGATCTTCTCTGTTTCAATGGCTAAACATATATTAACTATGTGATTAAGTTTGTAATTGTTTATGCTACAGGAACAAAACTGTCATTGTTTCCTTGTGGAATGAACTGGCCACAGATGTTGGGCAGGACTTGCTTGATATGGTTCATACCTCACCGGTTGTAGCCATAAAATGCCTTCGAGTAGGAGATTTTCAAGGTATAAAATGTTCACCACCAATTTTCCATAGGAATCGACTTAAAACATGTTTGTATGCTACTAATGGATAATTTTTTGTTCCTCTTGTAGGTGTATCTTTGTCAACTTTAAGTAAAAGCACAGTGATAATAAACCCAGATTTGCCTGAATCAAAGAAGTTGAAGTCTTGGTGAGATTGGCAACTATCGAAATGCCTTTAACAAATTTCTTATCCATTTTCAACTATTCTAATATGTTTTCCTTCCTATACCTTGCAGGTATGATTCAGAAGGAAAAGGAACTTCAATGTCATCTGTTGGATCAAGCTTGGTCTCTTCCACCAAAAATGGATCTAGGTCAATGCATACTGATAGAGTTTTCCTTACTCATATAACTGAGAACCAAAGTCTGGGTCAAGATAAGGTATAAATTTATGAATTGACAAAAAAAATAGCTATATTGTACTGTTTTCTAGTTCTTATATCCTACTTTGCGAACAGCCTGCCTTCTTCAGCATAAATGTCCACGTAAGCTTCATTAAGCCTGACCAGACAATGTGGTATCGAGCATGCACTACTTGCAACAAGAAAGTTATTGAAGTTGTTGGTTCTGGATACTGGTGCGAATCATGTCAGAAGAATGATGAGGAAAGCTCTTTAAGGTAAACTAAGTAAATGAAGTTTAATTGCACTGCCAGTTTCTTTAATTATTTGAAATAATTAAAATTTCAGATTTTTTGTTTTTCAGGTACATAATGGTGGTTAAGGTCACAGATCCTTCAGGTGAAGCCTGGCTTTCGGTTTTCAATGAGCAAGCTGAGAAAATACTTGGATGCTCTGCTGATGAGCTCAATAGAATAAAAACTGAGGTAAGAAATTAACACCTAAAACTCCTTATTCTACAAACTTGTGACATTGTTTTTAGGTCTATGAATGTAAAACCATTTTGGGTGGCTTGTTTGAAAAGTTGATCTGTTGATCTATTGCAGGAGGGAGATGAAAAGTATCAACTCAAACTGAAGGAAGCAACATGGGTTCCCCACCTGTTCCGGGTTAGTGTGGTGCATACTGAGTACATGCACGAGAAGAGGCAGAGGATAACGGTTAGAGCTCAAGCTCCAGTGGATTGCTTGGTTGAATCAAAATACCTACTGGAAGAAATAGAAAAGATGTCTGTATGCTAATGCCCTGTGTTTATATCTAATTTTCAGCAGTGCGTTCTTTAGCTGAGCAAACTTGGTCACTTAGCATTCTTTATGTTTCCTCTGAAAAATGTACGCTTGAAGCACGTGTTATATATGTTCTAATTTTCTTGGAGTAAAGTTTTGATATTTGGTTCTCATTTTTAACATCATCATTCATGGATTAAGTAGTGTCTTTTGCGTTTTGGGATTTATAATGAATTCTAATTCAAAAAATATATTTTAAGCATTGGCATTGATGAGGTAAGTCAAAATGATATCATGTGGTTTTGAAAAAGGTGAGATATGTTAAGGATGTGATTTGCGTGGCTTATAGGAAGACTTTTGCTCAGGAAAGTGTTTTTTCGATCGGGGCTTTCTAAACATGGATAGTTGATTGTAATTATGCGTTCAAGACTTTCTTTAGAGATTCTTCCCAAGTAGGGGTGGTTTCTTCCAATTGGGGCCTTGTCTAAGGTAAAATTAAATTTTATATGTTATCAAAGATAATAAATGTGCATAAAGAGCACTGTAATAGTAAAGGAGATTTTAATAATTGAATGATTAAAATGTATGTTAATAATTATCTTTAATGATTATCGTAATGATGATTTTAATGACGCGTTAGTCATTCCACTGCATTTGGAAGGAATTGAATTGATTTTTTTTATTTTGAATGAGTCTAAAAATGAACGAATTTGATTGTTTTTACTATTTTTTTACTTTTTTTTTTTAGTCTGTTTTTTTTATTTTCTGTAGAATGCGATTTTTAATTTTGTTTGCTTTTTTTTGTTTTCAAAATAAATAGCGTTTTCTGAAACTGAGAATAATCATTTAACTAGAAAACGTTTTCTAAATGAAAAAAAAACAAAAAACTTAGTTTTCTTAGATTTCAATTCTCATGAGAATTCAATTTCTTTATTTAAGTTACTTCCAAATTATAAAATTCAATTTAATTCCTTGATAGAACTAATTTCCATGGGTTTCCAAAACATAATGTTGGAAAGAAAAGGAAGGAGGAGAATAAAGGCAACGACAACAGAAGGTTTGGAAAAAATATAATTAATTTTTCTCTCTTTCTTCTTTCTCTTTCAATTTTACCCTAAGTCCATTTTAGATCTTTTGACTTTGAGCGTTGGTGTGGCAATCATCGAGACTCTCCTGGTGCCAATCTAACACTCTGTTTCCCCAATTTTCTATCTTTTCAGGCAACAACCTCAAAGTCAAAGACTAGTTCATCATTACTAGTGGGTTGTCTGCCTGTGCTTCGTCCTCTAGAATAGTCATGATTTTTTCTTCTTAGGAGTTAACATCAATTTACTAATTTGTATATTGGACTCCAATTGAATTCAATGGTAATCTATAGACTTCTTTTATAATGATCGGAATGACTTCTCATGGTTGAGATGAACATTGTTCGTTGTTAAATAATCCCATTGATTTTGTCTAGATTAGGTATTAATCTATTTGACATACTATAAAATGTTGATCGATAACCCACTCAAGCTGAACATTAGTAACATAATTATAGAATATTAGACTTCTAGATTATTCGTCGCGAATACTTCTCGATTTACCTTGACGGTCGATAAGAAACTTCCATGAGACTGGACCGATTATCCCAGATTCAACGTTAACCAATCTGATTAATTATTTTTTTTAATAACAACAAACATCGTCAACAATAATAAGAACCAACCAGATTAATCATTTTTTTAATAACAACATACATCATCAACAATAATAAACCGATTGGATGCTAAAATAATTTTACACCAATTTAAATTGTTAGAAATAAATTGACAAATGTTATGTATTTAATAAAAGAAATCTAATCTCTCTTTATATTCCTCAAGTTTTTGCTTTTGAGATAAATGATGATCATAATCATGTCACATTTATTTTTGCTTATGCGATATATGTTGATATATGCCATGCTTATATAATATATGTAATGCATATTAATTTGATAATTTTATTAAAATTAAGACAATTTACAATACTTATCAAAGTTTGATACTTATTATTGTTTTGATCAATAGTGGCATGCTTACCAAAGTAAATTATTTCTATTTATCTTAGTAGAATGTGATAGGATAAATGAGATATCCAACTTTTCAAATATTGGATGTGACTTAGCTAGGTTATCTTAATAAATTAAGAACTTAGAGGCATAAAATTATGGAATGCACCATTAGATGGGCAAAAAATAAATTGTATTATTCACCTAATTATACAAGAGTTGTATTCGATGCCATTGGTAAATGTTACCTATCTAAATAGCCAAGTTTTGGGCGATTAGCTAATGCTAACTCAATAAAAGATAAAATATGGATCTTGATCTACTAAAAAATAATCTCTATTGAGTTTGGGGCTAGTATTATGAGTAAACTGTGGGATCGACGGTGGTCGATAGAGGGGGGGGGTGAATATCGACTCAAACTTTTTCATAAAACTTGTCATTCGATCAATCGTCTTTCTATCAGAGAAGTTAATACGTAGCGGAATAATAAATAAAGAAAATAAAGCAGTAGACACGCGAGATTTATTTATTTGGTTCCCAACCCCCAGGGTCAGTACGTCCAAGGCCTATGCACTCAGTGTGAGTCCACTATTGGTCTCCTTTCCGGAATTTTCAGAGGCGGAGAAAACTCGTCTTACAGTTTGAAATGCAAGCACAAATATAATGAATAATTACAACTTATAAATTAAAAGCAAACCAAACAAACTGGATGATCCCGACCAATCTAGAACTCCGAAGTGTCGCACACTTTCTCCTAGAGCCTCCTTGGTCGCATAACTTCGCCTTGAGCACTCTTGGTTTACACAGAATGAATGAGCAGATGGAAAACTTGATGTGTTGAAGTGAGGGATCAAACCCCTTTTTATACTAGGTTCTCAGGCGCCTGATAAGCTTCTGGGGCGCCTCAAAGTGGTCAAAAGTTGATACGTAGTAGCGAACTCGGCGCAGGGGATAAGGTCCCCTTCCCAGGCGCCTAGGTTCCAGGCGTCTGAGTTCATTCAGGCGCTTGGGAACCCCTTTTCCCAGGTTTTTGTGTTTTGCTCTCCTGTCTTGCCTTCAACTCCAGGTACCTGCAAGATAAGAAAATACACAACAAAACAAATAATCATAAGCATTAATTGATTGTTCTAACTTTGAATTTCAATTGAAATCCTAGGTCGAACCGACGCCTACTGTTCCCTTTCCAGGGGAATGCACCCTAACCTACTCCACTTTGGAGAAGTTATCTTTTGCCAACCGGGACCTCCGGTTGGACTTTTGCTCAGCCTCTGAGAACCTAGTTCTTGAGATGCCCGACCTCGACCCATCTCTACTTTTGTCCGCAATTCCTGCTCGGCTAAGTCTTTTGCTCGGTCCCCCAGACCAAGACTTCGTGCTCGGCCTCCGAGACTCCCGGATCTCGAGACATCCGACCTCGACCCGTCTCTATTTCTGTTCGTAGTCCTCGCTTGGCAAAGACTCCATTGCCCGATCTTCGACCAGGACTTCGTGCCCAATTCCCTGAACCAGGACTTCGTACTTAACCCTGCAGGTCAAGACTTCTTGCCCAACTTCACTCACCAGGACTTCGTCCACTTAGCTTCACTGACTATGACCCAACTTCATAATGACTTCTTTGCTAGTCATCTTAATCCTGACTAGACTTCTCTCTGCCAAACATCAAGTCCTGTTTGGCCCAGTCCTTGGTCAATTTGACCAGATATGAGTTTAGTCATTCTGCCAAACATCAAATCCTGTTTGACTTATCCCTTGGTCAAACTGACCAACCCTAGGTTCTATTCACTCTGCCAAACATCAGATCCTATTTGGCTAACCCTTTGTCAAACTGATCAAACCTAGATTTACCCTACCAAACATCAGGTCCTGTTTGACTAACCCTTTGCCAAACTAATCAAACCTGGGTTTATCCTACCAAACATCAGGTCCTGTTTGACTTAACCTTGATCACTTTGGCTAGACCTTAGTATATTGTCAAACATCGAAACACTAGAGGTTAACTGTTCATGACTGATGGTCTTTGCACTAACATAAACTATATTTGCCCACATTTATGACTTACTCCTAATCTCTATTGAGTTTAGAGCTAGTAGTGTGGAAAAACTATGTTTGCCTACATCCATAACTTATTCCTACCCAGCCTTACAATTTAGTGAGAGAATTTTTTAATTAAAGACCTAATTAAGTGAATTTATTTTATGATACTTATTTCAACACTTATTAATCTTGTACATTATCATGTTTACAAATATTTCAAATACTTTATCACTGCGATCTGTCCTTGAGAAGGACAAGCTCAATAAGCTAATTTTTGAACTAGTATCGAAATTTGAGAATTGACCTCAAGCAAGAAAGGAAACAATATGTCCTAGAGCAGCCCATTCCTAAACCACTTGCTTCTAATGTCTCGAGTATTGATAAGGATGCATTGGATGTATTATGCCTTATGTTTACCACCACGAACTTTGAGCTTCAGAAGCAACATGAGAACATGGATGCTAATGATATGATTGAACATTTAAATCAACTATATCAAGAGTAGGTAAGACATGAGAAGTTTGAAGTATTAAATGCCTTATTTTTATGTAAGATGACAAAAGGAAGCCTTGTAGGAACTCATATTCTTAAGCTGATTGGATACGTTGAGAACCTTGATAGACTAAGCTTCCCATTGGACCAAGAGTTGGCCACTGATTTGTAGGGATTTTTTGTGAAAACAATCAACATATGCAGTGGAAAAAAATTGATCCCTTTCAGAGATCCATACTAAAGTAATATACAATGTTTGATCAAAAAGTTACCTTTGTTGCGTAAATGGTACAATCCTGGCAGTAACTTTGTTTAGGAGATCTCGGCACCATCAGGATTACCACGCCTCTACTAGTATCTATTAGGATGTATACTAAAAGCCTTGCTTTTATATAGATATCTACATTTTGAAAGAAAATCACAAGATCATTGTTTGCATGTTTATATTAGTATGTACATATTGTCTGATACATTACATTGTAGATAACATGGTGTGTAGTGTCGCACAGAAGATCATGTTATCAGTCCCTTGTAAAGTATAAGTAGAGGCTCACAATCGAGATGGATTTGGATAAACCATCGGGATGGTTGTAGTGTGATTTGGTGTTGGTTTATCTTGACCATAGAATTACACTAGTGCACTTTGTGTGTATTGAGCAAGACCGACATAGAGGTGATTCAATTTATACTAACTTTATAATTAAATTAGACCTTAGTTATTATGGAGTACATGCTCTTAATCCCGATATAATAATGAGCATGTGTATTTAATAGTTATTTCTTTGATTTACCAATGGACGAGATTTATTGGTTAAATCGATAGGCCCGGTAAGTTAGGAAATAATATTATTTACATGGTGTGCCGTTGATTATAGAAGGACACCGTGTCTTGGTGAGTCGGGTTGATGATGTCCCCTTCACGAGCTCATAAGGTTCATCATGTTAAATCCTACAGGTGGACTTGATCCGACATGATGATAAGGTTGAGTGGTACTACTCAAGGAGTTAGATGTTAATTAATTAAATTATCAGTAATTTAATTAATTAACGGGCATTCAATATCTTAAACACGGGGAGATATTTGTACTCATAATAGGTGGAGCCCATAGTTAAATATGGGGGTTGGTGAGGTAGTTCAATGAGAATCATTTAGTGGAATGGATCTTCATTAATGGATCGGACCTTGATCCATTAGGTGGCCAAGACCCAACTCCTCCTCATGGTCCCTATTGTAGCCCTATATATACCCATAGAGTCATGAGACCAAGACATCCAATTAACCTAAGGCTTGGGTTTTTCTCCTCCCTTCTCTCTCCTAGGTTCGGCCGGCGCCTCCATAGGCTTGGGCGGCAACACAAGGAGAAGAGAAGCATCTTCTCACCTTTTCTCTTCATTGGAGTGCATGGCTGGGACAAGGAAGAAGAAGAGAAATCTTCTCTCGATTCCTTGTGGGTGTGCGAGACCTTCAAAAGGGAGAAAAGTGGTCGGCGCCACCTTGGAGGTGGACATTCGACCGGCGGCGAGAAGAAGAAGAATAAGGAGTGGTAATTGGCGGCGCCTAGGGTTGATGTGAAGGAGAAGGCTTCTTCCTTTTCTTCATCTTCCTCATCTACTTCTACCTCCTATCTTCGGTTCTTGGTGGCCGGCGATCAACAAGGAGGAAGAAAGGTTAGCCGGCGGCAACCCTAGTGCTTAGGGTTTCGGTGCAACTTTGGAGAGAGGTGTTGGTGGCCTTGGTGACTTCAGTTCTTGGTAGATCATCGCCCACATGACGTCCAAGAAGGGGGGCCATACAATAGAAGATCGCGAGGTAAAAGGGAAGGTATAACTTCTCCTTTGGTTCCTTGTTCTTGTTTAATTAATTATCATTTTATGTTAATTAATTACTTGATTATTGTTAACCATTTTATGTTGATAATAATCTTGGACCCCGCTAATACACACTAAAACTGGCGATCCACTCATCGTTTATTCCGTGACTAATCGGTTGGACGAGATTGATCGCTATAACAACACGGTTGTTCAAGCGATCGCTCGAATCGGTTAGCACGATGATGAAACAGTCGTTTGGGAAATAGGTCTCCATTCGGATTGAAAATTTTAATCCATGGACATGGAGAAGTTTCCCATGCGCGACCCGGCATCCCCCTTGGTGGAAACCAACAATTGGTATCAGAGCCAATGATTTTTGATTTTGTGTGTTTTGGATTCAGTTACATTTTTACACTTTATCATGTATTTTATTTTGTCGGATAGTAGTAGGATATGCGTATGCTAACTCTTTGGTTGCAGGCACGAGATCCAACTATTATGGCTAAATATGATTGTATGTGATTGGTTGTGCATGTGTGTAATGCTATTTGAATCCTCGGGGTTGACGAGGCTAAATTTTGGTATTTGATTTTTGTAATTAAATACGGCACTTGTTTAGCCACACTTTTGATTTACTTTCGATCTAAATTTGATGTACACTCCTTTGTGGAATATAGGATCAATGGATGTAAATTAAATAGCATTTTATCTCGGCTCGGAGATCCCTTCATGGTGGCTTGCGCATGGAGAGGGAGGAGCAGACGAAGTGGCAACACGACTGGAGGCATATTGAAGACTAAAGCCATAATAGTTAGAAAAATTAGTTTTTTTTCTTGTTTATTGCTTTTAGTTTATATGTTTGTCGTGCATGCATGAAAATTCCTCAATTATAAATAACTAAGTGGGAGAGGGACCCTAAGGGTCCCATGGCCTCCATTACTAATTTGTCATGTGATGCGAACAAGCTTGCGCGATGGCTCTGAGTGCCTTCCTCCCTATCAGATGAGCTTGTTCTGTGGATCACTAGGTCAGACATGATTATAGGAAATTATTGAGGAGCGTGTGATTTTCCCCATCGGACGACACATAATCCGAGATAATTTTCTTAGTATCGTGTAATGGTAAACACTTAGATGCAAATAATAGTATCCTCCCTATCAGAGTCACTGCTATTATTTATTGGGCCGAAGAGGAACCAACTATTAATTTTATTTGTCAAAGAGTTAAGTTGACAAGATAATAAAATTAATGGATAAAACCTCCTCTTACAAATGTAGAATTCGTATACGTCTATACTATCGTGGCATGCGATATTCTCAGTGTTTTGAGTTGTTGGTTGATTTGAAAATTTATTGTTTGATGAATCAATATTTTTTGAAATCTAAAGTTTGTGATCGTTGTAATTCTCAGGAAATTTTCAAAATGGCTTTCAACCCACTTGTTTTAAAAGAAAATGAACTTACTGCCCCTAACTATAATGATTGGAATTCGAACTTGGACATTGTCTTGATTGTCGAGGAATCCAAATGTGTACTTTTCAAGTTTTGTCCTGAAAAGCCTAGCGAGAATTATAATGAAGAGAAGAAGGAACGTTTTAGGTAGTAGATAAAAGCAGACGAGATGGCGCAGTGCCACAATTTGGCTTCTATGTCAAATGTGCAGCAACATCAACATCAAACTTCTTCCACTACTTATGATATGATGTTCAATCTCAGAAAACTCTTTGGACATCAGAATCGGGCCGCTAGGCAAGTGACCATGAGGAGCTTGATGGCGACCACCATGATTGAGGGTATGCCTGTGAGGGAACATGCACTCAAAATGATGGCCCGATTAAATGAGATGGAAGTCCTTGGAGCAGAAATCGATGGGGAAACCCAGGTCGATATCATTCTCCAATCTTTACCAAGGAGTTTTGAGCAATTTCGCCTAAGATACAATATGAACAGACGTACATATTCGTTGGCGAAACTTTTGATAGGACTCCAGGCGGCAGAAGGGTTTTCTCCTTAGAGTGCACATGCTTTCGTTGTTCAGAAGGTTTCTACTTCTAAACCGAAAGGCAAGAAGAAGAAGAAACAAGCTGGGGCAAAGAAAGTGGTTGGATTACAGGGACATCAGGATGGCATGAAGAAGCCTAAAGACAAGTGTTTCACGAGCAAGTAGACTGGACATTGGAAGGTGGACTGTCCCCGTGGTCAGAAGAATAATCAAGGTATATCTTTTTGCTTAGTTATTGAATTATGTTTAGTGGTGTTATCTATCGGTACCTGGTGTGTAGATACTGTTGGACCTTGGATGGCTAGAGAGGGGGGGGGTGTGAATAGCCAGACACTAAAAATCTTGTCTCTTTTGAAGTCTTTCTGCGATTAGGTTAGCAGCGGAAGCAAAAACAACACAGAAAGAAATACAAAGAGAAATACAGAAACCGACACAAACCAGACGCTAACTCAGAGATGTACATGGTTCGGGGATAACTTGCCCCTACTCCTTGGCGTGCTCGTGAGGTGGGTGATCCCTTGATCGTCGGCAGATCAAGCCCCAAAAATCCGGATAACACAGTTTCCTTCTTAGTGGAGAAACCTCTCCACAGATAGTCTCAGAATAATATCAAAAGCACAGAGACAATAAGAAGGCTTACAGAGCGCGAGCACAGAAAGCGCGAAGGAGAACGTTTACAGAGCACAACTCACAACACAACACAACTGCAGCAAGAGCCTTCACTCAGCTCTTCCTTCTCGTGGTGTCTGCTTGCTGATCATCTCGTCAAGTTCTCAAAGGTTCAAAGTTATTTTCTCTTCTTCTTCGCCAACTCTCTTAAGCCTTTGCTCATCACCAGGCGCGTCTGCAACCACTGAACACATCTTCGTCATCACTGACCAACTGACCTCTACTGGGCCCAGTCCACTGAAACCTCTTCAGCCGAGCCTCAGGTCAGTTGCCAGCTCCTACCAGACAGTCACCAGCTCGCGCCAGAAGCCGTTGAATCCTGCGAATGGAAAACAAACAAACCTGTCCGAAGCGAAAGTCGCCAATTGACCCTCCTTCTTGGTTTGTGTCATCTTGTATCACCTGCACACTCATCAGAAGGGTTAGCACAGCAAATCAAAATGTATCAGAAGAAATCAGTAAGAAATCAGAAGTGATCAGACTTCCTGACAACGATTCAAATTAAAGTTATCAGACACTGATCGGTCACCTGACCGATCAGTTACCCTTCTGACCGATCAGGTCACTTCCTGATCGATCCAGTAACAATCTGATCGGTCTTATAGACCGATCAGTGATCAGGGATCGGTCACCAGACCGATCCTGAACTTCTTTAGAGTTTAGCTTCAAGAATCCAGCCACGGCCTGATCGGTTCACTGACCGATCAGGCCACTGCCTGATCTCTCAACTCAAACCCACTGATCGGTCACTTGACCGATCAGGTTAGATCCTGATAGGTCAAGGTGACCAATCAGGTCACTTCCTGACCAATCAGGAACAATCCTGATCAGTCCAGGATGACCCTGATTGGTCAGCTTGACCGATCAGGGTTTATACCTAAACCTTCTGTTCTCTTTCTGATCGTTCACCAAAACAATCAGAAACCACACAGAAGGTTTCTGTTCTCTTTCTGATTATTCACCAGAATGATCAGACACCCTGGATCGGTCACCAGACCGATCCACAACCACAGGAGTTAGTGTCAACTCCCTGATCGGACTCCAGACCGATCCACAACCGCAGGAGTTAGTGCCAACTCCCTGATCGGACCACAGACCGATCCAGCTCCGACCATTTCGACCCTAAGTCCAGAGAACATGCTCCCTTGCCTTCTCTGACTCATTCTGGTCCCGGAGAAAGAGTTCACTGTTGGATCGAGAAAACCGATAGAGGGGGGGGGGGGTGAATATCGGAAAACCTTCGGATTTACGTAAAGAGTAATTGCACAGCAGAAGTTAAAAACACACAACGCAAACACGGGAGGTTTTACTTGGTTCGGAGCCTGTGTCGTCTCCTACTCTAAGGCCCACGGTCGTTGACCGTTTACTTTGGGCAATTCTATATAGGCGCAAACAGTTTACAATAATTTGATTACAAAAAAATAAGTGTAGTAAACAAAACACGCTCTTCTTTACCGACGTCCGGACTAGATCGAATTTCTTGGAGCAGCAGGACGTCGTCGGCTCGTGTTGGAAGGTTTCCGGAGCAAGGCGCGAGAGATGAAGAGCTTTGAGGCGTTCAATTGAGGTTCTTTTCTGAAGCCTTGGTCGAGGGTCCTTTATATAGGGCCTGGGGGCGCCCGGGACGTCGGGGGCGCCCCCACGTGGCCTTTGATCCGCCAAAGTCTCGGTCAGCGTCTATCCTCTGGATCAGCTTTGACCGGGGCGCCCGAAGCGCTCGGGGCGCCCGGATTGACCGGGTCAAATTTTATCTGCTTGGCTTCGATGGCTTCTGGTTCAGGGCTTGCGCATGGGGGCGCCCGCAGCGCAGGGGGTGCCCGGGAGCAGAGGGGGCGCCCGGCCCAGTAGCTATTCGAAGCCTTTTCCTCTTGACTTGTTTTGTATGCACCTTGGGGGTGCCCGGGAGCACGGGGGCGCCCGCAGTATGTACTGTCGAAGCGTACTTTTTGCTTGTGTATTTTGTGTTCACCTTGGGGGCGCCCGGGACACTCCGGGCGCCCTGGTCAGCTGTTGCCTCACTCCTTTGAGGCACTCTGAGCTGCAGACACTCGTTCCTTTGGTCCTGCATCCAGGGTTAGTCCAAAACACAACAAAACATCAAGTGGTTAGTTTATACAGCCTTAGCTGTCTTGGTTCTGACTTTGGTCTCCAAAATGGAGCTCTAGGTTGAACCGACGCCTACTGTTCCCTCGACGGGGAACGCGTCCTCACCTACTCCTCTCGGGAGAATTTACCTGATGCCAACCGTTCCTTTGGTTGGACTTTTGCCTGACGGTCCTTTGTCAGGTCTTGGATGCTGGCAGTCCTTCGCCAGTTGCCTAGCAGTCCTTCTCTAGGGCTTGGATACTGGCAGTCCTTCGCCAGTTGCTTAGCAGTCCTTCGCTAGGGCTTGGATACTAGCAGTTCTTCGCCAGTTGCCTAGCATTCCTTCGCTAGGACTTTGTTTCTGCACACTAGAGTAACTTGTTAGATCACAAACAAACTTAACTTTGAATCCTTGGCCAATATCAAAATAAGGTTCGATATGGTGCTTCCTGCACCAACAATCTCCCCCTTTTTGATTTATGGCAACATAATTCAAAGTTAAGTAAAAAAAACATATAACAGTTTAATCAATAAGGTTATGACTAATAAAACATAGCAATTCTGAATAGTCTAAAACCAATGTAATTTGAACCGAAATTTTTTTCCTCCTACTCCCCTTGAATCATTGTGTTATAAAATACTTAACTTAACACTTAACTTTGACCTTTCCTCCCCCTTTGACATATATCAAAAACAAACATGGGTGAACAAGGTAAAGTTAAAAAAAGTTTTTTGCAAACTTAAATTTTGTTACATCACTTTTACTTAGCTTTGCAAAAAAGAATTTAGGCAAGATTTTGAAGCCAAATTTCCCTAACAAATGGTTCAACTTTGAGAATTGGGAGAAAACTTTGCTTGGAAGTACTTTGTGTATTTTGAAAAACAAAATCTTTAAAAAATTTCTTGACAAGTTTTTTTACTAAGACAAACATTTGCCAAAATTTTAAAAAAATCTTTGCTCAGGCAAATTTTGTTTACTAAGGAAAAATCTACATAAAAATATTTGCAAAAAGATGCTATTAGAAATTTTTGAAAGCACACTTAGAAATTCAACTTTGCTTTTTTTTTGAATAAGAGAAAGCTTTTGAAAAACATTTTGATTTTGAACAACTTGAGCTTTTTCTCTCCTTAGCTGTTTATTAGTAAAGAAAGATAGTTTGAAAGAGGTCTTAAGAAAAAATTATGTATCAGAGCCTATGAGTTTTGAAAACATAAAAATACTTAGCATAATTCTTGAAAGTATAGCAAAAAACTTTAAACTGCACCAACAAAACTCCACAAAAAAATATTTTATATTTGTAGTCAAATCTTTTAGAAACTTCATGCACTTAGAACAGTATTGCCTTTACAAGTATTAGTACTTTTCAAAACATTGTACTTTGAAAAATAGAAGTACTTTTGAAGATTATGCATTAAATTTTTATTTTTTTATTTTGAATACTTGACTTGATTTCTTTTCCAGTCTGACACAATCCTAGGAAACCTTGTTAACTACAAGGACATTTTTCTAAGTGTCCTGGAAGTTTTTCAACTCAAGTAAATATTATTTCAAAAATAATTTTATAAGCCACAAAACATTTTAAAATAATATTATTTTGTAAGACAAATATTTTCGACACAATTTTAAAAATATAGTGTATGAAAACATATTATTTAGAAATGCTTAATAACTCTTTTAATTTTACCTCCCCCTAAACTTGATACAGTCCTTAGAAGCTTGTTGACCACAAGTATTCTTCCTCTGAGTTCTTAGGGTTCAGTTCATATCAAAAGAATTATTTAATAATTTCAAGGATAATTGCCAAAGAAAATACTTGTTAGAAATAATTTCTTTTGGTTTAAACTCCCCCTAAATTTGACACATCCTCGGAGTCCTTGCAGATCATTAAGTAGACCTTCCTTTGTGTCTTTAGGGTTTACTAAACTCAAAAGAATAGTTTTGAATACTAGCATGGTAATATACTTTTAGAAAATTCAAATTGAAATGAAGATAATTTTAAAGCATAAACCCCGTTTTCGAAAAACATTTTGAAATGATAATGGTTTTTGTAAAGCACAATTTTCGAAAAATATAGTGATTATTTGAAAACATAATTTCATTCTCCCATTTAAGAAAGTGAATATAGAGGACTGAGAGGGGGGAATTATTTCAAAAAAAATAGAAGTTTTTTTAATTAAAAAAAATAAACATCTAAGCCCGGACTGTAGACAAAAAGAAATATCCTAAGTAATCCCCAAGGTGACTTTTTGTCATACAAGAATAAACTAATTTTCAAAAAAAATGTTTGTATAATGGTAAAGGAAAGAAATAAATTTCAAGTTAGTGAACAAAAGAGACTTGATTTTAATTACAATGATTTGAAACATTGACTCTTAGTTAAAAAGTTAAATTTGATTTTTGTGAAAATGAAAATTTAGAGGGTTAAGTTTGTTCAGTTGAATTAAGTTTTAATTTTAAATTTGAATTTGATTGAATTAAATCTAATTGATTTAATTGAATTTAATTGATTTAATTAAGATTTAATTGAATTTAATTGATTTAATTAAGATTTAATTGAATTTAATTGGTTTAATTAAGATTTGATTAATTTGAAAGATTTAATTAAGATTTGATTGAATTTAATTGATTTAATTAAGATTTGATTTTGATTTAATTAAGATTTGATTAATTTGAAAGATTTAATTAAGATTTGATTGAATTTAAAAGATTTAATTAAGATTTGATTTTGATTTAATTATGATTTGATTGAATTTAATTGATTTAATTAAGATTTGATTTTGATTTAATTAAGATTTGATTTTAATTTAATTAAGATTTGATTTTGATTTAATTAAGCTTTGATTTTGATTTAATTATGATTTGATTTTGATTTAATTATGATTTGATTTTAGTTGGTTGGGTTGGACTCAACTTTTAGGTCCTAAGCATCTCACCCATTTCTAAGTGACAAAACAGGATATCCTTAACTGTTTTGTGAGATACATATTTTAATAGAAAGATTTATTTTGAAAAGGCCATAATTAATTTTAAAAAGTTAAATTAATTTTTAAACATAATTTAAATTTATTTTGAAAAGAGATATTTGAATCTAAAATTAACTGAAAATTTGTGTTAAATTCGAATTTAACAAAGAGCAAATTGAATTTGAATTTCAAAAATTGGCTTCCAGGTCTTGGCGAGGCACAAGACCTTCTTTGGCCGTAGCCTTATTGGATCATCAACCCTTTCCTAGACAAAGCCTTTTAGTGAAATTTCATCTTCAAAATTACTTTTTGGTAAATTCTGGTCTAACTAGTTTGGGTCTTGGATCGGTAGCTTTGGCTAGTTTCACAAGTCTAAAGAGACCAAGTATACTTGACCTTATTAGAGTTGGTTTCTCTAACGTACTATCATCTCACCGCCATCCAATACTATGTTGTTCAACTTTCAGTTAAGTTGGTTCAGTCCTTATACTAGCCAATCCTATTTCTAAGCAACAAAAAAAAATAAAATAAAAAGCAACACACAATTAAAGCAAACAAGAGAAGAATGATCTAAGTTACGTCATAATCGAAATAAAACTCTGGGTTTTTAAAATTAGCATGGTTGTGAATTAAGTTTTCTAACGTATTGACCTTAACTAATTTATACGAGTTAATCATGTTATTCAAGGTAAATATTGGATTTTTAAATACTGTAAATTTACCTTTTGATTCCCGGTTGGGAATCTCCCCCTTGATTCTTGCCGCCTCAGATCTAGGCTCATCTTCTGATTCTGTGTCTGAGTCGGACTCGGGTACTAGTTGAAGCTCCTTCTTTGGAGGTTCTTTAGGAGTTTTCCCTGCAATAAAATTTACACATTCCTCGACCATTATAATATCTGTTTGATTATTTAATTCTAAATTTGAAAAGAATTCAAAATCGGTTACCGTCTCAATCAGTTCGTCGTCTAATTCTGGTTCGATTTTGGATTCGGGTTCAGACTCTGACTCGGTTGTTTGTGCTTGGACCGAAAGGGCAAGATAACTTACCTGATCTTCTTCTTCATCTGAGATCTCTTGATGAAGGTCAATCAGTTTTTCCTAGATTTCTCTGGCACATCTGAATGGACCTACTAGTTCGAGTTGCTCCTTGGTTAGGCCATATTGTAGGATTGCAGTTGCCCTTGCATCGGTCTCGATTTGATTGAGGGTGTGTTCATCCAGTTTATCCCACTCGATTGATGACTCATCTTCTACGGGAAAAGAGAATCCCGTTTGGATGATCCGCCATAAGTCCCTGTGGTCCTTCAGAAGGGATTCCATTTGACATCTCCAAAAGTTGAAGTTGTCGCCGAAGAATAGTGGTGGACGGACACTATTCCATTCTTGATTGGCCATTTAAAATCCTTGCACACAACATAAATAACCAAAATGTACCAAGACTTGGTCTTGGATTAGTAGTGCGGGAGAGAAAAAGAACTAGCTCAATAAAAGTGCTTGCACGAATTTTGAGGTAAAATAGTAATAAAATAAAATAAAAGTTAATGACATTTTTGAAAATGTTGACTTTATCAATTTTGATTAATGATGAAAAGGTGGGAATTTACTGTTTGGAAAAAATTTTGCTTTGCACGAATTTCGAGAAAAAATATATTAAAATAATAATAAAAAAAAGTTTATGACAAATTTTTAGAAATTGATCGTTTTATTAATTCTGACTTATAGGAAAAAAATGAGCATTCAAAATTGAAAAAGGCGTAAGAATATTTTAAATAGACCTACAGATATTATTTATATGAAATAAAAAAGCGAACGAGATTGAGTGGTGTTGCACCAACCTCAATCAACGAAAAAGATAGAAAAAAATTTAAAATTATTTCGTAAAATCAGAAAATACTCTCAAATTGGTGGTTGTACCAAATTTGAGCTTCCCCGCTCTGGTACCACTTGTTGGATCGAGAAAACCGATAGAGGGGGGGGGGGTGAATATCGGAAAACTTTCGGATTTATGTAAAGAGTAATTGCACAGCGGAAGTTAAAAACACACAACGCAAACACGGGAGGTTTTACTTGGTTCGGAGCCTGTGTCGACTCCTACTCCAAGGCCCACGGTCGTTGACCGTTTACTTTGGGCAATTCTATATAGGCGCAAACAGTTTACAATAATTTGATTACAAAAAAATAAGTGAAGTAAACAAAACACGCTCTTCTTTACCGACGTCCGGAGTAGATCGAATTTCTCGGAGCAGCAGGACGTTGTCGGCTCGTGTTGGAAGGTTTCCGGAGCAAGGCGTGAGAGATGAAGAGCTTTGAGGCGTTCAATTGAGGTTCTTTTCTCAAGCCTTGGTCGAGGGTCCTTTATATAGGGCCTGGGGGCGCCCGGGACGTCGGGGGCGCCCCCCACGTGGCCTTTGATCCGCCAAAGTCTCGGTCAGCGTCTATCCTCTGGATCCGCTTTGACCGGGGCGCCCGGAGCGCTCGGGGAGCCCGGATTGACCGGGTCAAACGTTATCTGCTTGGCTTCGATGGCTTCTGGTTCAGGGCTTGCGCATGGGGGCGCCCGCAGTGCAAGGGGCGCCCGGGAGCAGAGGGGGCGCCCGACCTAGCAGCTATTCGAAGCCTTTTCCTCTTGACTTGTTTTGTATGCACCTTGGGGGCGCCCGAGAGCACGGGGGCGCCCGCAGTATGTACTGTCGAAGCGTACTTTTTGCTTGTGTGTTTTGTGTTCACCTTGGGGGCGCCCGGGATACTCCGGGCGCCCTGGTCAGCTGTTGCCTGACTCCTTTGAGGCACTCTGAGCTGCAGACACTCGTTCCTTTGGTCCTGCATCCAGGGTTAGTCCAAAACACAACAAAACATCAAGTGGTTAGTTTATACAGCCTTAGCAGTCTTGGTTCTGACTTTGGTCTCCAAAATGGAGCCCTAGGTCGAACCGACACCTACTGTTCCCTCGACAGGGAACGCGTCCTCACCTACTCCTCTCGGGAGAATTTACTTGATGCCAACCGTTCCTTTGGTTGGACTTTTGCCTGACGGTCCTTTGTCAGGTCTTGGATGCTGGCAGTCCTTCGCCAATTGCCTAGCAGTCCTTCGCTAGGGCTTTGATACTGGCAGTCCTTCGCCAGCTGCCTAGCAGTCCTTCGCTAGGGCTTCGATACTGGCAGTCCTTCGCCAGTTGCCTAGCAGTCCTTCGTTGGGGCTTGGATACTAGCAGTCCTTCGCCAGTTGCCTAGCATTCCTTCGCTAGGACTTTGTTTCTGCACACTAGAGTAACTTGTTAGATCACAATCAAACTTAACTTTGAATCCTTTGCCAATATCAAAACAATGTTCGATGTGGTGCTTCCTGCACCAACATTCATGTGCCCTCTCTGACCAGTACACTAAATGCTCAGTCCCCCGGACCAAGACTTCGTGCCAAGCTTCACTCACCGAGACTTTGTTCAACCTAGCTTCCCTCGCTAGGACCTAGCTTCACTCACCAGGGTTTCCTTCACCTAGTTTCACTCGCTAGGACCCAGCTTCACTCACCGGAGTTTCCTTCCACCTAGCTTAACTCGCTAGGACACGACTTCACTCACCGGGGTTTCCATCACTCGGCTTCACTCACCAGGACCCGGCTTCACTCACCAGGACCCGACTTCACTCACTAGGACCCAGCTTCACTCACCAGGACCCGACTTCACTCACCAGGACCCGGCTTCACTCACCGGGGTTTTCGTTCAGCTAGCTTCACTCACTAGGATTTCCTTCACTCGGCTTCACTCATCGAAATTCGTGCCTAGTCCCCGACCAGGACTTAAGCCGAACTTATCTTACTCACCTAAACTTAAATTGGTGTCAACACCAAAACAACAATCAGGTCAGACTGCATTAATAGATACGAGAGCCACTGTTCATGTCTGCAATTCTTTGAAGGGGTTCCAGGAAACCCGACGACTAGCTAATGGAGAGATTACCGTCTACATGGGTAATGCCACGAAGGTGGCGGCTATTGCAGTGGGAGATATTTATTTATCGTCTGATAGGAATAAATATTTGGTTTTGAAGAATTGCCTTTATATACCTACTTTTAGAAATAACCTTGTTTCAGTTTCTAAATTAATAAAGGATGGGTATTCTATTTCTTTTAATGATAGAGTTGTTATAAAAAGAAATAGAGAGATTATCTGTTCTGGTGCGATGGTTGGTAATTTGTACACTCTTAAACCAAAATCTCTCACGATGCAAATAGAAGTAAATAACTCATCGTCTAACCATAAGAGAAAAGAACCTTCGAAAATGAACCAAACATATCTTTGGCATCTAATATTTGGTCATATTAACCTTAGTAGGATTCAAAAGTTGATAGCCGATAGGCCCTTAGGTTCATTGGTGGTGGAAGACTTCCCAACTTGTAAATCTTACTTGGAAGGTAAGATGACCAAGAGACCTTTCAAGACCAAGGGGTATAGAGCCAAAGATGTGTTGGAATTGGTTCATTCTGATTTGTGTGGTCCTATGTCTGTCCAGGCTAGAGGTGGCTTTGAATATTTCATCTCTTTCATAGACGATTATTCAAGGTATGGATACATTTACTTGATGCGCCGCAAGTCTGAATGCTTTGATAAGTTCAAAGAATTCAAGGCTGATGTGGAGAAACATCAAGGTAAAAGTATGAAGACACTACAATTTGATTGTGGTGGTGAGTACCTCTTGGGAGAATTTAGGACTTACTTATCAGAGGCTAGTATTCAGTCCCAATTGTCTGCGCCCGGTACACCTCAACAGAACGGTGTAGCAGAGCGAAGGAATATGACTCTTATGAAAATGATTAGATCGATGATGAGTTACTCCGAGTTGCCAGATTCGTTCTAGGGATATGCTCTAGAAACGGTAATGTACATACTGAACTTGGTACCATCTAAGTCAGTACCTTCTACACCCACAGAATTGTGGACTGGGCAAAAGCCTAGTCTAAGACATATTCAGATTTGGGGTAGTCAAACACATGTGCTGAAGGGAGATGCTGATAAGTTGGAATCTCGTACAGAAGTACGCTTGTTCATAGGCTATCCTAGAGAGGTGGTTTATTCTATCGTCCTAAAAATCAGAGGGTGATCGTTAGCATGAATGCCCAATTTTTAGAGGAAGACTATGTGATGAACCACAAGCCCACGAGTAGAATTATTCTTAAGAAATTGAGAGGGGAAGTTCTGACTTTAGTACCAACGATACAAGAGGACATACCACAAGTGGTTGCACCGCGTGTCACAGAAGATACACAGGTGGTACCTTGTCGTAGTGGGAGGGTTGTTAGACAACCCGAGAGATTCATATTCTTGGGAGAGTCTTCGAACTTGGTCCTTGGTGAACATGAACCTGATCCCTGGACCTATGACATGACACTCTAAGATAAAGATGTGGTATCTTAGCAAAGGGCAATGAATTTTGAGATAGAATCTATGGATTCTAATCATGTCTGGGAGCTAGTAGAACCACCCAATGGTGTAAAAGCAATTGGATGCAAGTGGATCTACAAGAGAAAGAGAGGATTAGATGGGAAGGTTGAGACCTTCAAAGCTAGGCTTATTCCGAAAGGGTATACTCAGAAAGAGGGTATCGATTATCAGGAGACCTTTTTGCCGGTAGCCATGCTTAAGTCTATCCAGATTCTCTTATCTATTGCCGCTCATATGGATTATGAGGTATGATAGATGGATGTCAAGACAACTTTCCTTAACGGAAGTCTTGAAGAAACCATCTATATGAAGCAACCAGAGGGATTCATTGCGAAGGGCAAAGAGAATCTTGTGTGTATGCTTAATCGGTCCATTTATGGATTGAAGCAAGCTTCACGATTTGGAACATCCGCTTTGATGAGGTAATCCAGTCATATGGATTTATTCAAAGTCTGGATGAGTCTTGTGTATATAAGAGATGTGACGGAAACATAGTGGTATTTCTTGTACTATAATTAGATGATATTTTGCTCATTGACAACAATGTCAAAGTATTATTAGCCGTAAGGGTATGGTTGTCGAAATAGTTTGATATGAAGGACTTGGGAGAAGCGGGACACATCCTTGGGATCAAAGTTATAAGGGATCATAAGAAAAGGATGCTGTGCTTATCTCAAGTTTCATACATAGACACTGTCCTAGCTCGTTTTAGTATGAACAACTCTAAGAAAGGTTTTCTACCTTTCAGGCATGGAGTTCCTCTATCTAAGGAAATGTGTCCTAAAACATCAAAGGAGAAAGAGGAGATGAAAGCGGTTCCTTATGCCTCGGTTGTCGGAAGCCTCATGTATGTTGGATCGGGTTGGTCCGGCTAGAGGGGGTGAATAGATGGAAATGAAATATGAAATGGAAGGCACTCGTCTTTAAAAAAAAAACTTGGTCGTAACTAAGAACGTTGCTTCCAAGGCAGTGGGCGCTCAATTAAAATCTCCTTGTGGCGGAGAAGCCTTACAATAAAAGCACACTAGACTATAGAGAGAGTTACAATAGCATTGAATTATCTGACTCTGAATCTCTAAGCCTATTTATAGGTTGAGTGATATGATCTTGACCGTTGATACAAGATTGAGTTTCATCTTGATCGTAGATCTAAGATTATCTCAACTAGATTTTAAACTCTAATTAAAAGGGATAAATATTATTAATCGGTTCCTTTAAAATGGTCTTCAACGGCTCCTTCGAAGTGGTCTTCAACGGCTCCATTGAAATGGTCTTCAATGGCTCCCTGTGCGCAAGCAGCTTTGACCGCGCAATCCACGTGAGAAGCTGAGCATGCAGATGAAGTTTAATCGAACCTTCAAAGAACGTTTGACCACGCAATCCATGTGAGAAGCTGAGCATGCAGATGAAGTTTAATCGAACCCTGTGCATCCACGTAAAAAAAAACGTTACTGTAATTCAAATGAAACTTTAATTAAAATTTTAAACAACTTTAATTAAAGAAAAAAAATGTTACTGTAATTCAAATGAAACTTTAATTAAACAACTTTAATTAAAGGAATGTTTATTTAAGAAGTTTTAATAAAACAAACTTCAAAGAAGGTTTAAAGAAAAACTTTAATAAAATTGAGATTTTAATTAAAGTTTTAATATAATTAAAACTTTATTATTTTAATAGCAAGTCAAATATTGACTTGATAAAAGTCAACATAGTTGACTTTTCGTCAAACCGTCGATTGGGTGATTTCCGGCCAACCGGAGTTAGGTTCACCCGAACCCGACTCTGGCCTTTCGCCCTTCGAACGTGCTTCCGCCAGGCTTCTCATCCCTCGAACGTCGCGCACGTCATTCTTGGTCCACCGGCGTACTCTTCTGCAACTTCCGCGTCCCTCAGATTGCACCGAGCCCGTCGGCTCACTTCCCCGCGCAATCCTTCTCGTCCGCTGTGTCTTACGCTCAACTTCCTCCGTACCTAAGTTCCTGCACACTTAGCAGATGGATTAAAATCAACAGGACCTAACCTAACTTGGTTGATCACATCAAAACTAACCGGGGCACCAACAATCTCCCCCTTTTTGATGTGCATCAACCCAAGTTTAGTTAGGGATAAACAACAAACAATAAAAATATTGTAACAGAATTAAACATAAAAAAAATTTTGCAATCATATACATAACCTCCCCCTGAACATAAACTACTCTCCCCCTTTGATCACAGCAAAATGGGACAAAAAAAATAGTGAAGGGAAAATATAAATTTCACTTAAATTTTTTTGTTTTAAATTCATACAAATTAAAAAAACTTAATAAATTCAAGTACAAAAAAAATATTAGTCAATTTTATTTTTCATAAATACCAAAAAATTAATTCAATATTAATTTTGGGACCCAAAATAAATTTTCATCTACGGGGTTAATCAAATACTTTGGAGGAATATAATTTCTAGGAATTTTTCTAAGCTGGCCCCTATGTTTTTTAACATACCAATTCAGATTTTCAGGATAAAAATTATTTTTAATTCTTAAACATGCAATATCATTTTCTAATTTCTCCACTAAATTTTTCAAATTTTCATTTTCTATTTTCAGTTGGTCGGATAGAACAGATGAGCATACAGTGAAAATTCTTTCCTTTAACTCAGTGTTTTCTATCTCCAATTTATTCATCGACTTAAGCATGGATTTTATTACTGAGTAGATTCGAGCAGGTGGAAGTAGACATACCTCACTTACCGGGTCGGTTTCGAAGTTAGGATCTTCCTCTTCATTGCTGCTTTCTCCCGAGGTGCTTTCTTCATCTTCGTCTTGGTGGCTTGCCATCAGTGCAAGTCCGACGAACTCTCCGGCTTCCGATTCATCTGACAAGGTCTCGTCCCAGGTGGCTTTTAGTGCCTTTTTCTTCATTGGCTGGTTCTTGAGTTTAGGACATTGATCTTTAAGGTGTCCCTCCTCATTGCAGTTGTAGCATCGGACCATTCATTTTTTCTTTCTCTGCACCCTTTTTGAGCGGTTAGTATTAATGTATTTACATAATTTTCTTACCGCTAGTGCTGTTTCTTCATGATCCGCTGAAGATTCTTCATCGAGTTGGATCTTCCTTGTTTTTAGCGCAATATTGTCAGCTTTCCTGTTCTTTTCTACAAAGCGTGATTCGTGAAGTTCCAAAGTAGAAAATAACTCTTCTAAAGTACTTATTTCTAGATTTTTTGAAATATAATATGCATCGATTACCGAGGTCCATTCTGGGGTTCTCGGAAACGCGTTTAGAGCGTACCTTTGAGCATCGTGGTTAGTTACGTTTTCTCCGAGATTTTCGAGGCTTGTGATTAGTTCTATTACCTTTGCATGTAATCTCGCAACAGATTCTCCGTCTTCCATCTGTAGATTGGTCAGTTGGCTTTGAAGAACATCTCGTCGCGCAAGTTTTGCTTCCGAGGTTCCTTCGTGTAGTTCCAAGAACTTTTCCCAAAGTTCCTTCGCCGATTCGTACTTACCGATCCGGTTCACATCTTGCTCTGGAAGGACGGTCAGTAGATGAAATTCTGCCTTTCCATTTGCTACAACATCAGCTTGTTCCTTTTTATTCCAAGAATCAGGATCCTTGATCTTTTCTTCATTGTCTTTGGGAGCTGCATAGCCATTTTTCATAATAATTAATAATTCATAATCTGTAGTAAAAAATACCTGCATCTTCCGTTTCCATGCCGCGAACTCCCCCTCAAATTTAGGCCGGTATATTGCTGGTCCAACCATCTTAAAATTTGCTGCAGTTGGTGGTTAGTCCTTCTGCGGCGGCCTGGCTCTGATACCACTTGTTGGATCGGGTTGGTCCGGCTAGAGGTGGGTGAATAGACGGAAATGAAATATGAAATGGAAGCCACTCGTCTTTAAAAAAAACTTGGTCGCAACTAAGAACGTTGCTTCCAAGGCAGTGGACGCTCAATTAAAATCTCCTTGTGGCGGAGAAGCCTTACAATAAAAACACACTAGACTATAGAGAGAGTTACAATTTGAATTATCTAACTCTGAATCTCTAAGCCTATTTATAGGTTGAGTGATATGATCTTGACCGTTGATACAAGATTGAGTTTCATTTTGATCGTAGATCTAAGATTATCTCAACCAGATTTTAAACTCTAATTAAAAGGGATAAATATTATTAATCGGTTCCTTTAAAATGGTCTTCAACGGCTCCTTCGAAGTGGTCTTCAACGACTCCATTGAAATGGTCTTCAATGGCTCCCTGTGCGCAAGCAGCTTTGACCGCGCAATCCACGTGAGAAGCTGAGCATGCAGATGAAGTTTAATCGAACCTTCAAAGAACGTTTGACCACGCAATCCATGTGAGAAGCTGAGCATGCAGATGAAGTTTAATCGAACCCTGTGCATCCACGTAAAAAAAAACGTTACTGTAATTCAAATGAAACTTTAATTAAAATTTTAAACAACTTTAATTAAAGAAAAAAAATGTTACTGTAATTCAAATGAAACTTTAATTAAACAACTTTAATTAAAGGAATGTTTATTTAAGAAGTTTTTATAAAACAAACTTCAAAGAAGGTTTAAAGAAAAACTTTAATAAAATTGAGATTTTAATATAATTAAAACTTTATTATTTTAATAGCAAGTCAAATATTGACTTGATAAATGTCAACATAGTTGACTTTTCGTCAAACCGTCGATTGGGTGATTTCCGGCTAACCGGAGTTAGGTTCACCCGAACCCGACTCTGGCCTTTCGCCCTTCGAACGTGCTTCCGCCAGGCTTCTCGTCCCTCGGACGTCGCGCACGTCCTTCTTGGTCCACCGGCGTACTCTTTCGCAACTTCCGCGTCCCTCAGATTGCACAGAGCCCGTCGGCTCACTTCCCCGCGCAATCCTTCTCGTCCGCTGCGTCTTACGCTCGACTTCCTCCGTACCTAAGTTCCTGCACACTTAGCAGAGGGATTAAAACCAACAGGACCTAACCTAACTTGGTTGATCACATCAAAACTAACCGAGGCACCAACAATGTATGCTATGCTATGTACGAGACAGAATATCTGCTTTGTCGTGGGCATGATTAGTAGATATCAGAGTAATCCAGGTCAGGGACATTGGACTGCGGTAAAGCATATATTGAAGTACTTGAGAAGGACTAGGGATTATATGCTAGGTTACCAGGCAGACCAATTACTCCCTGTACGTTATATGGATTCAGACTTCCAATCAGATAGGGACAAAAGTAAGTCTACCTCGGGGTATGTGTTTACTTTAGGAGGTGGAGCGATAGTATAGAGGAGTGTCAAGTAGAAATGTGTGGCGGACTCCACCATGGAAGCTGAGTATGTGGCAGCCTCTGAGGCGGCCAAGGAAGTTGTATGACTCAGGAACTTTTTGATGAACTTAGATGTGATTCCTGGTTTGCTCAGAGCTATCACAATTTATTGTGATAATAGTGGTGCAATTGCAAATTCGAAGGAACCACGAGACCATAAGGCGAGTAAACACATAGAGCGCAAGTACCACTTGATTCGAGAGATCGTAAAGCGAGGAGAAGTTGCTGTCGCCAAGCTTGCATCCGAGGACAACCTGGCAGATCCTTTCACTAAGGCCCTTCCGGCGAGAGCTTTTGATAGGCATGTGGAGGATATGGGAGTCAGATGTATGACATTATGAGGACAACATAGTCTTTTAGTATAAGTGGGAGATTGTTAGGATGTATACTAACAGCCTTGCTTTTATATAGACATCTACATTTTGAAAGAAAATCACAAGATCACTGTTTGCATGTTTATATTAGTATGTGCATATTGTTAGTGATATGAGAGAAGTGTCCTAAGGCAATCGCCTTATGATTGTAAAACATTTATATTAATAAATGATAATTCACTATTTGAGTATACATGCTTGTGTATTTGATTGGGATCTTAAACTCATCTACTGAATGTCCGCAATACAACTCACAGCATAAGAGAATTTGTGATAGGATCACAACTAGTGATTATCTCTAAATGTGCAAATGTGAAGTATTGAAAATATCCCTAGTCGATGAATTGATAAAAACGGACACTATCAATTCTGTTGAGACTAGCATGGGTTATTCTCTAATCAGCTGATTCTCACTAGCTGGTGAAATTGGGATGTTCGGAGATAAACATGGATGCTAGTTAAGGGAACTAGTTCATTGGAGTGACTAGCTGTAAGACTTCATATGGAATCTATCTATAGAAATGTCAATGAAGTTCTTACTGCGGCTTAAGTGCGATGTTCCTTTGACTTGCGGTGTTCAAGTCATCTTGGTCATGGAGACTTATACTTTAACATCTTAAGCAAGCATCTCCAAGGAGGTGTGGACCCAGGATGATTGGGTATAAGCCGAAGTGCCCGAAGATGTTTGAACAGCCTACAAAGGATTCACCACTCCTTGCGAGGAGATGTATACCCAGGCCTATCGTCGGATTGTTACTCAAAACCTCTGGCCAGAGTATATCATGTTAAGAGTGCAAGTCTCTTAAATACATGAGAGTAATTAGAAATCCAAAGGACGAGAAAGAAACTACTTGGGCTAGGTGTGACATAGTCAGCCTAGTGGGGACTGACACAAATAGACCGTGTCCTGAACCAAGTGGGTATAAGATGGTGAAGGGAATGGGGCACGATTCATTAGAGCTGCTGAAGGGTTTCAGAATAATTTCTTCTGAGGTCAAACCATTGATCTTTCGATTAATTGGGGGTCATGATGTACTACTAGGTGCCACTCATGATCGTTCTATAATTTGTTGATTATAGACGGCCAACATAAATCGAAAGCCTATTTAGTCACACGCACTACGAGTAATCCGAGGGATTTAAAACGAGTTGAAAATTAGATTTTCCGATCAAGAGAAATAAGTCGAATCTGAGTTAATCAGAGGCGCAATGGAAGCTAAAATTGGCTAAGTCTTTTGAAGGCTTATTGGACGAATTAAATGAGTTTAATTCACATTGGTTCGGCTCGGTTTGGGCCGGCCAAAGAGGGTGCCAACCCTCCTTGGTTGGCCGACCACCTAAAGGGAGAAAAACCAATTAATTTTGGTTTAATTAATAAAACAAATCTAGCACGATTTGTTTTATAAATTATGGATAAATAAATTTGTATAAAGAAATTTATATAAATAAATTTATAGAAATTTATTCTTTTTATGGAAGTTAAAATAATCCATGAATTGGTTTATTTTAATTTTATAAAATAAATTATGAATTGATTTTTCCATAATAAGAAAATTTATAAATTTCTTATAAAATTTATTCTATAATAAAAGGAGAGATTAATTAGTTTTATTATAAAGTTAGTTATAATAAAACTTGGTTTAAACGGAATAATTCATAAGAGAATTTATAGGATAAATTTCTTATGATAATTAATTAGTTTTATTATAAAGTTAGTTATGATAAAATTCATAAGAGAATTTATAGGATAAATTTCTTATGATAACTAATTAGTTTTATTATAAAGTTAGTTATAATAAAACTTGGTTTAAACGGAATAATTCATAAGAGAATTTATAGGATAAATTTCTTATGATAATTAATTAGTTTTATTATAAAGTTAGTTATAATAAAATTCATAAGAGAATTTATAGGATAAATTTCTTATGATAACTAATTAGTTTTATTATAAAGTTAGTTATAATAAAACTTGATTTAAACGGAATAATTCATAAGAGAATTTATAGAATAAATTTCTTATGATAACTAATTCCGTTAATTCCGTTAATTCGGTTAAGAGGAGACTTGGCAAGGGAGAAGCAACTATATAAGGAACCATAGGCAAGCCTTGGATTCCTAAGATTTTGATAATCGAAATAGAGCTCTCCCTCTCTCTCTTCTCTTCTCTCCTCCTTTCCCCTCCCTTCCATTAGGGCCGGCGGCCACCCTAGCTCTATTAGGGCCGGCGCCCAACCTACACCAAGGCAAGGTGTTGCCGTGAGCTTCAAGGAGAAGAAGAAACCAACCAAGAAGAAGAAGAAGCGGATCACATCTCCCTCTCTCTCGGAATTCGATTCCGTTACTTCGTTGGTTAGTTTCCTTTTCTTCTCTTGATCTTCTTTGTTGTGCCTATAGAGAATCTAGTAGTTCTCGTCGGCACAAAACTCGTGACTTTGCGAAGTCATCCCGAAGAGAACTCGGCGTGGACGCGAATAGAGGCGAAGCTTCCAAGGGACGCTACGGTTGGATCTCGTCCTTTACTTCGAGTTACGAGAGGTATAATGTAAATTAGTTTACTTTTCCACAAAGTTTTATTTTATGATTATGTCAACACACCATAAGATTGCATGCTAGATACGAAGTTAAAATAATTTAGGAAATTATTTTATGCAAATTCTTCCGCTGCACGTAAAAATTTAAAATTTTACGAACTCGTATCCTTGTCGACATGCACCCGGTCCCAACACATATTGTTTGATACTTTACATTGTAGATAACATGGTGTGTGGTGTCGCACAGAAGATCATGTTATCAGTCCCTTGTAAAGTATAAGTAGAGGCTCACAACCGAGATGGATTTGGATAAACCATCGGGATGGTTGTAGTATGATTTGGTGTTGGTTTATCTTGACCATAGAATTACACTAGTGCACTTTATGTATATTGAGCAGAACCAATATAGAGGTGATTCAATTTATACTGACTTTATAATTGAATCAGACCTCAATTATTATGGAGTATATACTCTTAATCCCGATATAATAATGGACACGTGTACTTAAAAGTTATTTCTTTGATTTACTAATCGGCGAGATTTATTGGTTAAATCGATAGGTCCGGTAAGTTGGGAAATAATATTATTTACATGGTGTGCCATTGATTATTGAAGGACACCGTGCCCTGGTGAGTTGGGTTGATAATGTCCCCTTGAGGAGCTGATAAGGTTCATTATGTTAAATCCTGCAGGTGGACTTGGTCTGACATGATGATAAGGTTGAGTGGTACTACTCAAGGAGTTAGATGTTAATTAATTAAATTGTCAGTAATTTATTTAATTAACGGACATTCGATATCTTAAACACGGGGAGATATTTCTACACATAATAGGTGGAGCCTATATTTAAATATGGGGGTTGGTGAGGTAGTTCAATGAGGATCCTTTAGATGAATGGATCTTCATTAATGGATCGGGTCTTGATCTATTAAGTGGCCAAGACCTAACACCTCCTCATGGTCCCTATTGTAGCCCTATATATACCCATCGAGTCATGAGACCAAGGCATCCAATTAACCTAAGGCTTGGGTTTTTCTCCTCCCTTCTCTCTCCTAGGGTTCGACCGATGCCTCCATAGGCTTGGGCGACAACACAAGGAGAAGAGAAGCATCTTCTCTCCTTTTCTCTTCATTGGAGTGCACAGCTGGGACAAGGAAGATGAAGAGAAATCTTCTCTCGGTTCCTTGTGGGTGTGTGAGACCTTCAAAGGGGAGAAAAGTGGTCGGCGCCACCATGGAGGTGGACTTTGTTGGATCGAGGAAAATGATAGAGGGGGGGGGGTGAATATTGTTAAAAGCTTTTCGGATTAAAAAGAGCAGATACGCAGCGGAAAGAAATTAAATGCACAAGAACACAAGTCTATTTTTTACTTGGTTCGGAGTCGCGGTCGGCTCCTACTCCAAGGCCCACGATCCTTGATCGTTTACTTTGGGCAATACTATAATCGTGCAAAAAGATCTACAAGTTAAGTACATGAGTATTTCAGGAAATTGAAATTGCTACACTTTTCGTTACCGACGCCCGATGTGGATCGTATTTCGGAGCAGTCGTCGGCGCTGGGATCTCAAAGTCGGAGTTTGCCGGGGTGTAGCGCTTGAACGAAAAGCTTTGGAGCGTTAAGAAAAAGTGATATTGAAGCCTTGGGGTCGAGCACCCTTTTATAGTGCTCCTGGGGGCGCCTGATTCGTTGGGGGCGCCTGACACGTGCCTTCACCTGCGAGAAACTCAATCCGCAGCTCGATCAGCGCTTATCCCCTCCGATTCGGCCCCTGGTCTGATTAGAGAGCCCGGGACCTCTCGGGCGCCTAGGTTGACCTGGTCCAGTGGCTTCGTGGTAGATTTGCTTCGATGGCTGCTTTGGCTTTGACCTTGGGCGCCCGGGACCTCCTGGGCACCTAGCCCAGTGTCATTTCGAAGCAGTCTTGCTTCTTGGTAGTTTTGGCCCTTTACCTTGGGCACCCATGACCTCCCGGGCGCCAAGCCCAGTGAACCACCCCACTCCTTTGGGGCATCTGAGTTGCAGAAACACAATCCTTCGGTCCCTGTAACCAAGGTTAGTTCCAAAACAAACCAAGCAAGAGTGTTAGTCATTATTTACAGTCGTAGTTGTCTTGGTTCTGACTTCGGGTCTCCCAAATGGAACCCTAGGTCGAACCAACGCCTACTATTTCCTCGACGGGGAACGCGCCCTCACCTACTCCTCTCAGGAGAGTTTACCTTTTGCCAACCGGCTCCTCCGGTTGGACTTTTGCCCAATCTACCTGACTAGGTCTTCGTGCCCAACTTCTGGTCAGGTCTTCGGTGCCCTACCCCTTGCCTGGACTTCGTGCCCAGTCCTCGACCAGGACTTCTTTGCCCAACTTCCGGTCGGGTCTTAGTGTCCAATTCCTCAAACCAGGTCTTCGGTGCCCAGCCCTTGGCCAGAACTTAGTGCCCAACCTTACGTCAGGATTTAGTTGCCCAGCCCGCAACCAAGACTTCTTGCCTAGATTAACTAGGACTTTCCTGCACTCTTGAGTAACTTTATTAGATCATAAATAATACTTAACTTTGAATCCTTTGCCAATATCAAAACAAGGTTCGATATGGTGCTTCCTGCACCAACAATCTTCCCCTTTTTGATTTATGACAACACAATTCAAAGTTAAGTAAAAACTTATAACAGTTAAGAAAAGAAGGTAAAAATCAATGAAGTATAGCAGTTATGAACAGAATAAATGTAGATTTGAAAAAAATCCTTTATTTCTCATACTCCCCCTAAAGCCCTGAATAATTGTGTTATAAAATACTTAATTTTGACCTTTCCTCCCCCTTTGACATATATCAAAAAAGTATCCATGGGTGAATAAAATTTCTATGAGGGATTTTTGAGTTTTTCCAATGATGTGCAGTTTTTGTAAAACTTCTAAGTGCTTTTGACAAAGTGTTTTTCGAAAATAGAGTAAAAGCATTTGCACCAAAAAAAACTTTTTATACTTTAGACAATTTTCCAATTTGAAAAGTTTTTTGCAAGCCTAAATTTTGTTAAAAAAACTTTTACTTACAAGGCTTTGCAAAAAAAAATTTATTTAGGCAAAATTTTGAAGCCAAATTTCCCTAAAAAAAGGTTCAACTTTGAGAAGTTGGAAAAATTTGTTTACTAAAGAAAATTTTGCACATTTAGAAGAATTTGCTTAGAAACACTTTGTGCATTTTGAAAAACAAACTCTTTAAGAAATTTCTAGACAAGTTTTTCACCAAAAAAACTTTACTTAGAAATATTTGCCAAAATTTTCAAAAAGTTTTTGCTCAGACGACTTTTGTTTACTAAGAAAAATTTTACTTAGGAAAAACATGCACTTTTTAAAAAATTTGAAACACTTAAAAATACTTAGAAATTTTTGAAGCACTTTTTGAAAAAGATATAAAAATTTCCTCTCTCTTTCCTTTCTCTCCCCCTTAATGTGAAATTCTTCTCCTTATGTTTTAGACCATTTACAATTGCAACATTGCACAAAGCTCCCTCATGATTTGAAATTTTTCCCTTAAAGCTTTTTTAAAAAAATATGCAAATTAACCTTTCGAAATAATACATGAAAAGAGTTCTAAGTAAAAACTACTCATAAGTTCACTTTGAAATAGTATTTTTGTAACAAAATTACTGAGTATCACAACGGAGATTCTAAGTTTAGAAAAACCTTAGGTTAAGGTGAAAATATTCTTGGGAGCTTCTAAGATAAACATTCTTTGAAGAAGGGGAAAAAGTTTAAGGAAGGATTTAATTGTTAATTTCACTTTTTCTACTCTCCCCCTTGGCCAGTCCTCGACTAGGACTTCTTTGCCTTACTTCCGGTCAGGTCTTAGTGTCCAATTCCTCAAACTAGGTCTTCGGTGCCCAGCCCTCGGCCAGGGCATAGTGCCCAATTCCTCGAACTAGGTCTTCGGCGCCCAGCCCTCGGCCAGGACTTAGTGCCCAACCTTATGTCAGGACTTATTTGCCCAGCCCGTGGCCAGGATTTCTTGCCTAGATTAACTAGGACTTTCCTGCACACTTGAGTAACTTTATTAGATCATAAATAATACTTAACTTTGAATCCTTTGCCAATATCAAAACAAGGTTCGATATGGTGCTTCCTGCACCAACAGACTTTCAGCCGATGGCGAGAAGAAGAAGAAGAAGGAGTGGTAACCAGCGGCGCCTAGCATTGAGGTGAAGGAGAAGGCTTCTTCCTCTTCTTCTTCATCTTCCTCATCTACTTCTACCTCCTGTCTTCGGTTCTTGGTGGTCGGCGATCAACAAGGAGAAAGAATGGTTGGCCGACGACAACCCTAGTGGCTAGGGTTTCGATGCAACTTTGGAGAGAGGTGTTGGTGGCCTTGGTGACTTCGGTTCTTGGTAGATCGTCGCCCACACGACGTCCAAGAAGTGGGGGGGGGGTCATACAATAGAAGATCACGAGGTAAAAGGGAAGGTATAACTTCTCCTTTGGTTCCTTGTTCTTGTTTAATTAATTATCATTTTATGTTAATTAATTGGTTGATTATTGTTAATCATTTTATGTTGATAATAATCTTGGACCCCGATGATAAACACAAAAATCGGCGATCCACTCATCATCTATTCCGCGGCTAATCGATTGGACGAGATTGATCGCTCGCTAGAACAACACGGTTGTTCAAGCGATCGCTCGAATCGGTTAGCACAATGATGAGACGGTCGTTTGGGAAATAGGTCTCCATTCGGATAGAAAATTTTAATCCGTGGGCATGGAGAGGTTTCCCATGTGCGACCCGACATCCCCCTTAGTGGAAACCAATAGTATCCACATGAACACGTTTCACGTTCGTTGTACAAACTAAGATTCAGAAAAGAACCACCTTCGTTGTGCTAGCAACTTAGGATGGTTCAGCCAAAAGGGAGAAGAGGAAGAAGCAAGTTTAGGCCAAGCAAGGAAGAAGATGAAGAACAATTAACCTTCTCATGAATTTTCCCTTTTGTATTCATCAATAGAATACAACGGGTTTTGCCTCTTGGGTTTTCTTAGATTAATGCTCATTAACCTCAATGAATACCAAAGGTCTTAATTTTTTGTATTCATCCAATGAATACAAAAGGTTTTGCCTTTTGGTCTTCCTCTTTAATAATGCTCCATTAAACTATTTTATTGGACATTAATCCCTTTTAATTGGTTGGATCTAATCCAATGAGTCTAACTCAAATTAAACTCAATCTAATAATCCAAAGGGTTGGATTCATTTGAGTCTAACTGAATGAGTCTAACTTAGAGTAGACTTAACCCTTTAATCTTAAAGTTTATCTCATTTTGGTCAAACTAAAATAAATCCATTTCCAAACCAACATATTCTTTGTGTGTGACCTAATAGGCTCTTATAACATTGGCAATGTCTCTAAAACCATTTTAGATACATAAGCAATGAGTGACATCTAACAATACATCATTACTACTTAAGCGACGAGAATGTCGAGCTTTGACTAAATCTTTTTGTGTCTATTATCTTGTATGACTTAGCCTTTCTATCCTTAATATCTAAATTGATCATTGAGACATAGACCATATCATCCTCTTATCAATATTTGTGTTTCTTGATCTTCAAGTAGGCTCACTTAACCTCATATTACCTTATTTGAGCATGATCATGTATTTTAGTAGTCCTACTTGATCAAAGGGTCTATAGATATTACTCTCATAATATGGAAGGGATAGATCTCATCTACATCACTCACATCCTTCCGCATAATATATTGCATACCCAGTATTCAACTTTATAGTTCACCTTGTTACATGTGACGTTTGTCAATACCAATGTACACAACTCCTTATATAGGGAACTGTAGTGACTTTAGGTCTAAAGATTATTCATATCAATAGTCATTATGAGAAAGTTTATGACACTCATATAACGATCCATGAAATTTTTTATGACGGACTAATTCAGTACATATTCTCTAATATATATTCATGTGTCAACTTGATATTTTATATCCATGACTTATGAGATTGAGTCATCAATTAACCTACATGCTAGTCTCAACACATCAATATTGCCCTTGTATATTAATACATGACTAGGAATAGCTAAGAGTAGTGTTCTATATATCTATATCCTCTCACTATCAATTCAACCAATTGATCTGATATAGATTAAAATATACTATCCTAGGATATTATTATACTTATTCATTTGACACTGATCTGAAGTAAATATAAAAATCATAAACTTTGCCTTTTATTATTGAAATATGTTACAAAAGTTTCTTTATCAAACATCTCATAATTGACTCTAGGACTAATACTAACATAACTTAGTTCTGTAATTGTTGCCTGAAAGCTATTGTCAATTTGTCATGAATTATAATATGAATAAAATTGACCAGTTACCTAAGATGTTAAGCATGTTAAGAATTTCTAAACTAAAAATAATAAGAAGACCAAGCCCAATACTATATTGATAGTATAAAAGGGAAAAGGAAAATGCAAGCCCAAAGGTAAGGATAAGACCCAAATCAAAGACAAGACAAAGTCTACTGCATTGAAACCCAAAGGCTAAGGAAGGAACCTGCTTTTATTGTGGTAAGACTGGACATGGGAAGTGAAATTGCAAAGTACATCTAGAGAAAGTGAAAAAGAAGGAAAGTGAGACTTCTGTGTAATGTATTTATGTTATAGAAGTCAATTTATATATTTATTCATCATGGATATTAGATACTGGATGTATTTCTCATATTTGTACTAATGTGCATGATCTAAGAAAGAGCAGATCGTTTACAAAGGATGAAGTAGACCTATGAGTTGACAATGGTGTAAGAGTTGCTATTATAGCGGTAGGATTATATATTTTTATCTTTGCTTACTGGGCTTATTTTAGAACTTGAGAATTGTTATTATATATTTGTTTTAATTAGAAATATTATTTTTATTTCTTATTTAGACAAAAAAGATTTTTTATTTACAATAAAGAATAAATATTATTTTATTTATTTAAATGATATGTTCTATTGTAGTGCACAATTAATAAATGAGATCTACATTCTAGACCTTGAAAACTTAGTTTATAACATAAATGCAAAACAATTACAATTTAATGATTTAAATCAAATATATCCCTTGCAATATCACTTGTGCCATATAAATGAGAAACTCATATCTAAACACTGTTGGATCGTGAAAAACTGATAGAGGGGGGGGGGTGAATATCGGAAATCGTTCTTTTTCGGAAAACTAAGAGTAAGTGCACAGTGGAAATAAAAATACAAGACACAGTGGTTTTTACTTGGTTCGGAGCCTGTGTCGACTCCTACTCCAAGGCCCACGGTCGTTGACCGTTTACTATGGGCAATTCTATATTCGCGCAAATAGATTACAATAATTTCAATTACAGAGATAGTGCAATAAAATAACAAACAAATATTAAGCTCTTCGTTACCGACGTCCGGAGTGTATCGACTCTTTTTCGGGGCAGCGGGACGTCGTCGGCTCGAGGTGAAGCGTTTCTGGAGCGAAGCACGAGCGTAGAGGAGCTTTGAAGCGTTGGAAGAAGTGTTGTTAGAAGCCTGGGGTCGAGGGCCCTTTATATAGGGCTAGGGGGCGCCCGGGACGTCGGGGGCGCCCCCTACGTGGCAGCCGATCCGTTCCGATCTCATTCAGCGTCTGATCCCCTTATCTTCGGGATCAGTTTTGACCGGGGCGCCCGCAGCGCTCGGGGCGCCCGCATTGACCGGGTCAAAGGTTATTTGCTTGGCTTCGAGGGCTTCTTGGTTCGAGGTATGCGCCAGGGGGCGCCCACAGCGCAAGGGGCGCCCACAGCGCAGGGGGCGCCCGGGAGAACGGGGGCGCCCGGCCCAGTGTGTATTCGAACCAGTCTTCTTGTTACTTGTTTTGTATGGCCCTTGGGGGCGCCCGGGACGCTCCGGGCACCCTTCTCAGCAACTGCCTCTCTCCTCTAAGGCTTTCTGAGCTGCAGACACACGTTCCTTCGGTCCTGCATCCAGGGTTAGTCCAAAACAAGATAACATAACAATTAATTAGATTTATACAGCCTTAGCTGTCTTGGTTCTGACTTTGGTCTCCAAAATGGAGCCCTAGGTCGAACCGACGCCTACTGTTCCCTCGACGGGGAACGCGTCCTCACCTACTCCTCTTGGGAGAATTTACCTGATGCCAACCGTTCCTCTGGTTGGACTTTTGCCTAACGGTCCTTTGTCAGGTCTTGGTTGCCGAGCTGCCCTTTGCTCGGTGCCTAGCATTCCTTCGCTAGGGCTTCAGTCCCAGACTGTCCTTCGCCTGGCGCCTAGCAGTCCTTCGCTAGGTCTTTTTACCCTGGCATTCCTTCGCCAGTGCCTAGCAGTCCTTCGCTAGGGCTTTGATACTGGCAGTCCTTCTCCAGTTGCCTAGCAGTCCTTCGCTAGGGCTTTGTTACTGGCAGTCCTTCGCCAGTTGCCTAGCAGTCCTTCGCTAAGGCTTTGTATCCTGGCAGTCCTTCGCCATGTGCCTAGCATTCCTTCGCTAGGACTTTGTATCTGCACACTTGAGTAACATTGTTAGATCACAAATAACACTTAACTTTGAATCCTTTGCCAATATCAAAATAAGGTTCGATATGGTGCTTCCTGCACCAACAATCTCCCCCTTTTTGATTTATGGCAACACAATTCAAAGTTAAGTAAAGACATATAACAGTTAAGAAAAGAAGGAGTATGAACAGTATAAGTGTAAAAAAATTTCTATACTCCCCCTAAAACCCTGAAACCCTGAATACTAGTGTTATAACACTCTTAACTTTGACCTTTCCTCCCCCTTTGACATATATCAAAAACAAACATGGGTGAACAAGGTAAAAATTTAAAAAGTTTTGCAAACCTAAATTTTGTAACATAACTTTTACTTGGCTTTGCAAAAAGGAATTTTATTTAGGCAAAATTTTGACGCCATATTTCCAATACTTAGAAAATTGCGGGGGGTTGAATGAAAGTTTTCTAAGTTCAGATGATTCAATTTTTTTATTACTTAGAAACTTTCAAGAGAACCTTTTTAAGTTAGAAAATGTTTGGAGTTGGAAAATTTTCAAGAGAGTTTGAATTTTTACTTAGAAAATTTTCTTACCAGCCTGTAAAGTTGATTTTCCAAAAGATGTACTTAAGCAAAGCTAATATTCGAAAAATGATCTTTTGAAATCAAGTACAGTTAATTTTCAAAAATATTAAACTTTGAAAAAAATAGGTAAAGTTAATTTTCAAAAATATTTAACTTTGAAAGACAAGTAAAGTTAATTTTCGAAAATATTGAACTTTGAAAGACAAGAACTTTACTTTTTGAAAGACAGGAGAAAAAAATAATTTTAGCCTTTTCTCTCCTAACCTTTTCTCTCCTTTCCAATCTCTCCCCCTTAATGTGAAATTCTTCTCCTTAGCCATATATCAATAAGGAACTTTAATAAATATATATGTTTTAAAAAAAATTAGAATTTGTGTATCAGAGCCTATGAGTTTTGAAAACATAAAAATACTTAGCATAATTTTTGAAAGCATAGCAAAAGCTTAACATGCACCAAAACTCCACTTTGAAAGGCATTTAAAAAAAATATTTTTGTAGGCAAGTCTTTTAGAAAATTCATTCACTTAGAACACTATTGCCTTGAAAATATTAGTACTTTTGAAAACATTATATTTTGAAAAGTAGAAGTACTTTTGAAAGATATTGTGCATTTTTGAAGATATAGGAAGATTATGCATTAAAAGTTATAAGTGCTTTTATAATATTAGAGAAAATTATCTTTTGAAAGCACTTACAAAAGTATTGTTTTTAACGCATAATATTTTACTTGCTTTGGTTACTTTTCCAGTCTGACACAATCCTAGGAAACCTTGTTAACTACAAGGACAGTTTCCTAAGTGTCCTGGAAATTTTCCAACTCAAGTAAATACTATTGCCAAAAGAATTTAAAAAAAATAAAATAATAGTATTTTGAAAGAAAATTATTTAAGTTTTCAAAAGGATTTTAAACGTGCAGTGCATGAAAACATATAATTCAATAATTCTTTTAATTTAATCTCCCCCTAAACTTGACCCAGTCCTAGGAAGCTTGTTGACTACAAGCGATCTTCCTCTGAGTCTTAAGGTTTGATTTAAATTATAAGAATTGTCTAATAACAAAAAAAATAATTAATAAACATATTTCAGAAATTCTTCTCTTGACTCAAACTCCCCCTAAATTTGACACATCCTAGGAGTCCTTATGGATCATGAAGTGGACCTTCCTCTGTGTCTTTAGGGTTTATTAAAATCAAAAGAATAGTTTTGAATATCAGTACGGTAATATAATTTTAGGAAATTCAATTTGAAATGAAGATAATTTTCAAACATAAGCCCCTTTTTCGAAAAACATTTTGAAATGATAATGATTTTTGTAAAGCACAATTTTGAAAAATATAGTGATTATTTGAAGGCCTAAAACTTCTTCTTTTAATTTGAACTTTCCTTAAATCTGACATAGTCCTGGGAGGCTTGTTGACCACAAGTTAATCCTCCTCTTAGTCTTAGGGTTTGTCAAAATTAAAGGAACAATTTTGAACATGCCTTTTGAGTATGATAATTTTTAAGGAGATAGATTTTTGAAAACATAATTTGGTATGATAACACAATTTTCGAAAACCATTTTGAAATGATAATAATTTTTCAAAGATATTTTGAAAGAAAATTAAAAAGAATAAACCACTCCCCCTTACTATTTAACTCAATCTAATGTCCTAGGGGACTTCAGTGTTATCCATGTTTGACTATGTTGACTAGGTTTGACCAATAATTGACCCAATCAACTTTATTTATTGTGATATTTGACATGAAATAAAAAATGTTAAGAAAAAAGTAGAGTACAGTACAATGAATTAATTTGAAAACAAGAGATAATTTTGAATAACTTTTGAAAATATATTTTTTTTGAAAGGATATTGATTTATGCTTTTAGGTCCTAGATGTCTCACCCAGTTCTACGTGGTCAAGCATGTTAACCTTATGGGTTGTGTGAGACAAATATTTTAATTTTGAAAGTAAATGATTGACGATAATTAAATTGAATTTTGAGAATAATTAATTCAGTTGAATCTGAGAATAATTAATTGAATTATTTTGAATTTGATTAAATTGATTTAATTAAGATTTAATTGATTTAAATAAGATTGAATTGAATTTAATTAAAATTGAATTTAATTGATTTAATTAAGATTTAATTGAATTTGATTGATTTAATTAAGATTTAATTGAATTTAGTTGGTTTAATTAAGATTTAATTGATTTAGTTGGTTTAATTAAGGTTTAATTGATTTAGTTGATTTAATTAAGATTTAATTGAATTTAATTAAAATTGAATTTAATTGATTTAATTAAGATTTAATTGAATTTAATTGATTTAATTAAGATTTAATTGAATTGATTTAATTAAAATTAATTGATTTGAATTTGGTTGGGTTGGAATCAACTTTTAAGTTCTAAGCATCTCACCCATTTCTAAGTGACAAAACAGGGTATCCTTAACTGTTTTGTGAGATGCATTAATTTTATCTTTGATTTTATGTTAGCACTATGATTTAATTGAAGCTTGTGTTAGATTCGAGTTTAACAAATAATAATTTAAAAGTGAGTTTCGATAATTGGCTTCCAGGTCTTGGCGAGGCACAGAGGCCTTCTTTGGCCGTAGCCTTATTGGATCAACAACCCTTTCCTAGACAAAGCCTTTTAAAGAAAGATCATTTTCAAATCATTTTTGATAAATTCTGGTCTAACTAGTTTGGGTCTTGGATCGGTAGCTTCGGCTAGTTCCGCCAAAATGGCTTCCCTAACGTACTATCATCTCACCTCCTCCCAATACTATGTTATTCAAACTTCAATTAAATCATTTTAGTCCTTAAACTAACCAATCCTAATTAAAAAAAATAAAAAAAACAACATACAATTAAAACAAGCAATTGTCTAAGTTACATCATAATCGTAATAATATTCTGGATTATCAAAAACAGCAATATTATGAATTAAATTTTCTAACACATTAGCCTTATAAGATCCACTCATATTATTCATGGTAAATATTGGATTTTTAAATACTGTAAATTTACCTTTTGATTCCCGGTTGGGAATCTCCCCCTTGATTCTAGCCACCTTTCTTTTGCTTGATTGTTTTTTTGGCATTTTGTAGTGGTCGTGAGCCATTCGGACCTGCTTCCGATGATCCCCTTCTTCGTCGTCAGATTTTGAGTCTGAGTCGGACTCAGGTATTGGTTGAGGCCCCTTTTGCAGTTTTCTTAGAGTTTTCCCTGCAATAAAATTTACACCTTCCTCGACCATTACAGTATCTGTTTGATTATTTAATTCTAATTTTGGAAAGAATTTAAAATCAATTACCGTCTCAGTCAATTTGTCTTCTAAATCTGGCTTGGATTCGGGTTCAGACTCTAACTTGGCTGTTTGTGCTTGGACCGAGAGTGCAAGACCGCTTACTTGATCTTCTTCTTCAAAGACCTCAATATTGGAGCTCTCTTCGTGTAGGTTGATTAGCTTCTCCCACATCTCTTTAGCACATCCAAATGAACCGACTAGCTTGAGTTGTTCGTTGGTTAGACCACACTGAAGGATTGCAGTTGCCCTTGCATCTGTCTCAATTTGGTTGAGCGTTGGTTCATCCAGTTTGTCCCACGCAATTGATTGTCCATCTTCTGTAGGAAGGGAGAACCCTGTTTGGATGATCATCCATATATCCATATGGGCCTTCAGAGGAACTCCATTAGACATCTCCAGGAATTGAAGTTCTCGCCGGAGAATAGCGGTGGACGGGCACTGTTCCATTCTTGGTTGGCCATTTAGTTTAACCTCGTACAGAAAAGAAATAACAAAAATATGCCAAGACTTGGTCTTGGATTAGTAGTGCGGGAGAAGGGAAAAATAGCTCAAAATAAATGTTGCACGAATTTCGAGGTGGAATAATAATAAAATAATAAAAACAATTTATGACAAATTTTGAAAATATTAATTTTGTCAATTCTGATTAATAATGAAAAAGTAAGAATTAAATATTTGAAAAAAAATTTGCTCGAATTAAAGTAGCATGAATTTCGAGGAAAATATTAAAATAATAATAAAAAAGTTTTGTGACAAATTTTTAAAAATTGTTCGTTTTGTTAATTCTAACTTATGGTGAAAATATGAAAATTCAAAATTGAAAAAGGCGTAAGGATATTTTAAATACACCTACAGATATTATTTATAAGAAAAAAACGAACGAGATTGAGTTGAGTTGATTAACAAAAAGAAAAGAAATAAAATAAAAAAAAAATTCGTAAATCCGAAAAACTTTCAAACTGGTGGTTGCACCAAGTTTGAACTACCCTGCTCTGATACCACTTGTTGGATCGTGAAAAATCGATAGAGGGGGGGGGGTGAATATCAAAAATCGTTCTTTTTCGGAAAACTAAGAGTAAGTGCACAGCGGAAATAAAAATACGAGACACAGTGGTTTTTACTTGGTTCGGAGCCTGTGTCGACTCCTACTCCAAGGCCCACGGTCGTTGACCATTTACTATGGGCAATTCTATATTCGCGCAAATAGATTACAATAATTTCAATTACAGAGATAGTGCAATAAAATAACAAACAAATATTAAGCTCTTCGTTACCGACGTCCGGAGTGTATCGACTCTTTTTCGGGGCAGCGGGATGTCGTCGGCTCGAGGTGAAGCGTTTCTGGAGCGAAGCACAAGCGTAGAGGAGCTTTGAAGCGTTGGAAGAAGTGTTGTTAGAAGCCTGAGGTCGAGGGCCCTTTATATAGGGCTAGGGGGCGCCCGGGACGTCGGGGGCGCCCCCCTACGTGGCAGCCGATCCGTTCCGATCTCGGTCAGCGTCTGATCCCCTTATCTTCGGGATCAATTTTGACCGGGGCGCCCGCAGCGCTCGGGGCGCCCGCATTGACCGGGTCAAAGGTTATCTGCTTGGCTTCGAGGGCTTCTTGGTTCGAGGTATGCGCCAGGGGGTGCCCGCAGTGCAAGGGGCGCCCGGGAGCACGGGGGCGCCCGACCTAGTGTGTATTCGAACCAGTCTTCTTGTTACTTGTTTTGTATGGCCCTTGGGGGCGCCCTTCTCAGCAACTGCCTCTCTCCTCTGAGGCTTTCTGAGCTGCAGACACACGTTCCTTCGGTCCTGCATCCAGGGTTAGTCCAAAACAAGATAACATAACAATTAATTAGATTTATACAGCCTTAGTTGTCTTGGTTCTGACTTTGGTCTCCAAAATGGAGCCCTAGGTCGAACCGACGCCTACTGTTCCCTCGACGGGGAGCGCGTCCTCACCTACTCCTCTCGGGAGAATTTACCTGATGCCAACCGTTCCTCTGGTTGGACTTTTGCCTAACGGTCCTTTGTCAGGTCTTGGTTGCCGAGCTGCCCTTCGCTCGGTGCCTAGCATTCCTTCGCTAGGGCTTCAGTCCCAGACTGTCCTTCGCTGGCGCCTAGCAGTCCTTCGCTAGGTCTTTTTACCCTGGCATTCCTTCGCCAGTGCCTAGCAGTCCTTCGCTAGAGCTTTGATACTGGCAGTCCTTCGCCAGTTGCCTAGCAGTCCTTCGCTAGGGCTTTGTTATTGGCAGTCCTTCGCCAGTTGCCTAGCAGTCCTTCGCTAGGGCTTTGTATCCTGGCAGTCCTTCGCCAGGTGCCTAGCATTCCTTCGCTAGGACTTTGTATCTGCACACTTGAGTAACATTGTTAGATCACAAATAACACTTAACTTTGAATCCTTTGCCAATATCAAAACAAGGTTCGATATGGTGCTTCCTGCACCAACAAACTCCACAATGATGGTCTTTTTGGCTCATTTGATTTGATCATATGAGGCATCTGAATCATGTCTATTACACAAGATGGGTAAAACTCTTTTAGTGGACAAAACAAACGAGCTAATGAATTGTTATGACTTAGACATAGTGATGTATGTGTTGGTGTAATCGATCTCTAGGGTTTTGATATTTGTTTGATAATATGTTCAATGGAGCATGGTAAAAGTTGACCTAGTTAGGTGAGTAGTCTACCAAGTGACCATCAAGTCCAAGCAGGTGTGACTTGATGATTGGTAAGAGAAAAACCATAGGGGGAGGTAACCTTAGGTCTTGGAGGATCGAACTCCAAAAAAAGTCCTAGTGAGTGAAGCTAGGCGGTAAAAGTCTTAGTGAGTGAAGCTAGGCCTTGGTGAGTGAAGTCAGGTAGTGGAAAGTCCTAGTGAGTGAAACTAGGCTCTAGGGGGCTCTAGGGGAGGTAGCCAGGGGAGGTAACCCTAGGTAGTTAAAGTCTTGATGAGCGAAATCAGATAATGGAAAGTCCTAGTAAGTGAAGCTAGATCCTCAGGGGAGGTAACCCTAGGTAATAAGAAGTCTTGGAGGAGTGAACTCTAAGCAAGTTTGATCGGAAGATTTTCGGTCGACTGTGCGCGGTAGATTAGACTAGCGAATTTTGGAAAATCTAAGTATATGTTTACTAACACTATTTTGTATTACTATTATTATTGTTGTACTAATCTAGTATTGTAGGAAAAATCTTTATGGATCAGGTGATCAGACACTGAGCGGAGAAAGTCCAAACAGGTTTGGAGGACTCGATGTTTGGCAGGTGAGTAAAGGTAAGTTCATAGAGGAGAGTGCAATGAGATTGTGTTCTATTGGAACAAACCTTAGGCATTGATCCAATTATTGGATCGGGTTGGTCAGCTAGAGGGGAGGGGGGGGGTGAATAGCTTTGAAAAGTATAAAACTAGATCTCTATCTTTTCTTAGCAACGATAGAATTAGTTAAGCAATTATAACAAAAATCAACAACATAAATAATAATTAAAAGAGGGAAGATGCTAGAAGGATTTTATTTAGTTGCAACTAGGGTGGTTACTAATCCAAGACAGTTGAAAAATACTACTCCAAATATCTCCTTGTCTAGGCAGAGGAGTCTCTTGCAAACTCATGAAAGCTCAGAGAAGATTTAGGAAAGCAATTATAGTTATTGTACATTCAATGAATGAAAAACTCTGAGCTAAAGGACTCTATTTATAGAGCCTGGAAGAGTTATCGAAATGCTGGCGTGACACCCTCACGGGTGCCCAAGTACAACACGACCGCCTAATCTTAGTCAAAGTTTCTCCACGTCGCAACAGTAGTTAATCGCTAGTTGGTGATAAACTCAAGGTTGGGTGCCCGAGTATAGACCAAATTGTCTCAGGCGCTTGTATAACCGGGCGCTCAAGTTTATTCGGGTGCCTGATTCTAGGTGGTTTTGGTCAACCTTTGGTTGACTAGTCATCTACCACTTCTGGGTGATTTTTAATTGTTCAAAGTTGAGCTCATCCGAACCTATCTTTCGACCTTCTTCTCGAACGGTCTTCCTCCCAGGACATTGTGCATGCCCTTCTCATCTACCGGTGTACTCTTTCGTAGACTTTGCGTCCCTCGGATGCACCAAGCTCGTCAGCTCTCTTCCCGTGCCATCCTTCATAACTGTTGCAACTTTCGCTTAACTTCTTGTGCTCCTAAGCTCCTGCATACTTAGACAAAGGGATCAAACCAACAGGACCTAACTTGACTCGGTTGACTATATCATAATTATCCCAAGGTACTTACACCAACTAGAGAAACCAACAGAGGTTTCTACGTTGAGATCAAGACATGTCCTACTGTCTTTACTCATGTATAATATACTTGTTTCTGTACTAACTCTGTTTTGTAGGGTTAATTTACATATATTATTTGCAATGTGATAATCGCTTGGTGTAGATTAGTCAGACACAGTTGACCGAGGGTTTGGTCGACTGATCATCAGGATTAGTCGACTGATCCAACCAGAGTAGTACTGTCACAAAGAAGTTCAGGGTTATCCGTCGAGTGATTATATTTGGTAGGCGCGGAATGTGAAGAAGGAAATATATTCCGTCGACTAATCAGCAGGATCCGTTGACCGAACACATTTATTGTAGTACTAGCCAAGCAACGAATATAACGAAAGGCATGGGGTTCTATCGACTGATATGAGGATCAGTTGACCGATTGGATTCATCGACTGAATGATTTTTCAGTCGATTGAACACAACCTATATAAAAAGACATCGAGATCAGAGCTCAGAATAACTTCTTCCATTTGCCTCATTCTGTTCTCGCGCCTACTGAATGTGCAAGCTTCACTACTATGATGTTGGGAAAGCACAGTGACATCTACGCTTCGAGTTCACATCTTCTTGTTGGTATAAAGTTATTATTGTAGTTGCATTTCATTTAAGAGTCAATAGAATTGTTACTGTATTTTTGTACGAGTTTGCTTTTCTCCAAAGATTTTTCGGAAGAAAAGGACATTAGTGGATTGCCCAACGAAGCGGTCGAGGATTGCAGGCCTTAGAGTAGGAGTCGATGAAGGCTCCAAACTAAGTAAAAATTAATTGTCTCCTTAATCATGTTTTCCAGTGTGTTTACTTTGAAAAAGAAAAGAAAGGTTTACAACAAGATTCACCCCCTCTTCCCTCTTGTCTCTAACGATCCAACAATTGGTATCAAAGCCCTGTTGGCTCTAAAAAAACCTAACGGTCTTTCTAATATTTTTTAACCTTTCTTTTTGTTAATATTCTTCTATATACGACACTACTAATCCCAAGACAAAGTTTTGAAAAATTTTCTTTTATTTATATCATTTTGCAAGAATATGATGACTCTTCAAAAAGGGTGAAATATCTATGAGCCTCCACCATACGATCAAGATGATTTCAACTATTGGAAGCAAGAAATGGAATAATTCATAGGAAGTGAAAGTTTTGACAATTGGATAACCTTGAAAAAGCCATCTCAAGATCTTGAGGGAAACACAAAGGTAATAAAATATTATTTAATATTTTTCCTAATAAAATCATGTGTATGTTAGGAAATTATGAAAATGCCTATGATCATTGGACTCGATTGATCGAGTTTCATGAGAATCTATCAAAGTCAGTAGATCAAGGCAAATTTGAGTTCGAATATGAATCTCAATCCTTATAATCATCCTCAGTGTCAGACTCAGAAGAACCAGATCAGATCAACTTCGTGGCGGTACTAGCTAAGGAAGAGATAGCGGGATCTGAATTTGAGTTAGAACATGAGTCCAAGCCAGAATCTGAGATGACAATGGTCAAGGGGGATAATCCTAACAAGGATTCAAAAGGTAGTATTGTAAATTTAAAATTTAAATACCATATAATATATTTTAAGTGAAGTGAAAGAGGACACTACAAAAGTAAGTGTCCTAAAAGTCGATTCGCACAACTGAAGGCAAAGGAGAAATTGATGCCAGGAGTCCAAAGAACAAAGGAGCACATTGAATGCTTCAAGTGTAAAAGGACAAGGCACTACAAAGCTAATGCCTATAAAGAAGATTCAAGGATAGAGGGGGGGGGGGGGAGCATGTTAAATTCGACAACTCAAAACTTGATCCGGAAAATTTTTCGGAGAATTTCCGCATAGGTTTGGGGTTTTCGGGCCTGGATTAGCTTAGCTAAAATTTGGAGGGGTGGAATGCTTAAGTCAACCTAGCTAAGGGTGTGACTTTAAATAGATAAGGGAAGAGGGTTAAAATGAAAATTTCCTCCACTTAAATCCCCCATTTCTTCTTTCTCCACCCATGGCTTTCTTTCTCCCCGAGTTAGTTGATGATTGCGATTTTCTCCAGTGACAGAGCCCTCCTCGTCTTCTTCTTTCCTTCTCCTTTTGTTTTCCTCTTCACTTGGAGGCGGATCTACGATTCAACGATCGGCGAAGGGTGCTTCTCCTTGCCCTCAATCAGAGCTGCAGGTAGCGCCCAAAGCACTGATGATCCAATTTCCTGGTTCCGGGTTGCAGTTCGCGCGGGAGCCAAAGGTGAGTTATAAGGGCGAATTCTCATTCTATCTTCCTAGTCGGTTGATTTTTTTTACTGGATCTTGGTCGTGACTCATGCTTGATCCCAGATCTAGGCTGGTTGACGTCTCCGACGAGGAAGAAAAGATCTGAGCAGTGGAGTGCAAGGGGTTGAGTGGGGGTTCCGACGATCACAAATTTAGTGAGATTTCGGGTAAGTTTTCATTGGATCATGTTGATCTCGGTTTGGATGCACGGTTTTGGTTTTGTGTAAGAATGATTCCTGCTTTGTATTGATCTTGATGGAGGTCAATTTCTTATTTAGACTCTGATCTTGGATAAGGAATTTCGATTTGAAGAGTTCCATTGTTTATTGTCCTATTTCTGGTTTTGATATTAACTGTGGTGTTTGGTTTAGGAGTGGAATTGATCGTAGTAGCTCTGTGTTGAGTTGGTGAGTTGTGTTCTTGTTTTGGAATTTAGATTCAGTGTGGTATTGGTTATGCTTTGGTGTTGATGTTCTATTTTTATTTTATTGTTGCCGTGAGATCCAGTTTTAGAATAGGATCAGATTTGTAGAGATTGTATTGGATCTGAGCATGTTCTGATCTATCTTCCATTTTGATTTCATTTTTCTGAGTTAATTTCTTGGAAGCTATTTGGATCAGTGTATGGATACCCTATTTTATGGATTGTGGTTGGAAACTTCCAATTTTGCTTGTGTTGTGAGCTAAAATGGGGCTACAATGCTGAGTTTGGTTGATCTTTCTAGCTGTGAGGAATGGAGTCCTAGTGCATTTGGGTAGTGATCTTTATTGTTGGATCATGTTTAGATTGATCAACTATAGTTTGGATAGTAACCCTTCATAAAATCAATTCTGTTTTTAGAATAGTTTGTAGCTCTATTTTTGATCCTTTACATTTTTGTCGTATACTATGCAAATTAGATTAGAATAGTAGTTGGTTGAGATATGGGGTACATGGTGTAGTTATTTGATCTTGATTTTCCTTCTACTGAGAGGATCTTTTGGAGGGTTGTGCTAGGATATATGTCTTGGATTAGGTTTATTTGAGGGATTTTGGTTGGTTGGATTAGAGCAACTAATCAACTCGTTGGTATTGGAGATTAGGTTCACCACAAGTAAAACCCAATCTTATGAGTTGATGGTTAGCTCGGAGGTTATCCTTAATTAACGATAATTCTAATTGGATTTAGGGTTAACGTAATTGTGTGGCTCAGTGTTTTCATGAGTCACACATTGGGTTAAGGTTAAGCCTAAACTGGGCAATGGTTTGGTCTAAGCAGGAAATGATCACTAATTAAGGCGTATTAGTGATCATTACCTTAGGAGGGTATTGCATTAGGCTTATGGATATGTTTTAGCAAGATATCATTTATTATGGTAGCTAAAACTATGTCTATGATACAGGGCACTGATTTAATTGATTGCGGATATTATTTGGATAGGGGTTCTCTGTAACGCCCAAAATTATCCAGAATTTTCCAGAATTTTTCCAAAATAAAAAGAGAAATAAAAATTGCTGTAAAAAGAGGTCAGAGTCGAGGGTTGAAGCAGAGACCTCTCATTTAGCACTGATTTATGTTTCCATTAGGTGGTGGTAAAGCATGACATTAGAATATGAAACCAATATTAGATAAGTGATAGAAGCGTCCTTTATGGAAGATGCTTCAACTTCCACTTAGTATATAAAGGAATAGAAAGAAGAGAAAACCAAAGGTTTTCTCATTCTTTCTTCTTCCTCCGAAAACAAGAAGAGGAAACCTAGGGTTTTCTTCTTTTCTTGCGCCCAAGGTCCGGATCGCGCGAGGGAAGTGGACGAGGAGTACAGGCTAGATCCTACGTCGGTGTAGTAAGTTTAGAAGTGTAAAGAGGTAAGTAGATCACTCATCTGCAGTAAAAGTATTTCTCGAATGATTTCTAAACATGATTCTAAGTCTTTTTGGTGTTTGTGATCTTAGTATAGCAAGACCAAGGTCTTAATTTGCCCCAAAATAATTTTGGGAGTATGACACACAAGGTGTTCAATAAAAGTTCTGAGTAAGACCGAGGTCTTACTAAGTCCTAGAACAAGTTCTAGGACTAAGCTTTTATGTAAGTACAAGACCAAGGTCTTGATGTGTTTCAAAACAAGTTTTGGGAACATTACTTTTTAAGTGCAAAAGATATGCTAAGTTATGCATTTTAAATCAAGCATGAGTACAAATTTAAGTATATTACTTTGAAAGACCAATGTCTTTTTGGCATGTACCGGGCCAAGGCCCACAAGATATAGGCAAGCCTAGTAGACGCTCTAGTAGGGTTCGGTGGCTAGCTACCCCGAAACCTATTAGGGATGCGCTCATTGGTACTATGCCGGGCCCAAGAAAGGATGTTTATTATTTTGAAATATAAAGTATAAGAGTATACAAGTTTTCAAAGTTTTCAAAAGCAAGAAGTTATTTCATGCATGACAAGCATTTTTCATTTCAAGCAAAAGTTTTCAAATGCAAGCATTTGTCACAAGTGAATTCATGAGCATATTCATGTTAGTATATCATTTTCAGTACATATGTTTAAAAGCAAGCATTCTTTTGACCAAGAGCATGTTGAATATCGATTGCATGTTTTGTGAGAGTAGGTATCTACTTACTAAGCAATTTGCTTATAGTTTGCATCCTTTTACTGCAGATAAAGGTAAAGAAAGGATGTAAGGCAAGGAGGCTAAAGGAAGAATGTTTTGTGTCAATGGCGGCGGAACCGTGGAGTGAGATCCCTTGGGATGAGTTGTGCTTAAGTGTTCTAAGCAGTAAAACTTTATGAGTTTATTCGAGTTTCTTGATAGTAGTTTAATTCCGCAAAGATTATGTGTCATGATAGTAGTGGTTATTTCTGCAAGAGATTTGAAGTTTGAAATGCATGCTAAATGGAGTATGATTATGGTTATTATGTTTGTGAGTCTATAATCTTATTGTAGTCGAAGTAGACGATCAATATTTTTGAAGTCTGGAAACTGAGATTCCAAAAGTATCGTCAACTGCCCAGGTGGCAGTCGACTGCCCTCAAGAATTCGAGGGAACAGAAACATTGGTAGAGTGATTTCCAGACTGAGTCGACTGCACTAGTCGACTGGTAGTCCCACCAGTCGACTCCTCCCAGACCAGATTTTGAACAGAAAGATTGGGGGAGTGATCGGGCTCATGAGTCGACTGCACCAGTTGACTGACAAGGTCATCAGTCGACTAGTTCCAATTTAAAAGAGAAAGAGTTGTTGGGCTGATGGTTAGTGCGTGGGTCTTGCAATTAAGAGGTTTAGGGATTAAATCCTGGCAAAGCCAGCAAGAATTAAATTTGTTTTTTTTAAAATTTGGGTAGATATCCGGGCGTGAATTGTCCATAGTTTGCGAGTTGTTTGTTGACCTCCCTCTAAGCCTAAGGAGAGAGGGTCGTAGAGCAATGCAAAGAGAAGAAAATAAAAGAAAAGAGAAGAAGAAATTGTGACTTCCCTCTAAGGCTAAGGTTAAGAAGAGATGGTCGTTATAGGTTTGGTATCAGAGCCAGGTTTCTGCCCTTCCGCCACACTGACATCAAGCATCCATCCTGCCGCTGACAAGGCTCGCGTGTCATATCGCGAGTATCAAATACAATTAAGATATCGAACTCCTCTACACTAATGTAGCATAGAATAACTCGAGTCGTCTCCCAACGAATGTAGTTGGTACATATAAATCTCAAGATCGTATTTTATTGCTTTTGGATTTTTGATATCAAACTGGGGTTTGGATTTGAACTTTAAGACTACGAAAAGACATAGCAAAGCAGGTATGAAATCTAGTCTAATTAAGGAAAGACAGTGCAGGTAATGAAATCTAATTTAACCTGACTACAATTGCGGTAAAGAAAAAGCAATATGAAAGAAGCATTCAAGAAATAAAGCATCAATGAAATCTAGACATGGAGCAAAACCTACAGTATTAAAGAAATCTAATCTGATCTAACCTATTGCATCCAAATTAAGTACAAGAACGTAAGGAAATCATGAAGCATTCAATTAACAAAGCATTGCAAGAATTCAATGAACTTAATTGCAACAATCCAAATAACACGAATGATTTAGGAATTCCATCAAACACGTAATGAGCATGAAGAAATTTGATAAAAGTACATGCAAGTTGAAACATAGGGGATCCTTCAAATACAATCATTCACCAATTAACACAAACATTCACTAGTAAAACCATCAATAACCAAATCAAATGGAAACATTGCAAATTGACCCCAAGTATTCTGTGTTGTGAAGAGGAAAAACTCTTGCACTTGGTGTTCTGCCGAAACATAATGAAGTCTGGCTGTTGTGAAAGAAATGACTCTGTTGTGAAGAAATTTCTGTGAACAATCTTGATACAAACATCAACAATTGACACCAACTGTCAACACATGATAAACAATCAAAATTAAGCACTGAGCTGCCATCAGATTTGGCGTAATTACTGTAATGAAGTGGATGAACTGAATTGCCGTGAAGGTGCTGGAATTTTGTGAAGAGAAATTTGCTGTGAAGAATTACTGAAATGCTGCTGGAATTTCAGCTGTGAAGCGGAAATGAATTGCTGAAAGGAATAAATGCTGCAAAATGCTATTGAAGAAGAACTGCTGATGAAGAACTGCCAAAGAGAATCTGTGAAGGAATACAATCGCTGAAAAAGAAGCTGCGATGCTGTAAAGAAGTCGACTGGAAAGAATTGCTGAAGAAAAATGCTGAAGAAAAACTCTGCTAGGAAATGAAATCTGCTGGGAAGAAAAAGCTGGGAAGAAAATCTTCGGTGGAGTGGATGAAGAGATGTCAGCTAGGGTTCGGAACCCCCAAAGCCCTAGCTATGGTGGTGGTGCTGGACATGCTGCGACGGCTGCGTTCGGCTAGTGTTCGGAACCCCCAGAGCCCTAGCTCGTCCGGCCGGCGGCGATGAAGTGCGATGGAATGAGATGGGGAAGTTCAGCTAGGGTTCGGAACCCCCAGAGCCCTAGCTTGTGATCGGCGTTGATGGTCCGTCCGACGGCGATGAGGATGGAGAGGAAGTCGCCGGCGGTGAGGGTGGAGCGGATGGAGTGAGTCGGGAACCCCTCGACTACCCTAGCCTTCGCGCGATCTCTGCCCTTTTGATGTCTCGACTTCAGCGGTTTGGTTCAGCTTGCGCTTGAGTTCGGTCCAGTCAATCCAGATCAGATTTCAGCTCTTCACTCGATTTCAGCTAGCTTGGGTTTGGTCCATGGGTTCAGCCAATCCAGCCAACCCAGAGCTCACAGCTCAATCCTCTGGTTCAGCAGTTGGGTTCACTCAATGCCTTGGGTTCAGCCATATGATGATGGAAGCAACGGACGGCTGAGATCAGTTTGACATCATCCAACGGTCGGATCTCTTCAGATCTGAACCAAACTCCACAGATCCCAATCAATGGTCCTGATCTACCTATCCCCAGCTCGGATTAACTAGATCAGTGGTGGATGGTCCAGATCTTCCCTTTTCTTGAATGGATGGTCTAGAACATCTTGAGCTTGATCCAACGGTCAGATCACTTCTGATTTGGCTGAAATTTTCAGATCTTGATCTATGGTCATGATTGACTCTATCTTGAACTCGGATTGACCAGAAGTTGATCGATGGCTCAGATCTAGCCGTTCTATGGAATGGACGGCTCCTATTAATCCGATGCTTTATCCTTTTGATCTGGATCCAATGCTGACTCAAGTTTGACCCGATTTGATCTAGGTCCATGATCATTTGAAGCCTACAAAATGATATTCAAATTTAGTGCCAAAAAAGTATCCCAAATATACAAAGATTTTATTAAAAGCCAAAATAGGGGAAATACATGAAACCTAATACAATTGCAAACTTAAGCATATAAAATGTGGATCAAACATGGATTTTAGAGCCTAAAACAATCAATAAAATGGTGGTTATCAACTCCCCCACACTTACTTCTTGCACGTCTCGGGCATGTAAATAAAACTCAAAGAAAACAACATATCTCCCAAACATTACATCCCCTATCAATATTTAAGAAATAATAAAAGAAGGTTACTTAGAATCATCAAGTCTCAAGAATCCATGTATTCATGGTTCCAAATCTCACATAAGTCAAAAACATGGTAATTTCATCAACTTGAATAAACTAAGCATGACAAAAACCTCACAAGATGGATATATGCACTGATGCTCACAAAAATAATAAATATGGAAGTGGAGTTCTCTCAAAACATTCATGACATTGCACTACCATATGCTTGCTTATCTTCTACTTCTCCACTACTATAACATAAGTGTTGGTGCAATCTTGGTTAGGTTAGGGTTGACCTAGGTTGACTAGGCTCGGGTGAGCCGATGTTTGATAAGCTTGGTGAGCTTATGTTTGGATGTTTCGATGTTTGATAATTATGTTTGAATGTAGTATGATGTCAAGTGGGTCAAGGTTGATTGGAGACTTGACTAGGTGAAGTCCAGGTGGATCGGGGAGATTGCACGCTGGCATGGGAAAAGACCTAGTGGGACTAGGCACACCTAGTGGGACTAGACACACCTAGTGGGACTAGGTGAAGTCCAGGTGGATCGGGGAGATCGCACGCTGGCATGGGAAAAGACCTAGTGGGACTAGGCACACCTAGTGGGACTAGGTGAAGTCCAGGTGGATCGGGTAGATCGCACGCTGGCAAGGTGGAAGTCTACCGAGAGACTAGACCTAACTCGAGGGTTAGGCAAACCTGGTTGGGAATCAGGTTAAGTCCTAGTTGAGAGCTAGGATGGAGAAATCCAGGTTGGTCAAAGGGGTTGACTGAGAAATCCAGGTTGGTCAAAGGGGTTGACCATGAACACAAGTTAGGTTGGACTCAATCGATTGGGAGATCGATTGGGTTGTTGTCTCGCGAGAATAGAAGCCTCTTAATCAATTGGGTAATTGATTAAGAAGGGTCTTAATCAATTGGGTAATTGATTAAGAAGGACCGTAATCAATCAGGTAATTGATTAAGAAGAACCATAATCGATTGGGTAATCGATTAAGAGAGTTTTGTTGCGAGAACAGAAGGTGGCTGAATCGATTGGGTAATCGATTCAACCTTCCCTTAATCGATTAGCTAATCGATTAAGGGCAGTCTTAATCGATTGGCTAATCGATTAAGGTTCGAAAAATAGCCGTTGAATGGCTAGATGACGTGGTGATCGATTGGGTAATCGATTAGGAAACCCTAGGCGTCGGGTATAAGGGTTTTCACGCAGGTTTTGAGCCACAACTCTTCTCCCCTTCTTCTCCTTCATTGGTGCTATCTCAAGGGAAGTCTTGGAGGACTTTGCTGCTGCATTTCCAAGATTCTAGAGGCAACCACAAGCTTGAAGATAGCAAGGAAAGCAAAGAGAGTTTATTCATTGTAAATCTTGTAAGATTTCATTTGTATTTTGCTTTGTTTCTTGTTGTATCTTCTTGAAAGCTTGTAAGAGGTTTCTCCACCTCAAGAAGGAGATCTTTCATAGTGTATGAGAGAGTGAGGAGAGTGGATCCTTGGATTAGTCACCCGACCGGGGTGGATACCAAGTAAAATCCAATGTGTTAGCATTGCTTGAAGTCTTCCACCGCGACAAATCATCTACAAGCAAATCGGAGCTAATCATCCCCCCTCTAGCTCGTCTACCGGTCCCAACAATAAGTACACAAATCAAGAGGACTTTTCAATGAATAATAATGAAACCAAGTGCTAACAAGAGAACAAGCAAGTAGATAACAAAGAAGATCAAAGAGAATATGAGAGCATTGGGGTAATTAACATGATGTATACAATCAACCGATATGCCAAAATAAGAACTCACCCAAACATCCAACACTCAAAATTCTCCTTGCACATTCTCAATGCATTACACATCAACCACTTACAACATCTCTCAAAATGCATGTAATGATTAACAACATAACTCTTGAATTTCTCTAAACAATAATATCAAAAGAGTACACATCAAAAATTCTTTTATGAAAATATTCTCTCTTGTTCATCACAAACGAAAATCCCGAATGCTTGAGAATTTTTTTCACTCTCTTTAATTTCTCATTCTTTTCTTTTGCGTTTTTTTTCTTCTGTTTTGTTTTTTTTTCATTTCTCTCTCTTTTTTTTCTTTTTTTACAGAGAGACTTTTTCTTTTAGAGAGATTTTTTTTTTCAACAAGCATTCGTCTATACACACTTGTCTCCCCCCCCCCCACACTTAAAACTTGCCAGTCTCGGGCAATGTAGCAAAGCATGATAACATCTAAAACTCGCAATAATAGAGGCTGATAATAGAGAAATAAAAATGTAACTCATCATGCAATCACCCCATGCTCTCATCGCATGCTCAAGGGAAGAATAAGCTAATAAAGATATGGCAGTGAGAATGTAATGACAATGAAAAGATCTGACAAAGGAAAGACAATGAAATATGAAAGCAATAGGTGAAATGCTCAGTAGTAACAATAACAAAGGTGAGGAAAACTAAGAGTTCAACAAGAAAGGTTTCCTCCATCATATTCATGTAAGCTTATGATATTGTAATTTCAAAAAGAATCAAAGTAAGTTCTAGAGTGTCAAATATCACAAATGCTATCACACATAAGAGGATTAAGGATAGGCATGACAATATCCTCACTAGGTGAACAATAAAACGTCATACTTAATCCAACAAGATAGAGTTCATCACCACAACAAATGACTAAATGCAATTAATGTCCCCAAGCATACCAAGGAAACCAAAACTCAATAATCAGACTTAACTATCTTTTATGATTCTCAAAGCATAATAAAGGAACATGTAGGGAGATACAACTAGAAGTCAAACAAGGTTTATTCAAGACCAAACAAAATGCAGAATGAGGAAGCAAAACATGAATGCAAAGTATAAAAGCAAACAAACATGCTGTTAGGTTTTTCGGGCCGCGAAAACCGCCTTTTCGCGTCGCGGAAACCCCGAGAACCCAAAGCCATGGATCTCGTGCGAAGAAAAATTCCGAAACAAAAAAATTCACGTATTCATTTCATGCTCAAAACTCGATCTACTCCTAGATCTAAAGAGGGATAAACCATTTTACCTTTGGTGCGTGCCCTGCTTAATCCCGCTCGCTCCTTTTGGATGTCGGATCTCTAGGACGTCAAGTGCCGTCCCTCTAGAAGTATCCACGCGAACAAAGTGGATGGAGGAAACCCTTTAGGTGTGCTAGCACCTTTCAAGGGTTCGGCCAAGAGGAGAAGAAGAAGAAGAGCACCAACACTTGGAGAAGGAAGAAGAGAAGACACACCAATAAGAAAAAATAGAACCAAAACTTGGCAAGTTCTCTCATTATGGCCGGCCACATAATGGCCATTAATGGCCATTAAGTGGCCGGCCATAACCCCCTTTCAATTTGAATTCAAATTCAAATGGGGGGTTACAACCTTTGGAGATGATGTGGAGCATCATCATTGGTCAAATACCAAGCCAAGTGATCACTTGGTCAAGTCAAGGTGAGGTGGCCTTTTGGTCAAGTCAAACTTGACCATCAATCTTCCTTGATGAGGTGGCATCCACACTTAATGCTCTTGATGATATGGAGCATCATCAATGGTTGGCTCCATGCCAATTCATCACCATGATGTGGCATTAAGTCAAGTCTAACTTGAGGTGGATTTGGGTCAAGTCAAACTTGTCTTTTATGGACTTTCCATATTTAGTCAAGTCAAACTTGACTCCATTTCTTCTCCCATGTCAAGTTTAACTTGAAGTGGAACCAAGTCAAGTCAAACTTGATTTGGATTTGGGTCAAGTCAAACTTGCCTTTTATGGACTTTCCATATTTAGCCAAGTCAAACTTGACTTCATTTTTTCTCCATCTATTTGTTCTTTGTGTGTAACCCTATAGGTTCTTGTAACGTTGGCAATGCTTCTAACCTCTTAGAAACATAAGCAATAAGCGGTATCTAGCAACACATCATTGCTACCCAAGTTACAAGAATGTTGAGATCCAACATCACCAATGTGACTACTAATTATGACTTTCATAATATGTGACAATGTCCTTCTATCATCGATATCTAGATTGATCTTCTATGAAGCATAGACCGTGTCATCCTCCAATCAATCTATGTGTCTTGAACTCCAAGTAGACTCACTATAATTAAATAAGCTCAATATCTCATATTGCCTTATTTGGGCATGGCCATGCACTTAGTGATCTCACTCTATCAAGACTATGATATCTCTCCCGTCATATAGGAGGGATAGATCTCATCTACATCACTCACATCCCTTCGCATAATTTGTTACATACCCAGTAATCGCCTTTATAGTCCACCCAGTTATGGGTGACGTTTGACGAAACCAAAGTACATAACTCCTTATGTAGGGAACTATGGTGACTTCAGGTCTAAGGACTAATAGTCATACTAATAGTCACATGAGAAAGTATATGACACTCATATAACGATCCATGATACTTTCTCATGGTGGGTCATTCAATATACATTCTCCAATGCATACTCATGTGTCAACTTGATATCTCATATCCATGACTTGTGAGATCAAGTCATCGTGTTGACCTACATGCTAGTCTCTATGCATTAACATTGTCTCTGAATGTTAATACTTGACTAGGAATAATTAAGAGTAGTGTTCTCTATATCATCTCACTATCGATTCAACCAATCGATTGATATAGATATGAACCTACTACCAAGGACGTTATTACACTTAGTTATTTGGCACCAATACAAGTAAGTATAATAACCATAATCAAATGCCTTTATATATATATATGAAATATGATACAATGAGTCCATACAACAACCATCACGTGATTGGCTCTAGGGCTCTCACTAACAATCTCCCACTAGAACTAGTGCCAATCACTGTAGTATCTAATACCCAATGACCTAGTGTGACCATCATGCTTGGTCTGTGCCAAAGCCTTGGTCAAGGGATCTGCAATGTTAGCCTCTGTGGGTACTCTGCATATCTTCACATCTCCTCGATCGATGATCTCTCGAATGAGATGGAAACGCCGTAGTATGTGTTTGGTCCACTGGTGTGAACGAGGTTCCTTAGCCTGCGCAATAGCTCCATTGTTGTCACAATAGAGCTGTACTGGGTCGGCTATGCTAGGAACCACTCCAAGCTCAGTAATGAACTTACGGATCCAAACTGCCTCCTTTGCTGCCTCAGATGCAGCAATGTACTCAGCTTCTGTTGTAGAATCAGCAACTGTATCCTGCTTTGAACTCTTCCAGCTGACAGCGCCACCATTTAAGCAAAACATGAACCCTGACTGCGATCTGTAGTTATCCTGGTCAGTTTGGAAGCTTGCATCACTGTAACCTTTTACAGTTAGCTCCTCTTCGCCTCCAAATATCAAGAAATATTCTTTAGTCCTTCTCAAGTACTTAAGAATATTCTTGACTGCTATCCAGTGACGTTCACTTGGATCTGACTGGTATCTGCTCATCATACTCAAAGCATGCGAGACATCAGGACGAGTACATAACATGGCGTACATGATAGATCCTATGGCTGAGGCATAAGGGATCTTGCTCATGCGGTCTCTCTCCTCTCTAGAAGAGGGACCTTGAGTCTTCGAAAGACTCACGCCATGTGACATTGGCAGATTTCCCTTCTTGGAATTCTGCATGGCAAACCGTTGCAAAATGGTATCAATGTATGTACTCTGACTCAGGCCAAGCAATTTCTTAGATCTATCTCTATAGATCTTTATGCCTAGAATATAGGCTGCTTCACCTAAGTCTTTCATTGAGAAGGAATTCCCCAACCAAGTCTTCACAGACTGTAGTGAAGGAATATCATTCCCAATGAGTAGTATGTCATCTACATACAAAACAAGGAAGACAACTGTGCTCCCACTAACCCTTTTGTAAACACAAGATTCATCTTCATTCTTGATGAAACCAAACTATTTGATTGCATCATCGAATCGAAGATTCCAGCTTCGAGAAGCTTGCTTTAGTCCATAAAGGGACTTATGCAGCTTGCATACTCTACCAGTATGCTTTGGATCTACAAAACCCTCAGGTTGTGTCATGTACACTTCCTCGAGGAGGTTTCCATTCAGAAACGTAGTTTTGACGTCCATCTGCCAGATCTCATAATCGTGGTATGCTGCAATAGCAAGCAAGATCCTAATGGACTTGAACATCGCGACTGGAGAAAAAGTTTCATCATAGTCAATACCATGAATTTGCTTGAAACCTTTAGCTACTAGTCTACCCTTATAGGTATGTACAAGTCCATCCATGTCAGTCTTTCTCTTAAAGACCCACTTACACCCAATGGGTTTGACCCCATCAGGTGGATCAACCAAAGTCCATACTTGGTTGGTGTACATGGAATCCATCTCGGATCTCATGGCCTCTAGCCATTTCTCAGAATCTGGGCTCATCACAGCTTCCTGATAGGAGGTAGGCTCGTTCTCAATGAGCATAACGTCATCATGGTCAGACAAGAGAAATGAGTATCTCTCAGGCTGACGACGTACCCTATCAGACCTGCGAAGAGGTAGGTCTACATGAACAGGTTGTTGTTCCACAGCTTCTTGTGCAACAACCTCATCAACCACCACACTTTGTTGTTCCTGTTCAACTTCCATCAAGGCTTCAGTGCTATTGTCCATGTCTTGAACTTCTTCAAGACTGAACGTACTCCCACTAGTCTTTCTAGAAACAAAGTCCTTTCTAGAAATACTCCAGTCTTAGCAACAAACACTTTGTGCTGACTAGGAATGTAGAAGTAGTATCCCTTCGTTTCCTTGGGATACCCTATGAAATAACACTTATAGATTTGGGTCCCAGTTTGTCTGAGACTTGACGTCGTACGTAAGCCTCACAACCCCAAACCCTCATGAAAGACATCTTGGGACTCCTCCCTGTCCATATCGTATATGGTGTCTTCATGACAGCCTTTGATGGAACACGGTTTAGTGTGAACGCTGCCGTGTCTAGAGCATATCCCCAAAAGGATATAGGAAGATCTGCGTGACTCATCATAGATCGTACCATATCTAATAAGGTACGATTCCTCCTTTCGGATACACCATTCCACTGTGGTGTTCCAGGGGGAGTGAGTTGGGATAGAATCCCACACTCAGCTAGGTAGTCACGAAACTCATGGCTCAAGTATTCTCCACCTCGATCTGATCGAAGTATCTTAATACTCTTGCCAAGTTGGTTCTGTACTTCATTTCTGAATTCTTTGAACTTTTCAAAGGATTCTGACTTATGTGTCATCAAATACACATAGCCATATCTACTGAAGTCATCAGTAAATGTGATGAAGTACCTGTAACCACCTCTGGCAGCGACATTGAAAGGGCCACATACATCACTATGTATGAGTCCTAACAAGTCTGTCGCTCTTTCGCTATGTCCACTAAAGGGAGTCTTAGTCATCTTGCCTAGAAGGCATGACTCGCATGTCTCATATGACTCAAAATCAAATGAGTCCAGCAAACCATCCTTATGGAGCTGGGACAAGCGACTCTCATTTATGTGGCCTAAGCGACAGTGCCAGAGATAGGTTGGGTTCAACTCATTTGATCTCAACCTCTTGGTATTCACATTATAGATAGGGCTCTCTAAGTCTAGAATATAGAGGCCATTCATCAGATGTGCGCTACAATAGAACATATCCTTTAAATAAACAGAACAACATTTGTCCTTTATTATGAATGAAAAACCTTTGTTATCTAAACATGAAACTGAAATGATATTCTTTGTTAGTACAGGTACATAACAACAGTTATTCAATTCCAGTACAAGCCCAGAGGGTAGAGATAGAAAGTAAGTCCCTATAGCAACAGCAGCAACCCTTGCTCCATTGCCTACTCGTAGGTCCACCTCGCCCTTGGCCAATGCCCTGCTATTTCTCAGCGCCTGCACATTAGTACAAATGTGAGAAGCACACCCAGTATCTAATACCCATGATGTAGAAATAGAAAGGTTGACTTCTATAACATTTATACCTGAAGTAGAAGTCTCACTTCTCTTCTTCTTCAGATCTTCCAGGTATACCTTGCAGTTCCGCTTCCAATGCCCAGTCTTACCGCAGTGGAAGCAGGTAGCATCCTTAGCAACCCCACCTTTAGGTTTGAGTGTTGAAGAGCTGGCTTTGCCCTTGGTTTGGGTCTTACCCTTACCTTTGGGCTTCCACTTGCCCTTACCCTTGCCCTTTTGTACCATTAGGACGGTACTGGACTTGGCAGTGGTGAGATTAGGCTCAGCAGTTCTTAACATGTTGAGTATCTCGGGCAGTGGTTTGTCTAATTCGTTCATGTTGTAGTTCATGACGAATTGACGGTAACTCACCGGCAACGATTGCAGGATCAGATCGGTAGCCAGCTCTTGGCCCAAAGGGAACCCCAACCTCTCGATGTTCTCGACGTACCCAATCATTTGAGTGCGTGAGTTCCTACAGGGGTTCCCTCTTTCATCTTGCATGAAAAGAGGGCCTGAGTCACTTCGAACCGCTCATGCCTTGCCTGCCCTTGATATAGTTGCTTGAGATGGCCAATCATATCAAAAGCATTCATTTTCTCGTGTTGCTTCTGAAGCTCAGGAGACATACAGCATAGCATTAGGCATGACACGTCTAACGCGTCATCTAGATGCTTCTGATGAGCATCTCTAACACTACGAGCGGCAGAGGCTGGTGGTGCATCAGGAACTGCTTGCTCCAGAACGTACAGCTTACGTTCCTGCGTGAGGACTATCCTCAGATTCCTGTACCAGTCCAGGAAATTAGCTCCTAGGAGCTTGTCCTTCTCAAGAACAGATCGTAGAGAGAGAGTGTTCGTGTTTGACATGGTAATCTACAACATAAAATGCAGAAAATAAATATCCACCATTGTATCATATTTTATTTATCATTTAACTAGGCCTTTAATTAAATGATGCTCCACTGAATTATAGGGCTTTGGTAGAATCGAGTCATAGATGTGGTAAAACCACACTACTAGATCCACACCAACTAACTATAATTCTCGTAGGTCAAGATCCACATCATACTACGCCTTGAGTTAGCTTTGGCTAAATCGCCCAAGACTTAGTATGATCGGTAGGTACTAATTACCAATTACATCTCTATGCAACTCTTGTTTATAGGATCAAGAATTAACATTTATGAATAATCTTGAGTTAGCTTTGGCTAAATCTCCCAAGACTATTGATAAATGCGATCTTGTCCTACCTTTCCAACTATTGGAGTATGCCTATAGTTAGGCTCGATCCAATTGAGCTAACTAGTTACTCAATCTAATTGAGCTCAATCTAACCCAAGCGTGATAGGCGGGACCAAGGTTGTCCCTCCGCATCCCACCAAGATTAAATGCATTGCTCTGCTTTGGCAGATTCAACAATCGCATATGATCGTGGTAGTGATGGGTATCAAGGCTCGTTAGGCATATACGAGTTGATTTCGATTTAGATCTAATCTAATCGATGATGTGCATGGTATTTAGGCATTTATTAAATCTAATTTAACCTAAATGTGTATTAGGTGCACATCAAGATGTGGTTCCCACATTACATGTGTATCACATACACATGTATATTCTATTCTATACTAACATGCATCACATACATATAAGGAAAAATAAAATATACAAGAAAATTAAAGTGTGATTAGTCATGGCCCTACTAAGATCTTCTCAAGCCAATGAGAAGATCCTTTGGTCAACCTAGGGTCTAGGCAGCAGCTTCTCCAAGCTCCTCCTTCCAGAACCCCATGTGTTGTCGGCTTGCTTCCCACGAGTCCGTCTTCTCCAGAATTTTCTTCATCTTCAATTTTGTACATTACAAAATTTATACTCGAGTTACATTCGAGTCTTAAACTAATTTTAATAGAAATAATAAATAAAAGGCCGACACGCAGGTCGCAATCACAATACAACACACACAACACAAATAACGGCACGCAGGCCGTAATATGAATTACACACATATTTTAATCTAATTAAAATAGGGTCTTGGGCCATGACCATCACACTACTGTACATAATTCAAAATTATGTATTTTACAGAAATTTATCTAATTTTTCTATGTATTTTACGAATTTTATGAGTCACAACTCCACGGCGGTCCCGTTAAGCGAGTTTCGGGCACAATCACGTGACAAGGACCCTTGCGGGGTTAGGGGCGGCGCCCCTACTTACGAAATTAATTTCGTGAGTGTCGTATCG
>JAGFNQ010005894.1:99322-345220 GCA_024364735.1 Boesenbergia rotunda
CATTTCTTCTCCCATGTCAAGTCTAACTTGAAGTGGAACCAAGTCAAGTCAAACTTGATTTGGATTTGGGTCAAGTCAAACTTGCCTTTTATGGACTTTCCATATTTAGCCAAGTCAAACTTGACTTCATTTTTTCTCCATCTATTTGTTCTTTGTGTGTGACCTATAGGTTCTTGTAACTTTGGCAATGCTTCTAACCTCTTAGAAACATAAGCAATGAGCGTATCTAGCAACACATCATTGCTACCCAAGTTACAAGAATGTTGAGATCCAACATCACCAATGTGACTACTAATTATGACTTTCATAATATGTGACAATGTCCTTCTATCGTCGATATCTAGATTGATCTTCTATGAAGCATAGACCGTGTCATCCTCCAATCAATCTATGTGTCTTGAACTCCAAGTAGACTCACTATAATCAAATAAGCTCAATATCTCATATTGCCTTATTTGGGCATGGCCATGCACTTAGTGATCTCACTCTATCAAGACTATGATATCTTTCCCGTCATATAGGAGGGATAGATCCCATCTACATCACTCAAATCCCTCCGCATAATTTGTTACATACCCAGTAATCGCCTTTATAGTCCACCCAGTTACGGGTGACGTTTGACGAAACCAAAGTACATAACTCCTTATGTAGGGAACTATGGTGACTTCAGGTCTAAGGACTAATAGTCATACTAATAGTCACATGAGAAAGTATATGACACTCATATAACGATCCATGATACTTTCTCATGGTGGGTCATTCAATATACATTCTCCAATGCATACTCATGTGTCAACTTGATATCTCATATCCATGACTTGTGAGATCAAGTCATCGTGTTGACCTACATGCTAGTCTCTATGCATTAACATTGTCCCTGAATGTTAATACTTGACTAGGAATAATTAAGAGTAGTGTTCTCTATATCATCTCACTATCGATTCAACCAATCGATTGATATAGATATGAACCTACTACCAAGGACGTTATTACACTTAGTTATTTGACACCAATACAAGTAAGTATAATAACCATAATCAAATGCCTTTATTTATATATATGAAATATGATACAATGAGTCCATACAACAACCATCACGTGATTGGCTCTAGGGCTCTCACTAACACATGCGACTATAAACCTAAAGAAAAATAAGAAAAGGAAAGAAAAGGAACAAACTCCCCTTTATTCCTGGCGGCTGGAGGCGGTTAAGGAGTAACATCCATCCTGGTAGTGGTGGAGTTTGGGTAGTCGAGAGAGCATTCCTCACGTGATCTATGTTGTAGTGCATTGCTCCCCCACACTTAAACTTCACAGAAAAATGTTCAGGTGGCCGAAGACGATTAAGATGCAAGATCCACTTAAGAGAGTGAGTGCTACTAGCCAAAATAAAAGCAACTCCTCCCTCTTGATGCTTTTTGGAAGTCCTTCCAAGAGGTTGAAGTCTGTTCAGATGGAGCACCCACTTCAGAAGTCTTCGGGACCCTGCAAAACCATGTAATACCTCTCTCAAGCGTGCAGGGTAAGAAAGAAGTGTAATATCATCAATCTCTACATAAAATGACTCTAGATATGCGTCACATCCCATCAAATCAATTTTCGGTACCATAATGAATTTATCACAATTATTTTCTACAAAAAATGCATCAAGAAACTCATTACAACCAATGAAATCCATTTTGGGTACCTCTATCAGTTTTTCACCATCAATTTCTGCATAGGATGTAGCAAGAGATTCATCACAATAAACAACATCACTTACAGGCACTTCTAAAAATTTTTCACAATCCATATCCACAAAAGATGTATCAAGCAATGTATTACAGCCAATGAAATCAATTTTAGGTGCCTCTACAGGTTTCTCACAAACAATTTCTACAAAAGGTGTGTCAATAAACTCATCACAAACAATAAAATCAGAGTGAGGTGCCTCTATTGATTTTTCCAAAGAAATAAGAGGAATACTTACCTGATCGTGCTGAAGAATACCTGGAGGTTCTACACGAATAGATGTATCCATAGCTTCCTCCTGGTCAAGTTCTGGTTCCATCTCAGGCTCAAGTTCTGGTGGACACTCAACTGGAATAGGTGATTCTTGGGTTCTTGCTTCCACTATGCAAGTCTCTACACTTCCATGTTGATCTTCTGAATCTTCTAGTGTACCAGTCAATGGTGGTGGTCCCTGGGGCTCAGTGCAATCCCCTACACCTATAGATTTATCTGCAACGCATTCTCTATCAACCATATCTACAACAACCATATTAGAAAAATTAGAATCATCAACAACTAAATCATCACAAAATAAAAGTATAGAATGATCCTGTAAAGTTTCAGAATTGACTTCAAATCTATCACAAGTTCTGCAATCAATCTCCTCCAATGCCTCTAAACCAGTAGGAATGGGTGATTCTTGGGCCTTAGTGCAATCCCCTATACTCTCAATCCTATCCTCTGGATCTCCTGATACATCAACCAATAATGGTGGTCCCTGGGGCTCTGTGCAATCCCCTACACCTGTGTCAAATGAAACATCATCAACAATACACTCTGCCTCAACAACTTCATCTGAAATATTCATGCTAATGCTAGGAGGATTCTCTCCATGCCCCTCAGAATTAAAAGTGGCTTGAGAAGATAATTGTCCTGATCTTTGGGCTTCTATTTGATTCATTTGTTCAACCAATTGTTCAAGGCGTCTTCCGATGTCTTGAAGCTTTTGTTGTTCTTGAGCTGTGAGATAAGGTTGCTGAAAATCAAGAGTAGGCTGTGCATTCTGAAATTGGAGCTGTTGGGGCTGCTCAAATGATTGAATGGACTGATTAAACTGCTGAAAATTGGCTTGATAGCAAGGATGATGTTGCTGGAAATTATTGTTCTAAAAATTCTGAAGTTGGGGCTGAAATTGTTGATTGAATTGCTAAAATGCTTGAGGTTGAAAATTCTGAGTGTCTTGCTGACAATTCTGACCTTGCAACTGGAAATCTTGATTTGAAAACTATGAATAATGAAACCCTTGCGGTGAGGGTTGAAATACTTGCTGACCTTGATAGAAACCTTGCTGACCATAATTGAATGGTTGTTGGAAATCTTGGAAATTCTGCTGAAATTGTTGAATTGGTGGCTGATTAAATGGTTGCTGAAAATTTTGTTGAGACTGCTGAAACGGTTGAAAATTTTGTTGAAAATTTGGATTTCACCCTTGCTGAAAATTCTGAAATTGTGGTTGAAACTACTGTGGTGGCTGATTAAATGGTTGCTGAAAATTTTGAAAATTTTGTTGGAGCTACTGTTCTAGTTGACTCCAAGGTTGGTTTTGCTGAAATTGTTGATAAGGTTGCTGCAAATTCTGACAAGGTTGCTGGAAATTTTGAAAATACTGGTACTCTGCCATGGAACTGCTTGAATGAGTAGAAAAAAAATTTCTAATAGCCACCTGCAGTCTTGGCCAAAAACAAACAAAGAATAGCAGCAAATGTATACAAAAGATAAAGCAATCAAGAATAGAATCAAAAGATATAATTATCAAGCACCACTACACTCCCCGGCAACGACGCCAAATTTTTTGATGAGCCCGAACTAGATGTCACAAATGTGGGTCTCAAAATTTAGATATGTGTAAAGCTGGAAACCCTTTTTGCTATCAAAGAATAAAAGCGTAGTAAAGGGGCCACAGGTCGTATTTTTTCTAGGGCTAGTTGAGTTTGTTGGATTCGAGCTCGAGTTTATGTGTCGTTGATATTTTTGGGTTTCAAATATAAATCTGGGTTTGGTTTGCAATTCAGAAATGAAAAAGCAATGAAAATAAAGGAAACTTAGCTAATAAGCTAAACAAAGTGATGGCAATCAACAACCCAATCAATGGAAAACCTAATTAACCAAGGCAACTCAACCGAGTTTGGAAGAGCAAACCTGAATTCAAATGTAACTAAGTGCTAAACAAAGGAATAAAACAGTGGCTGAATTTCCAATTGAACTAATGCAAGAACTTCAAACACAAGACAAACCAAATGCAAAGCAATCTAAAATAGTCTAATACAAAACCAATGTCGAAACCTCACTTGATACAAGCTGCGGGAATGCTACTGAAATGCAGATGGAAGAAACTAAATTTTAGAGGACATCAAATGTAAAGCACTAGTTCAGAATCAGAATTGATTTGCAGAAATGAAGTCTAGAATTCAGAAACACAAGCTGATTACCAGCATAATAACACTCTCAAAGATGCGTCTAACTTCAAGTTCGAACTCAACTCAAACAGAATGCAAATAAGCTACAAAATTCAGAGGCAACTTGATGTAAAACAAGGAATCAGAACAGAACTGATGTGCAGAATTGGAGATCACAGTCCAAGAACAATCCGAATGCAAATGGAAGCTGTCAAGTTCACTTGATACTGCTTTAATGAATTCAGTAATAATCCTACATTCTGCGAGGCTATAAAAACTTATACGCAAAAAGAAAACTGATACGCAAACACTGATACTAATTCAGAAGCAAGTTGAAGACAGTAATGAATGGAAGCTTCAGAAATCCAATGCAGAAATTCAGACAAACTGAGAGCAGAATTCGGAAATGAAAACATCCACCAAATGCAGAACAACTCAGCTAATTGGAATCGAGGGCACAATTCTAGTTTTTAAATAAGATTCAGAGGAGTTAGTATTTGATTGACATGAATTCAGAAACTAAAAACTGAAACATTGCAAGACTAAAACTGAAACTGAATAGCTGATTGAATCTGATACGCAACCGTGCCAAATCTAAATGCAGAAATTAAATTAATTGCAAAGTAACTAAGATTAAGGACAATTGTTCACTAACAAGCAATCTAACTAACTACTTGCAGCATTGAAACACTATTAATGGCAGAGACAATTCAGAAACCGTAAATTACAGCAGCTGATATGAAATTAGAAACAAAACAGATTGCAGAAAGTAAATCTACTGCTAATTAACAGAAATTCACTAAGTAAACTAATCCTCAATCCCTTCTTTAGCTCAAGAACTCCTTATCGTCACACAAGGGTAAGCCTCGAACCCGTAAGCTCCATAAATCACTGGGAAAACTCAATCTGCGATCAAATCCAGCTCAACTTGCTCAAATCTGAAATTTCCATTCGATTCCTTCAATCTCGCTACGGTGGATTGCGCTGATGGCTTAGAATTGATCCGAGCACTCCAGGGAACCCCTCCAGATAGCTCGGATGGAAAAAATGATGCACCATCGAGATCGAAGATAGCAAACAGTAGAGCCAAGGAAACCTCACATCAGCTCTGTTTCTTGGGCAAATTGAGGCTGGAAACTTCACGGATGAATCTTCCTAATGACCTAGAACCTGATCCAATGAAGAAGATTGAGTGGTCGCGCCCTTAGATGAAGAAACTAGCTGAAGAAATGAAGAAAACGCAACGACGAGGAAGACAGCGGTGAAGACGTGACGAGCTGCAATGAGGGAAATTTTTGATTAAGTACTTAGGAATGAATGACCCAGATTGGTCAGGTCAAATCCAACGGTTGATCTTTATCCGATCTGAACCAAACTTTGATGATGTTGATCAAGGGTCAAGATCTGCCTCCCAGTAGCTCGGATCTTCCAGATTTACAACGGATGACTCAGATCAACCTGATCTTTGAATGAACAGTCTAGAGCCCTCTGAGCTCGATCCAACGGTTGAATGATCTCTGATTCGGATGAAAATCTCAGATCTTGACCTGAGTGCTTGATCAGCCTCAACCCTAGCTTGGATTGCCTCAAAGGTTACCAGATGGCTCAGATCTAGCCGTTTTCGAATCGGATGACCCAGATTAATCTGAAGCTTGATCACTCGATCCGGGTCCACTTCCGACTCAAGTTTGACCCAGCATGCCCTAGGTCCATGATCCTTCCATGCCTACAAAAAAAATAGATCAAAAATTTAGTGGCAAAAATAATTCAAATGATCGAGATTTACAATTAAGTCCAAAATAGCAGTAATTCTAGAACCTAGAAGAAATGCAAGATTAAGCAAGTAAAATATGAGTCAAACTTGGATTTTAGCAACTAAAATGATCAACAAAATGATACCTATCAGCCGCCTACCAAGTAAGAAAGTGCATATGTTTAGTTTTAAGTTTTATATACATGTCTTTATTTGACTGTTAGTCTCAACATATGCTATTATGTGCATGATCAGTATATGCTATTATGAGTATGATGATAGCGAAGTAAGGTCCTTAGTCTCATTCTGATATAATAGTAAGAGAATGACAAGAGAACGTCCTAGAAGACCCAAAACGAGGAGCGAGCTCCTAGAGGGCAAGAGGTAGAGTCAGTACCACCACCAAAAATCTTTTAGAGGTGGTGGCTCAGTAACAGAGGCAGTTAGTAGAACAACAACAAGTTATTGCCACTATGATGGCTAACCAGCAGGCCGCTCCTGTTACCCCGCCGGAGGCGAATGTAGTGCACCAGTTGTGATTGAAGACCCATTGGTTACATCTATAGTCCCGGCAAGGGGGGTAAGGCAAGAAGCATACCTCATCCAGTGGTAGAAACTAAAGCCAGGGAACTTCTCAGGCACAAGCGAACCATGGGATGCTCAAGCATGGTTCAAAACTTTGGAAAGCATAGTAGAGCTATTAGACTGGCCTGAGGTAGAGAAGATAAAGTGTGCATCTTTTTGCCTTACGGGAGATGCTAGAATGTGGTGGGAGAGAGTCAAGGCTAAGAGAAATGTCAGCCAGATGACATGGGTCGACTTCGAGACCGAGTTCTTCGAAGAATACTTTCACATGCGAGTAACCAACAAGCATTATGATGAATTCACGGAGTTCAGACAAGGAGAACTTAGACAAGGAGAACTGTCCGTGGATGAAGCAGAGAAGAAGTTCAACCGACTAGCTCGTCTGTGCCCAGAGCTAGTTGGCACTGAAAGAGAAAGAGTCAGGTTAATGCTCAAGATGTTAAGGCTTGAGATAGCGTTAAATGTGGCCAGTGGTGTTAATAGGCCGCATACCTCAGAAGAACTGATAAGTAGTACTTTAATCACTGAGCATTTCTTAAATAGTTACTTAAATAGTATAAAGGCCACCAGTATGCAATAGAAGCAAGTACCAGTCCAGAGATCCCAGGGTAACCCGCAGAACTGGAAAGGGAACCCAAATAAAAGGAAGCAGTATGACCAAAGGACTTCTAGGGGCTAAGAGCTATACCAATTCGGTTTTCCAACCGAGAACTCCATGATGATTTAGTAGTCCTTGATATGAAGGATTACGATATCATTTTAGGGATGGATTTCTTGAGCAAGTACAGTGCCTCTATCGAATGTCGAAAAAGGAAAGTAAAGTTCAGACCAAAAGCAGAACTTCCGTTCGAGTTGTCGGAGACCCAAAGGGAAAGACAAAAAGATTTCTTTCTAACCTACAAGCTCACAAGATGTTAGATAATAGATGTTCTGGTTACTTAGCACACATAATGGATGCAGGGCAAAGAGAAGGACTAAGAAAAGAAGTGCGGGTAGTATGTGACTATCCGGAGGTGTTTCCTGAAGAGTTACCAGGACTCCCTCCTAATCGAGAAATTGAGTTGACTCCAGGTACCAAACCGATTTCAAAGGCACCTTATCGTATGACGCCAGCAGAACTGAAAGAACTGCAAGAACAATTACAGGAGTTACTAGACAAGGGTTTCATTCGCCCTAATCATTCACTCCGGGGAGCTCCCATGTTGTTCGTCAAGAAGAAAGATAGATCTATGCGAATGTGGATAGATTATCAAGCCCTAAATAAGGTGACCATCAAGAACAGATATCCTTTGCCAATGATAGATGATTTATTTGATCAGTAGAAAGAGGCAACAGTGTTTTCCAAAATAGATATGCGATCAGGTTATCATCAACTCAAAATCATGGAGAGTGATGTGCCGAGAACTGCTTTTCTAATACGGTATAGACACTACGAGTTTGTGGTCATGCCCTTTGGAGTGACAAATGCCCCTGTGACATTCATGGATCTAATGAATCGAGTATTCAAGGAGTTTCTTGATAAGTTCATCATAGTTTTCATTGATGATATCCTAGTTTATTCAAAGTCTCAGGAAGAACATGAAAAACATCTGAGTGTAGTGTTGAAGACTCTGTAGCAGCAGAAATTATATGTCAAGTTTTAAAGTGTGAATTTTGGCTTGACCAAGTGGCTTTCCTAGGCCACATCATTTCCAAGGAAGGTATTATGGTAAACCCAGCAAAGATTGAAGCAGTTAGTAACTGGGGTCGACCAAAGAATGCTAGTGAGATCAGAAGCTTTTTGGGTTTAGCAGGGTATTACAGAAGATTCATGGAGGACTATTCAAAGATAGCTTCTCCACTAACAACCCTTACCAGAAAGAATAAGAAATATGAGTGGACTGAAGATTGTGAGCAGAGTTTTATGGAGTTGAAGAAAAGACTGACAAGTGCTCACATTCTTATAGTTCCCGAAAGTGACAAAAGTTTTGATATATACAGTGATGCATCAAAGCAGGGACTTGGAGCTGTAATCATGCAAGAAGGCAAGGTCATTGCTTATGCTTCCAGGCAACTCAAGGATTATGAAAAGAATTACCCTACTCATGATCTTGAGTTAGCCGCAGTAGTCTTCGCCCTCAAATTGTGGAGACATTATCTGTACGGAGTCAGTGCAAGATTTACACAGATCACCAGAGTCTGAGATATTTCTTCACTCAGAAGGACCTTAATATGAGATAGCGAAGGTGGCTGGAGTTAGTCAAGGATTATGACTGTGAAATCCTCTACCACCCTAGTAAAGCAAATAAAGTGGTTGATGCGTTAAGTAGAAAGACTTGCGCAACATTGATGTCCCTGTCATCACTATCACCACCACTACAGAAGGAGATAGTAGATTATAGAGTTGAGATTATAGATGGGCAACTCTCAGTATTGACACTAGAGTCAACTCTGCTTGAGGATATACAGAAAAAGCAAGATCATGATTCTGATATTCAAAAGATCAAGCAAGAGATGTAAGAAGGAGAAAGTAAAGAATTTAGAGTATCTGAGAGTGGGATACTTTATCATGGTGACCGTCTATGTGTCCCTAACAGTGAAGAACTAAGAAAGAAGATTCATGAGGAAGCCCATAGAACTCCCTATTCTATGCACCTTGATTCTACCAAAATGTATTAGGATTTGAAAAGAAGATTTTGGTGGTCTAGAAAGAAAAGAGAGGTAGTTAAGTATGTCAGTACCTGTCCGACATGTCAAAGAGTTAAAGCAGAACACCAGAGGCCAGGAGGAGTCCTACAACCTGTTAGATGGTGTTTGTCTTGCTGGAGGGGGGGATAGCTTTTCTTCGATTTCTACCTATCACGTTAGCAAGTGCAAGCGGAATAACAAATAACAATAACAAACAACGCTAACACAAACCTATTTACGTGGTTCGGAGATGACGCTCCTACTCTACGATAGTCCGTAAGGTGGACGATCCCTCGATCCTTCGGTGGATCACTCCCCGGATGCCCTCCGGCTAGCTCGTGTAGCTCCTTGTGGGTGGAGAAACCTCGCCACAAACCCGGACACACTTCTGAGCACCAAAGACTACTAATGAGCTCTAACCAAGCTCATTTCGTCAGAGGTTCTTAGCCAAACCTGAGCCCTTTAAATAGGTCTCAAGGCTGAAAAACCCCGCTACCAGTTGACTGCCCCCACTCAAACTCGATCGTTGCAAGCCCAATGTTCGAATTTCTGGCTACTACCAGTTAATTGCCCCATAGCAGTCGACTGATCTTTCTGCCACTCTTATCAGTCGACTACCTGGGGCCCAATCGACTACCACCTAGGTTTTTCCCTTCCCGAGTATAATTCTCTCAGCACTCGACCCTAGGATTTCCCCGAGTACATTCCCTCAGCACTCGTACCCTCACAACTCAGCTGACTCTTCACCAGCAACCTCGACTGTTGCCTTGGCGCCCTCTTCATCTTTGGCTCCCGTCCCTCGGATGCGCACACAAGCCTCTAGCTTGCCTCCATGCCATCCTTCATGCATGCCTAGAAGTCCGCGCCCCTCGGCTCATCGTCCCTGCTATCCATGGTCCCTAGGGTGCACACAAGCCCACGGCTTGCCTCCATGCCACCCTTCACCGTGCCCGAAGCCGTCCAGCTAAGTCAATATGTGTAACCTGCAAACTGCACACTACGTACACATATTAGAATACAAGGGTAATCCTAACTTAAACCCTTTGCCCAAACATCAAAACACATGGTCACTCCGGACCATAGATTGACCCAACAATCTCCCTCTTTTTGATGTTTGACAATCCGTTTAAGTTAGGGAAAACAAATAGCAAATCATAATGCTAACAATCATTTGGACTTACGTTGCCAAGGCTCCACCTTGGACTTACACTGCCAATGCATATGCAATGCAAACATGGATCCTATCCCAAGGCATCCCCACACCTAACCTCCCCAAGTTAGGAATTTTTACCAAATCGGGACCTTTCCAAGGCTCCCTCTACATTGGACTTACAAAGTTTTTTAAGAACCTCTCCAAGGTTCCCCTTACGCCACCAATGGAGCAACAATGCTCCCCCTTTACCTAAGTTCACCCTAGACCTAGGATTTTTTACAAAGGTGTGTTTGGTTTCCCGAATTAAACCCACTTCTCCCCCTTTGTCATACATCAAAAGACTCCAACAATTTCCCCCTTATTGAATCTTTTAACCCCTAATGATCATAACCAAAGTGTACTAGCCCCCCATACATTTGTTTTACATCATTTGGACCCTTTCCAACTGCTGAAACCTAATTCAGCCCATATCAGTCGACTGCCCTAAGGGCAGTCGACTGCCACTTTTAAAACCAGCTTTCAGCATTTCTGACCCACTTTCAGAAATGCATCAAAAATTCTACAAATCTCCAAAAATTTCAAATTTTGTGGAGAGATTTGTGGTACCCATACCTACTTGAGAATAATACACTCAAAAATGTATCTATCACCATTCCCAAGATTGACATAAAATCCAAAACTACCTAATTAGTTCAATTAAACCTTGACATAAAGTCCTAGTTTTGATTTACTCTTGATGTCTTTGCCCATACCAATCCACAATGCATCCCTAACATTGATTTATGTGGCATTTATACATCAAAACCAACTTTCATACTTTATGACCCCAATGTCATATTTCCACGCATGAAACTCAAATCCAACGTGCCAAAACCCAAGAATTGAGACTCAAGTCCGTCTCCAATTCTTTTGACACACTCCATGGTCCATCTAGACCTCTAGGAGAACACCTCCCGAGATCCATTCACCATATATCCTAAAGGCTCCTAGAGCTCCCCCTTGAGCTCTTAGCCCTAGCCACCTCCCTAGGTGACTCAACAACCACTAGGCCATACCGGTGTACCTCCGGTGACTCTTGGCCTACAAACTTGACCTTCTTAACCATAGACACCTTGTCCTTGGTTATGTCCTTATTTTTCCCTTTACATGACATTCCCCTTCCATTTTTGGACTTCCTCTCCTTGCCATACTCATATGCTACCCAAGCATATTTCTTCCCATTGGGTCGTTACATTCTCATCGCTTACGAGCTACTAAATCAAAGGCGGTTACCTTTGACTCTATCTCTGTAGATATTGTCATTTTCTATGCATGATTTATTATGTGTAGTAGTAGATTATACCTTTTTCTGTCTCTTATTTTTCCTACTTGATACTTGTTGTTTGATCTTTGAGATGATCACTATTTATTTCTATATGCTCTCGATGTTTGATATCCTTAATCTATAGAATATACATGTATGCATATGGGCATAGGATTTGTGATATATCACCTCATACTCTACATTGGTTGATCACTAGTTATACTTTACATGTACACTTAGTGGTTTATTTTGTAGCTCATGATTTATGTTTCAGACTTGTAGTTCTTGGGAGGACTATTGGGAAGGCGATTAAGAAGAGACCTCCTCCAGAACCAGCTAACCAATCTCTGGATGAAGGAAGGAGAAACGGTGGCTGAACTTCATCCAAAGATCAAATAATTAATCTCCGAACTCACCAACCTCGGCGAATCAGCAACAAATCATGACTCGATCTGATACGCTCTCAACGCCTTTCCATGAACTCGGGAGTGGACTTCAATAGTAGATGCCTATTACATATCAAAGGATTTGGAGGTAAGTATTCTAGAAGAATTATTTTTTACTTTCGAATTACATGAATCTCGATGTGCAGGATCAAGAAAAGAAAAGATGGACAATATCACCCTAAACATGAGGAAGATCAAACCAGAATCGGAATCTTCGGTCGACGAAGACGAAACAACATTTATAGTAAGGAAAATAAATAAAATGTTTAAATCTAACAAGTTTTCCAAATCACAGGGCAAGAAACGTTCTCCAAGAAAAAAGACAAGTCAGATGCTACTATTGTGACGAAGAAGGTCACATCAAGGTCAATGCCTTAAATTGAAGAACAAAAAGGAGAACAATCATAAGTAGAAGATGCTAGATCGTTATTGTCTTGCTAGAGGGGGGGGGGTGAATAGCAACTTTCGACTTTTCTACCTACAACGTTAGCAAGCGCAAGCGGAAATCTAATAAAACAAATGAAAACAATGCTAACGCACCTATTTACGTGGTTCGGAGATGAAGCTCCTACTCCACGACAGTCCGTAAGGTGGACGATCTCTCGATCCTTTGGCGGATCACTCCCCGGATGCCCTCCGGCTAGCTCGTGTAGCTCCTTGTGGGTGGAGAAACCACGCCACAAACTCGGACACACTTTTGAGCACTTAGACTACTATTGGCTCCTAACCAAAGCCAAATTCGTCAAAGCTCCCAGCCAAAATGAAGCCCTATTAAATAAAGCTTAAGTCTGTTTTGGCCGCCACCAGTCGACTGCTCCCAGGGCAGTCGACTGCCCCCACCCAAATTCGACCGTTGCAAGCTCAACGTTCTAATTCTTCAGCCGCTACCAGTCGACTGCCCCATTGGCAGTCGACTGATCTTGCTGTGGGGTTTACTAGTCGACTGCCAGAACCCCAGTTGACTGCCCTACCTAGGTTCCCTTTCCGAGTACAATTCTCTCCGCACTCGACCCCTAGGATTTCCTCGAGTACATTCCCTCATCACTCGTACCCTCACGACTCAGTTGACTCCTCACCAACAGCCTCGACTGTTGCCTTCGCACCCTCTTCATCTTTGGCTCCCATCCCTCGGATGCACACACAAGCCTCCAGGCCATCCTTCATGCATGCCTCGAAGTCCGCGCCCCTCAGCTCATCGTCCCTGTTATCCATGGTCCCTCAGGTGCACACACAAGCCCACGGCTTGCCTCTATGCCACCCTTCACCGTTCCCGAAGCCGTCCAGCTAAGTTAATATGCGTAACCAGCAAACCTGCACACTCCAATACACATATCAAAACACATGGGTAAACTTAACTTAAACCCTTTGCCCAAATATCAAAACACATGGTCACTCCGGACCATAGATTGCCCCAACAGAAGACCTTGGAAGCGACATGGGACGATACATCATCAGATGAATCCGAGATCGAAGCTTATGTTAGACTTGAACTTATGGTAAGTCATCAAGAGATGACGAAGCAACCACATCCGAAATGAGCATCGATAAGGAGGGAGATTCAATAGAAGAAAGTAGTGATGAAGGAGGAGCATTCAGTTTCAGACACGATGATATGGTATGTGAGGTATGCAAACTTTTTCCCTGACCAACTGCATTTTGGTATTAAAAAATGATTAATGAGGTTTGGTAATGTTGAACCTCGGACGACCGGCCCGGTCCTACAGAAGTTTTCCACCGGCCGCTAGGGTAAATCGGGAAGCGCTTGTGGTGGGCGGTCCAGAAGCCCAACGTCCCCGGGTTCACACCTCATTTGGAGAAAAAATTTCTACAAAATACGCCGTAGCTGGGGATCGAACTGTGGATGCCTGAGATGACAACTCGTTGCCCTTCCGTTGCACCATAGCCTTGGGGGGACTGCATTTTAGTGTTAGATCTATGCTTAGGAGTTTATATAAATTAAGGACAAAAAAAAATATAGATTTGAAAAAGAAGTTAACCGTTTCGTATCCTTTAGAATTATATGAACAGTTAAAAATTGAAAATGCAAAACTGAAAGTATACATGGAAAATCTAGAAAAAGATTTTGCATACTCAAATGTTTCTTCTACGAAAAAGAATATTATATATTTTGGAGGACTAAATTGGAACTTGAGAAATCATAGGGGCTAAATTATAAAAGTGCCGAAGAATTACATTCCACCGAAATTCTTGATCAACCCTATACGTAGGAGTTTATATTGGATTCTAAAATTAATTTTAAACTGTCAATATTTTTTTGAATAAATTACTCTTATCATTTCCTAATTATTAGAAAATTCAAATCGAATAGTAATATTTGAAGATAATTTATTTTTAAATTTTTCTATGATGCACAAAAATCTTATCTACTTACTCTAATTTTTCAAAATTTCTTAAAATATTGATGAATTTTCATAAATTTTTTTTTGAAAATTAACTTTTAATTTTAAAAATACTTAAATATTATTTTTTGATAAATCCAATTTTTAAGGATATGAACGTTACATTTTCACCATTTCAAAACGTTAACAGAATTTTCGAAGTCAATATCTAATTTAAATTTTTTTTTGAAAATCTTTTTTTGATTAAAATTATTATTTTTGAACTTAGAAAATTTATTTTATTTTAATTTAATTTTTACTATTGGGTTCATTGATTTCACACTTTGATAAAAATTTTAAAAATTTTCTAACGGTGAAATAAGTTTTTATGAATTTTTATACGAAAATCATATTTGTCAATTGATAAATACCCAAAAATTATTTTTGATACTTTCAATATTTCTCGATCCGTACGCTATATTTTGGTTGTTTATAAAAATTATCAAAAATTTTTAGGTCAAATTCGAATTTTATAAATATTTTTCGAAACTCATGAAGTTTTTACTTAAAAATATATTATTTTCACCTTTAATGAGATGGTTTTCATGTTTTTTCTAAATATATTTTTTTATCCCATTTTTTGATGTGATTAAAGGGGGAGAGTTATGAGGATTATGTTAAGGGGGAGGTCAATTGGTTGAAATTTATTTGCATTATCTTTTTTATGCTATATTGCATTATTTGTTTTAGTATTATAATTTTTTTTAGTTTGTTTACCCTAACTTAACTTGGGTCGATGCACATAAAAAAGGAGAGATTATAAGTATCTCAGGTTAGTGTTGATGTGATCAACCAACTGAAGTTAGGTCCTGGTGTGTTATAATCCCTATGTTTAAGTATACAGGAACTTAGGAGCACATGAAGTCGAATGGAAGACACAGAAAACGAGAAAGATAACATGAGAAGGGAGCCAACGGGCTCAGTGCATCCGAGGGACGCAGAGGTCTGCGGAAGAGTATACCGGTGGAGCGAGAAGGACGCGTGCGACGTTCGAGGGATGAAATGTCGGGAGGAAGTCTGCTCGAGGCGAAGGCTAGAGTCAAATTCAGATGAGCCTAACTCTAGTTAGCCAGAAATCACCCAAGTGACAAAGGAGAAAAAGTCAATATGAGCATTGACTTTGACCAAGTGGCCAACTGAGGTGCCTTGAGTGCTTTGGGAGGTGCCTCTGCTGCAAGTGTTAGTTCTACGGATAAACAGAACTGAGGCGCCTCCAATCAGAACTAAGGTGCCTCAGATCAAAATCTATCAACAGCTTACTGTTGGCGCGTGGATTAAATCTTATCCATCTGAGGTGCCTCAAATCACAACTTAGGTTCCTCAGGTCCATGTCAGCACAACGGTAAAGTGATTTTTCGGGCTATAAATAACCCCCAAAAGCTAGGATTAAAGATGAACAACTTGTTCAATTCCTAGTTTCTTTTCTGACCTTTCCAATGTTTGTATGAGGCTTCTCCACCTACAACTAAGGAGATCTTTTAGTGGAGCTTTTAACTGCCTTAGATTAGCAACCACCAAGTTGAAACCAAGTAAATAGTAGTCTCATCTTTTTAATTATTGTTATTTCTTATGTTTTTTAACTATTGAAAAATAACTTCTATCTTTGCAAAAGAAGTAAAAGATTTAGTTCTAATCTACAGGATAATTCACCCCCTCTTGCTAGCCTGCCAACGATCCTACACGTTCCACACACATATTTCGGCAGTTCTATTTCATTCAAGATTATCGATAGAGGAGATCTGAAAATATGTAGAGCACCAATAAATGATAACATTACAAATCCATTAACTAAGACTTTGATATAGAGGAAGCATGATGAACATGTTAGGCCATTAAATATTATATAATTCAACGATTGACTCTAATACTAATGGGAGATTGCTATTGTTGGCCTTAAAAACTAATTATGAGATGATTGATATGAGACTATTGTATCAGATTTTAATAAAAGATAATATTTTATGTTTATTATATTTATTTATATATATGCAAATTTGAATAAATATAATAATATCGTAGAGTAGTAAGTTCTATTTTATAGCATACCAATTAGTTGAATTAATTGTAAGAGACTATAGATATATATAGAACACTACTTTTAATTGTTTGTTGGTGTAATCTTTTTTGGATCAAGGTTGATTAGTTTGATTAAGCTCGGATCGGTTCGATCTTGAGTTTTGATATTTGGACAATATGTGAGAAGAGGTAAAATATGTCAAGATTGACCAAATATTTGACAATATGTGGAAAGAACCAGATACTTAAATAGGGAAGTTCTAACTCGAGGTTAGACAATGGAAGCCCTAACTATGGTTAGGCAAGGGAAAACCCTAACTGCGATTAGGCAAAGGAAAATCCATGTCGGTCAAGGAGGATCACACGCTGGCAGGGTGAAAATCTAACGAGTGACTAGTCCAAACTGCGGTTAGGCAAAGGAATGTCCAAGTGGGTCAAGGAGCATTTCATATCAGGGTAGATAATCTAGACGAAACATCACCTATGTGACTCTAGTGAGGGGGTGACTTAGAAGCTCCAGGACACGACCAGAGCTCGTGATCCTCATTTTTTATCTGAGATGCGTATTGTATAATTTCGTATGACATCACTATGGATTTCGTTGTGGGATTACCGAGGTCTCGTAGAAGACACAACGTGATTTGGGTGATCATTGATCGATTAACCAAATCCTCTCATTTCTTAGGGATTTAGAGGACAGATTCACTGGACAAGCTGGCAGAGTTGTACTGCCGTGAGATTATCATATAGAGACCCGCGTTTCACTTCGCGGTTTTGGCAGAGTTTGCAGCAGGCCATGGGTACCGAGCTTCGATTCAGTAAAACCTTTCATCCGTAGATGGATGAACAACCAGAGCGTACCATTCAAATGCTAGAGATTTGTTGAGAACCTGCGTTATGGACTTTGGAGGCAACTAGGAGGATCACCTGCATTTGGTAGAGTTTGCCTATAATAATAGCTATCATTCGGCTATTCAGATGACACCTTTCGAAGCGTTGTATGGTAAAGCTTGCAACACCCACCCTATGGGAAGAGGTTGGGGAATCTCAGTTGCTAGGTCCTCAGAGTATTCAGCGTGACGCAGAGTTAGTCCGTATTATCAGACGCCGTCTGTCAGAGGCTCAGGATCGTCAGAAGAGTTATGCAGATCAGAGATGCAAACCCTTAGAGTTCTCCATGAGCGATCACATGTTCTTACGGATATCACCCACGAAAGGGGTGAAGAGGTTTGGTTTGCGAGGTAAGCTAGCTCTATGCTAGATTGAGCCTTTTCAGATTTTGGAGTGGATTGGAGCAGTAGCTTATCATCTGGCATTACCACCGTCTTTGGCTAAAGTTCACGATGTGTTTCATGTTTCCATGTTGAGGAAATATGTACCAGATCCTACACATGTTTTATCGGAGGTGTTGGTCACACTTCAGCCAGACGCGACCTACGAGGAAGTACCTATGCGGATTCTGGACTGCAAGGAGCATCAGTTGAGGAATAAGACAGTTGGTTGGTCAAAGTTGGTTGGCAGCACCATTCTGATGAGGAAGCTACTTGGGAGCTCGAGGATATGATCAGAGCTCGCTATCATCATCTATTTACTTGAGGTGCATATGGTTTATTTTTATTCAGTATTTATATTATATTTGAGGTGTTGATACTGGTTGTTGTTGATAGTACCTGTTGTGGTTGACTAGTATTTGTTGCGTTTACTAGCGAAATTTGGGGATCAAATTTTTGTTAATGGGGGAGAAAGTTAAATATCGGAAATTTAAGGGGTTATATGGAAAAATTCAAAAACTAAGGGCCTAGTTGAAAAATTATCCAAATTTGGAGGGTCTTTTCGCAAAAAGCCAAAACTATAAAAATTAGCCCTAAACTCCTCCGCGACTCTATTTTTCCCCCATATCCTTCGTCTCTGCCCAACGCCGCCACAACGTTTCCCAGCGAGCGAGCTTTTGCCACTTCTCCTTCCTCTTCCTCTTCTTCTCCTCCCTGATCTTCTTCTTCTTCTTCGTTTGTTTTGACATCCACGAACGTCACCTGATCACGCCGCCACCCTCACGCAAGCCCTAAGTTGCAACCCCTCTCCCATGCGATTCCCTTCTTCGTCTGTTGCATTAACATGAGCTATGGTTGTTGTATTTGATTGACATGCATGTATATGTTGGTTTTATAGTTGTCACATTGTTTTATACATGCTTAGCTGATATTCGATTTTATACCATGTTTTATATATGTTATGCAGATTTAGGTATTCTCATATTTTTTAGAGACTGCACTTGTTGATTTCCCTACTTGTTTTATCTTCATTATGCCATGCTTTTGTCTATTCATATACCCGTCGAGTCCGCCCGGACTCATCACCCCTGCTTCCTATTTTTGTTTCAGGTAGCAAGTAGTTGCATCACTTGGAGTCAGGAGAGGATCTAGTTGTCGGTCCCACCGTGTCGTTTCATTTTGGAGTTGTGTTTAGTTATTTGTCATGGTTGTTTTATTTTCTGTGTTTTCGTTCTTTCCGCATTTAATTCCTAAACTAGTGTTTTATTTCATTTATCATGTATCGGACTGATTTTGTCATTATTATAGATGCATTTGAGTTTTCTTTGGTATGTAGATTTTCTTCATGTTAATGATGGCTGAGCCATCCATAGATCTTCATGTAAATAATGACTGAGTTTTCTTTGGTATATAGACTTTCTTCATGCTAATGATGGCTGAGTCATCCATAGATCTTCTATTTTGATATTAACTGCGTGGTTGTGCTTTTACTTTATGTTTATGTTGATTGAGTTATCTTTTATTTTGAGAGATATGTATATTTATCCCAAATTGTCCGTCGTACAGGGGAGATGTTGTCCGATTTTTGAGTAAGCATGTGTTTCTGGGGACGTGACAATTTTTGTTTTGTATCGGATTGCCGAGGGTCCTATGTTCATGCAAGACGCCGCTCCTGGTATGCGCATGGTCCGAAGATCATGGTGCTTTGATGTTGCTTAACATGCAAGAATAAATTTGAAATTTTCAACAACTCATATCTTTGGAATGCTCTTTGGGTTAGAGACCCAGATGAAGTAAGTTATTAGTAGAAGAAAACAAAAGGTGTCTTGTTTCTTAAAAGAAATCAGGATGGTAGACCACTCTGAAGATGGCGGCTAAAAATATGAAAAAGAAACAATGAGACACGGAGAAAGGTGGAAAAACAAACAGACACTCAAAATCATTTTTAATCCTTGCTGACAGAGCAGGCACCAAGATGACTGAGAAGAAGAAAGAGATTTTGAGGTAGAATTCTATGGAGAACCAAATGTACCGCTTAAGCAACGCAACACCGTGTTCGGATACCTGAAGCCGGTGACGCTGTTGGCGTCGATCCCCATAATCGACAGTGGGCTGGGGTTGGGGCGGAGCTCCTCGATAGTGGTTATTGTTCATTCTTCTAATAATCAAGCTTGCAGGTACATTTATTAATTTAATTGTTTTAAAAAAAAATTAAAGACAAAGATTTATTAAAACGGTTCTCTTTGACTATCTAAAACAATATAAAAACACAATGCTTTAAAAAATTTATTATCTCAAAAGGATAAGGATTTAAAATACATTATCTTTGATAAAAAAAACACACATAAATAATGGATAACAAAATTATTGTCGTAGTAAAAACAAATGCTCATAGATAATAATCGCAGCCTCAAAATCATACTTATGGGTAACTGTATTCACAAAATATTATTTTTAATTAAAAAAAATTAAAAATAACGGTTTTGTTAAAATCATTATAAAAGGTTAAAAATAATAGTTTGGTATAAAATCGGGTTTTTTTATATTGTTGAATAAAGATATTCATGCAATGGATGGTTGTTCTCATGATTTTGTTAAAATTACTAAATCACATAGATTAATTTTAAAATGATCAAATCATATATTCATTTTCTATTTTATTCTTAATTAGTTGATTAATAAAATATCAGTCGCTGATCAGTTGAAATTTTTTACTAGTTGAATTAATTTCTCTCTAAATTCAAAATTTCAAAAAAAAATTGGATTGATATTTAATATCAATCGACTCATTAACTTTTTTTTAAAATAATTTTAAATAAAAATAATTAGTTGATAGAACAAATAACCTTAGATTGATATAAAACTATCTCCTATATGTTTATCTAGATTATATCCATGCTTTCAAATATTAATTTGATCCAATATATTAAGAGCAATTATTTTCAAAAAATTTAATTCGTATTCAAAAAAGTACTGCTCTCAATATATTGAGGCAAATTGATGATGTTTAAGGATATGGATATAATTAGGAGAATTAGACGAACACATAAGAACTAGTTTCAAATCAATCTGAGGATATTTGGCCCATCAGCTGATTTTATCCAAAATCAGCTGGATAAAACCGGTTGATGGAGCAAATATCTTTAGATTAATATGAAACTAGTTGCCATATGTTCAACTATTTCTCCTGATTATATCAATATCCTCAAACATCAATTTGACCGAATATATTGAGGGTAGTGATTTTTTTAACACAAATATATATTGAGACAGTGATTGTTTAAAAAATCTAATTCGTGTTAAAAAAATTATTGCTCTTAATATATTGAGTGAAATTGATGTTTGAGCACATGTTTATAATCAGGAGAATTATACGAACTCATATGAGCTAGTTTCATGTCAATCCCAGGTTGCTTGTCTATCAGCCGGTTTTATCTAAAATCAGTTGGACTAAATGATCTCGGATTGATGATAAAATCGGCTGATAGATCAAACCATCTCGGATTGACATGAAACTAGCTTGTATGTGCTCAAATACAAGCTTGTATGATCTTGGATAGACCAAACTAATTCTCATGATTATATCTATGTGCTCAAATGTTAATATTGAGGGTAATTATTTTTTTAACACAAATATACATTGAGAGCAGTAATTATTCAAAAAATCTAATTCATGTTAAAAATGATTGCTCTGATCAATATATTGAGTCAAATTAACGTTTAAGCATATGGATATAATTAAGAAAATAGATGAACACATAGGAGCTAGTTTCATTTCAATCTGAGGTCGTTTGATCCATTAACCATTTTTATCCAAAATCGACTGATGGATCAAATGACCTCATATTGATATAAAACTAGATCCTATGTGTTCTTCAAATTCTTTGATTATATCCATATTCTCAAACATCAATTTAACCTAATATATTGAGAATAGTATTTTTTTAACACAAATATATATTAAGAGCAATGATTATTCGAAAAATCTAATTGTATTAAAAAATAATTGCTCTCAATATATTGAGTCAAATTGATGTTTGAGCACATGAATATAATTAGAAAAATTAGACAAACATATAGGAGCTAGTTTCATGCCAATCCGAGGTCGTTTGGTCTATCAATAATTTTATCCAAAATCAGTTGATGGACCAAATGACCTCGGATTGACATGAAACTAGCTCCTATATATTTCTCCAATTCTCTTGATTATATCCATATTCTTAAATATCAATTTGACCTAATATATTGAGTGCAGTAATTTTTTTAATACAAATATATATAGAGAAGTGATTGTTCGAAAAATATAATTTGTGTTATACAAAAGATTGCTCTCAATACATTGAGTCAAATTGACGTTTGAACACATTGATATAATAAGGAGAATTAGGCGAATACATAAGAGTTAGTTTCATGTCATTTTGAAGTCGTTGATCCATTAGTTGATTTTGGATAAAATCGATTGTTGGACCAAACAATCTTGGATTTACATGAAACTAGCTCCTATGTGTTTGTCTAATTCTTCTAATTATATACATACTCTCAAATGTCAATTTGACCCAATATATTGAGAGTGATGAATTTTTTTTAACACAAATATATATTAAGAGCAGTGATTGTTCGAAAAATCTAATTCGTGTTAAAAAAATGATCGCTCTCAATATATTGAGTGAAATTGATATTTGAGTATATGTATATAATCAGGAGAATTAGATGAATATATATGAGCTAGTTTCATGTTAATCCAAGATTGATTGGTCCATTAGTCGATTTTGGATAAAATAGACAGATGGACCAAACGTTCTTGGATTGACATGAAACTAGGTAATATGTGTTCGTCTAATTCTCCTAATTATATCCATATCCTTAAACATTATCAATTTGCTTCAATATATTGAGTGTAATGATTTTTTGATTATGAATTAAAATTTTCGAACATATTCATGTTAAAAAAAATCACTGCTCTTAATATATTAGATTAAATTGATGTTCGTGAGCATGAATATAATCAGGAGAACTAGCTGAATACATATGAATTAATTTCATATATATCAATCTGAGATTGTTTGATTCATCAACACACTAATTTTATTCAAAATTATTTTTTTTAAAATCAATCAATTAAATATCTTTTTTTTGAAAATTTGCAATTAAAGAAATTGATTCGATTGATAAAAATTTTGAATCAATCAACTGATAAAAATAGTAATCACTAATTAAGAGTAAAATGAAAAAAGATATGTGAGATGTTGAAACTAGCCTAGCTATGTGATTTGGTAGTTTAAGAAATTTTCTACATGATTTGATAAAAAATCTTTATTTTATTTTGCTTCATAACCCCACCCCTTTCCCGTAATTAATTAATTGCTCAGACGGTTCTTTAACCGATGGGATCCTTGTCCCGTCCCACATTCATCGACGATGACCGACGATTCGTCCGATTGAGGATCAGACACTATTGATAATTTTTATCATCATTCCGAATCAAACGATATCCTTAACCCCTTTACCGGAGGGGTTGGAGTACCTTTTATACCTGCGGTGGCTGTCTCATGAGTCTCCACGATCTTTGCTACCCCCTGATTGTCGGTTACAGGATAACCTTTACAATGGTCCACGCCATCATTAAGATCGGACCGTTGCAACAATTATGGGTCATGATGACTCCGTGATAAGGGGGTGATGGTTATCCGCAGGTCCAAAGAATGGGGGACCGTTACTTGAGGTCGGATGTTTCTTGGGCTCCGCTTCCCTGAGGTCTTCTACATTCTCGTGGTGGTTTCGGGGACCTGGCTTCCCGAGGTGATCTCGGGAGTGCATCCTCTAATTTAAACTTCGAGGTATGTCTACCCGTGGTTGGGTGGGTGGGGGGTCCCGGGAGATCCCCTTCCCGAAGGGTCTCGAGAGCTCCGGAAAGAGAGTCGTCCGGACTCGCTGTCTCTTGCCACATAGCTTCTTCAGCCCACGTGTCAGTCACGGGGTACTCAACCCCATCACAAGTCCCCCCTTCAAGTCTAATCGAAGGAAGTGTGCCTGACTAATTAGACTAGTGTGGTGATGAAGAAGCTATGTCTCAGTGGGTCCTTGCACCCGCTACTACTTCCCTGGCAGTTATGCTAGGTCCGAGAATTATACAATTTGCTGCGGGTCTTGAAGCAATCTCTTTTTGGTTGTAGCTTCCCAAAAATGCTTCCATGGTTTTCGAGGTACAACAATGATACCTGTCCATCCTTCATAAAGGCGCATGACGCTCCTTAATGGCGACAAATCCCCTTCGCGAATTCCTCGTCGCCACGTGCCCCAACTGCTCCCCTCGCGGTCTCTTATTGTCGTGCGTCGCTGTAGCAGGCTCACGTCAAGCGGCTGTTCTATGATAAACGCTACCCGGATGTGGCGATTTCTTGCCATCCACATGCCTTGCCTCCCTTGTGCACATGCGGGCAACTTTCTCTATATAAGAAGGGGAGGCGAAGACGTTCAGCCACCTTCTGACTTCGCTGTTTAGTGAACCTCATCTTCATCTTCTTCCCTAAGGATTCTTTTTCGCGTAAGTTTTCTGTCTCCTTCTTGTCTTTTCCCTTAGGAACCATGGAAGAATATCGAGTGGAGTGGTATGAGTCTACCTCCTCGAGAGTGAGGTCGGAGATTTTGCAGGCGGCTATTGAGGCCTACGGCATTCCGACCGAGATGGCAGTGGTGATCCCTAAAGTAGACCAGACGCCGGTGGAGCCTCCCGTAGGTTTCTTTACCCTCTTTCTGCAGCAAGTAGAGTCGGGACTCCGCTTCCCCATTCCTATTTTTTTCATGAATGTGGCCTCCTATTTTAATATCTCCCTCCACCAAATGGCTCCCAACATCTTTGCTCAGATGGGCGGGGCGTACATTATCTTCAAGCTCTTCGACATCCTCCTGACCCCTCGCCTTTTCCATTCATTCTTCGTTCCGATCGGCTCGCGAGGGGCTTTTAGCTTTTCGGCGCGCCCCGGCCATAGATTCCTAGGAGGGCTCCCTTCCTCGTACAAAGGGTGGAAGGAGAAGTTTTTCTTCATCCGACTGCCTACGCAGACCTTAAGTCCTCTCCACTGGACGGAGGATTTGTCGACTCCTCCCTCATTAGGGAATTTCCTCCAAAGTCCAGCCTACCAGCACGCCAGGAACATACTCTCTGGCATGGAGTTCAGTGGCCCAGGTCTGGTGCAGAGTGAGGAGCTCATGTACCGAGCGAGCCTTAGCTCTAAAGTGACCCAGATTAGCCCCAGCCTTGGTAAGTTCATCTTTTTTATCAATGCTTGTTAGTTCTATTTGATATCCTCTTGCCTGGTTATTGCAGAGGAACTCATGTTTCCGAGAGTGATGCACCGACTTATCAAGTGGGAGGAAGCCAACAAGGAGGCTTTGGATCCTCCCCTCGCTGCTCTTGGTGCGCCCTCTGCTCCCGGCGGGTCCTCGGAGGGAACTACCAAATCGTCCAGTGAGTATGCCTCGCTAGAATAGGCAGAGGCTCCTGCTGCACCTCCGCCGTTTGCTGACCGAGGGACTTCCGGTCCGTCGGTTGGCCCGGAGGTGGGCGTCCCTCCAGAGGATGGCCCGCCCACGGTTACTGTCCATCTGGAGGGGGTCACCGAGGAGTCATCGCCCCCTACTGCCCCCTCAACAACCCAATTCTCTGGTCAGTAGAAGAGGAAGGTTCCGGAAGGCTCAGAACCCAGATGGAAAAGGATGCGCTCCAGTGGCCCCACCACCCTTCCATCTATCCTTGAGGAGGATGTTCCACCTTTTGATGGTGGGGAAGCTATTCCCCTATCTCCACCTTTTCCGTCGACTGTCGCTCCAGAGGTAGGTGGTCAGGCCTCCGGCTCTTCTTCGCTTGACCCTGCCGAGGTCACTAAGGGTAAGAAAGCATTGCCCACCCAATACTGAATGTAGCTTGACCGCTTTCGAAAAAGCCTAGATGCAGCGTTGGAGGCTTCCATGCAATCTTTCCCCCGCTGTAGTTGAAGGAGGTCCCTGCTGAGGCCTTTCTTTCGAGGGGACTTCCGGCTCTGAGGAGGGCGACTCCGACCCTTCTACACTACCACCTGGAGCTCCTACTGTCCAGCTACTTCCTCCGCGCAGGGGCTCGTTGCCTTCAGAGAGCCTAGTTGACACCCCGAGGCCTCCAGGGGGAAGCCGTACGAGTCTCTGTGGGGCCTCTTACCACCCTCCGTGAGTCCCTTTTGAAGGTGCGTGTTCCAGGTACATAGGCTATTTTGTTATATGCTCTATAATTCCTTGGTGCAATGATAGGAGGTTGAAGACTGCCTGATAGCCGATCATGGCTTGTACGCCTGACCTGAGATTGAGGCCTTGACCCATCGGGCACAGAGAGCAGAGGCCGCTGCTGACCATGAGCACAGAGAGGGACTTATGCAAGCGGGGGTCTGCAGAGCTCTCCGCATGAAGGTGGAGCATCAGCTGGACACCTTGCTGGCCATGGAGTCCTCTCTCCAGAGTTCCAGGCACCGGGAACGTTTGGCGTCCGAGAGGGCTGTGGCCGTCACCAACGACTTGCTTCGGCTGACTCAGGAGCGGGATCAACTCCAAGTGAAAGAGAAGAAGTTGTTGGGGGATATCCGCCTTCTGGAGGCCTCGGCCGGGAGATTGAATGAACGTGCCAAAGACCAAACGCGCTAGCTCGCCCAGAAGGAGTCCGACCTCATGATGGCGGTTGATTGCTTGTCTGACTTCGAGGAAGATCTGGGCCAGGCACGGTCGGATGTATGGTCCACCTCGGATAGGCTTAGGGAGGCTCTAGCGGACCAAGACAAAATGGCTGCTAAGATGGAGCAGCTAAAACGTGCCAAGGAGGCTGCTGAGGCCGACGTGCGCAACTTTCGGGCTGCTTAGGCTTCCCGTATTAAAGAGGCCGAGGCAGACTTCAAGGCTAAGTACCTGGAGTCCGATAAATTTGGCGATATCATTGCCAACCAGGTAATGAAGCGCTTGAAGCAAGGATTCCACGGGGCTATCGACCAGCTGAGGAAGGCCCAGCTTTTGGTTCCGAATGCTGACATGAGTTTCATGACCATCGGCTGAGTTTGGGAGGAGCTCCCGCCCAAGGACCAAGAGTTGTAGGATTATTTACTACCCGGGAGCGTGACCCCGATGCACCCATTTTGATTATAATGAAAATATCTCTTTGCCTTACTGTCCTATGCATGCTTTTGTGTTTGACTCCCTGTATCATTCATCTTTATCTTAAGGGCTAAGAGAGTAGAAGGATCGGTATTTTTCTCTGACAACAAGAGCCAGATAGCAAATTCACTTTTTTTTTGAAGAATAGGCGTTCCCTCCCGACCCCTGGGGCAAGGGAGTCAAGGAGTCGTTGCTCGTCCCCATGAACCCCTTGGGTTGGTTTTAGGGACCCCGAGCCTTTGGTGCCACCAGGTGTCTCCTGAGGTCTTCGGTTTCACCTTGGGTGTGAATCTCCCTAAGATAGCCCCGCACGTCCAACTGTTAGGCCCGTAGTTGTTCACTTATGGGATCCATGTTGGCTCCTTTCTTCGTTGAGTGTTTGCGGACTCCGAACCGTCATCTCCGGGTCCCAGGCAATCCATTGAATTGACCCGTAAAGGTCTGTGAGTTCCCAGACGCAGCAGGGGTATGACAATCGATGGTGACAGAAAAGATGCGACGCTTCAGGATTAGCGTCCATTACTGCGCCTGCGCCGTTCCCTCATTAAATGCGGCTGGGCATCCGTTTCAATAAAGGCGGAAGGCCAACGCGTCCGTTCTCCTCCATTTTTCCTTCCTATTCTCATGGACCCAGAAGGAAAAGGAGGTTGCTGCCTGGAGAGGAACTCGGCAAGGGAGGAGGTTCACCGCCCAAAGGGGTGTGAAGCCCTGTATGCCCAGGCTAAGTCAGGTGCTCCCAGAATCCCCTACGAAGCGTACCACCTTTCGGTACATCCGCCGTCACCCCCCTTTCTCACAGGGGTTTTCTGCATCACTGGGGAGCATGGTAGAGATGAGATCACACCTTCCCGGGAGAGTATGGAGGAGATGGCACCACATGTTTCACTGGAGAGTCCGGAAAAGTCATTACATGCTTCGTCGGGGAGCATGGCAGAGATGATATCATTTGATTCACTTGAGAGCATCTCCTGGTAGTTCATCTCCTGCCCATCTCCGGGTGCTCTCCCGCGCCTGATCGCTCGTTGTTGGTGCTTGGATGGCTAGAGAGGGGGGGGGGGGGTGAATGTAGTCAGACACAAATTTTCACCTCTTTGAAAACTTTCTGCACTTTGATGGTTAGCAGCAGAAGCAAAGCAAACAGAAAACAGAGATGCAGGAATTAAAGAACAAACCAAAACTCTAACATGAGGATATACAAGGTTCAGGGATAACATGCCCCTACTCCTTGGCATGCCCGTAAGGTGGGCGATCCCTTGATTGTCGGCATATCAAGCCCCGGAAAATTCGGATATCAAATCCTCCTTCTTGGTGGAGAAACCTCTCCACACAGAGTCTCAACAGATATGAAATAAAAGCTCAGAGACAGCAACCAGAAAGCTTACAGAGCACTCGGACAGAAGAAACCCCAAAAACTCTACACCGAGCTCCACTCAGCACAAACCTCACGCAAGAACTCCCAGCTCTTCGTGTCTGCTTGCTGATGGACTCGCCAAGCTCTTTTCCTCTTCCAAGCGCTCAAATCTCTCAAGAGTCAAAGTATCAGAGTGTATCCTCAAGCTTTTTGATTCACAGTGATTGCCAAAGGATGAAGAGTTGTTGCTCGAAGAGATGATAAGATGTTTCAAGACAAGCTTCGATTTCATCCTTCTCTTCATCGCCAGCCAACTTAACCTGCTGTCACCAGACGCTCCTTTGCAGCTCCCAGCTGCTCATCTGATACAACCCAACTACCCTGACCTCTCCTGGACTTCCTGAGCTCTCCCCAGCCGAGCCCCAGTTGAGCCCCAGGTCAGCTTCCAGTTGTTGCCAGCAGCGCCAGCGTCCGTTGAAACCTGAGAAGGAGAAACAGCCAAACCTGATATATGGAAAGTCCCCAATTGACTCTCCTCCTTTGTTTGAATCCTCCTGTATCACTTGCACACTTAACAGACACTTAGCAAATGAAATCAATGAAAATCTGTAAGTAGCAGAGAAAACACAGAGCAAAACAGATGCGATCAGAACTCTGACAGTGGATTTGAATTAAAGTTTACTANAGAAGAGAGCCACCAAAACTTTCCTTGAAAGGCTAGAGAGTTGAATTCATCTCAATGACTCATGATAGATGAAAAGCTAAGTTGTTGATTTAAGGACAAGATACTAATCCATAGAGCTTAGATTTTGAGAATTGACACCTTAGGTAATTTCTTTTCATTTGCTTCTAATTATGCTTTAGAAAACCTAAGGGATACTTATTTAGTAGTTTCGCGAGACGCTCAAGGTTAAGTGTGGGGGAGTTGATAAGCACCATTTTATTGATTATTTTAATTGCTAAAATCCATGTTTGATCCATGTTTTTATTGCTTAATTATGATTTTACCCTAGGTTTTGGAACTTTATCTTATTTTGGACTTAATTGCAAATTCACACATTTTTTGGATTAATTGGCCACTAATTTTCTGATATATTTTTGTAGGCATGAAAGGATCCTAGACCTAGGGCATACTGGGTCAAACTTGAGTCGGATGTGAACTGGATCGAATTATCAAGCTTACAATTAATCCGGGCCGTCCGATTCAAGAGCGGCTAGATCTGAGCCATCCGGGACGATCTGAAGCAATCCGAGCTAGGGTTAGGGTTGATCAAGCTCTATGATCAAGATCTGAAGGTTTCATTCCAATCAGAGCTCAATCAACCGTTGGATCAAGCAAGGAGGGCTCTAGAGCGTCCATTCACAGATAGAGTTGATCTGGACCATCCGTTGCATATCTGGAGGATCCGAGCTACCACAAGGCAGATCCTGACCCCAGATCATCATCATAAAAGTTTGGCTCCAATCAGAGCAATATCAGCCGTTGGATCTCCTCAAATCAATCACAGCCGTCCGTTGACAACTATTTAATCAAAACACAGCAGCTTCTCTTCCTCGTCGCGTCTCCGCCGCAGCTGTTTCCTTCTTCGTTTTCTTCACTGTTTCATTAGCTAGTTCTTCATCAAGGAGGCGCGATCCCTCAAATCCATCATCAAAGCAAGAGTTAGGTCAGTGAAGAGAGCTCTTGGTGAGGTTTCCGATTGATTTTCTGTTCAATAGCCAGTTTGCGCGAGGTCTCGGCAGCTTGCTATCCGATTTCAGCGAGCTCAGCTGTGCTCCACTTCCACTACATCCGAGTTGACCAGAGGGGTTCCCTGGAAGGTTTTGGTCACTCCCTAATCCCAATCGCGAGCCACCACAGCGAGTTTGATGAAATTGGAAGCTGAATTCAGTTTGGGCAGTGATTTGATCAGATTCGGTAGCTGAGGCGATTCTCACTGATTTGCGGAGCTTGCGGGTCCGAGGTTCTCCCTTGATTGACGACCAAGGATCTCTTGAGTTGAGAAATGGTTGAGGAGTAGCTTAGATAGTTTAATTTCATAGTTTGTAGCTGTAATTTCAAGTCTGCGCACATTTCTGTTTCAGTTCCGTAACAGTTGCTGTAGTTTCCATTTCCACTTCGATTTTGTCTTAATTAGGTTCAATTCTTGCAGGTAGTTAGTTGGTGAACTTGTGTAGTGATAGATTGCATTTAATTTCAGTTTATTTCTCTGTTTGATAGCTTGCGTATCATCTCGGCAGTTTTCTCCTGTTGCGTATCAGATTGTTAAGCTGTGTGCCAGTTCTTTTCTGCAAATTCGTTTTAGTTCTGAATTCCTTAGCTTATTTCGCACTTAGTATGTTAATTTAGTTGAATTAAGTTGTTCCCTTTTAGTTTTATCTTTTAGTTGTTGTTTAGTGTAGTATTTCTGCATTTCCACTTTATTTCTGCATTCTTTAATTGAATGTCTTCAGTTTCGATTTCAGCACACCAAAAGGTTTGTGTTTGGTAAACCATTGCACTGAATTCCACTTCATCGATTAGTTCCTGTATTCAGCTGTTGCATTTCTGCAATAGCTTCAACCTTCAGTCCCTTCATTTCTGAATTCTGTTTGCCTCTTCTCTGCAATTTCTGAACAACTTGCGTGCCAGTTATTCCTCTTGTGTATCATTTAATCTTCTGCATATCAGATGTTTATTTGAGTTCCTGCACCTTGTATCAAGCTAGATATAGTTTAACTGCTAAGTTTCTGCATTTGGATCAAAATTCTGCACATCACTGTAATTCTGCACATCACTGGATCAAAATTCTGCACATCAAAATTCTGCACCTCTTGATGTCGTATCAAATAAATAGCAATCCTTTTCTGAACTCAGATTTACTCATGCAATTTTGTGTAGCTGCTGCGTGCCAACTTTGTATCAGTTGGTGATTTCTGAATGCGTATCAAATGAGCGTGTGAGTTGGTGAACTCTGCATTTAGTTTGTTTTGTTTGTTGCTATATCAGTTTGCTTGTAAGTTGATCAGTCTTCACCTCTGTGTTTCTGCACATCAGTGGTTTTAAACCGGTCAGTTCTTGCTGCATATTAGCTTGACATTTTCGGAATTGATCAGCCAATTGGAATTGCAAGTTCATAGTTTTTGCCACTTAGCATAGGATTCTTTTGGCACATTCAGATTTCCTCTTCTTTGGTATCAAGTTAAGTTTAATTTTGGCACTTTGTATCAAGCAAGGTCTCGGTATTAATTGGAATCAAGTTATAAGGTAGTTTTAGTGTGCTATGGTTACTGAAATTACCTAGGCTTGAATTCGGCCATTTCTGGAATCTTTTTGTATTAGCTTGCTTCCAAAAACTATATCTAGTGTGTCAAGCTTGGTTATTTCTGAAAACTGCATGTATCTATTGGTTTAGCCTCTGTTTGCATTTGAAGTGAGATTGGTTTTTTCAATTTGTCTAAGTGTCTTGATTAAATTGTATCTTGGTTTGATTTTGTTCATAATTGGTTGAGTCCCTAATAGCCATTGTTTTGTTAAGTTGCTTGGTTAATTTTCCTTCATTTTCATTGAGGTTTCATATCGGAATTATAACCCAAAACCCAATTACTTATTCGAAACCCAAATTCACAAACGACACATAAATACGAGTTTGAATCGAACATCGTCAACTAGTCCCCGAGAAAAATACGACCTGTGGCCCCTATATTACATTTCCATATTTTTGAGTGTAAAAAGGGTTTCCAGCATTCATTTCATTCATTCATATTTAAATTTGATGAGCCCATACATTTCGTGACAAAATTAATTAGTATATTTGGGCTCGTCAAATTTTTGGCGCCGTTGCCGGGGAAGCAACTAGTTGATTTGTTTGACTTTTGCTTGTATGTTTCTTTAGACATATCATTGGGTTCTATTTTATTTTGCTTTATTCTTTCATATACGGGAGCTGCCATTTTTCTTGTTTGTTTTGTGACAGGGCTGCAAGATAAAAATGTGGTCATCAGAGTTTCAGCCTTTCAACCAATTTCAACAACCTTGCAACCAAAATTTTCAGCAACCCAATCAATTTTTTCAGCCACCATTACAACAATTAGAGCAACCACAGCAATTCCAACAATTTCAGCCGGATTTTCAGCCTATTCAGCCATTATTCCAGAATTTTCAGATTGGGCAGCCATCATTTCAGCAATTTCAGCCCAATTTCCAGCCACAAACTCAGCATGGGCAGCCACCATTTCAGAATTTCCAACAACAAAATCAGAATTTTCAGCCCACTCAATTTGAGTTTTCATCACCACAATTTCAACCTCAGATCCAAGAATTTCAGAGCTACAATTTTCAGCCATCTCCACCAACTTTTGAGCCAAGTTTTCAGCAGTTAAATCAGTCATTTCATCCATTTGAGCAGCCCCAACAATTTCCATTTCAGCATGCACAACCTCCTCCTGGACTTCAGCAGCCCTATTTTCCATTTCAAGACCAACAGGGGTTCCACACTAACCGAGGAGGTTTCGAGAATCATGATTGGGATGGGGCTCAACAACAGAGGATGATGGAGATGTTGCAACTAGTTCAACAACAACAACAACAACGCCTTGAAAAATTGCAAGATCGATTGAATCAGATACAAGCCCAAAGATCAGAACAGTTATATTCTCAAGTAGCTTGTAATTCTGAGAGCCCCGGAGTTGGTTTTATATCAGTTCAAGGTGACCCTAGTGTATGGCCAAGTCCTTCTTCAAGTAATCTTGCAAATGTTTTAGAAGAAGAAGATGACGTAATCATCAAATGTTGGGCACCTAGAGCATGCATTCCTCCGGAGACTCCTATTCAAAATCCAATTCCAAATTTTTCAGCTCCAGAAGAAGAAATTGAAGCTCCACAGGACCATTCTAGACTTTTATTTTCTGATGATAGCATTATTGATGGTCCTAATTTTTCTGACACTGTTGTTGCAGATATTACAGGAGAAGCATGCAGAGGAGATGATTCCATAGGTGTAGGGGATTGCACTAAGCCCCAGGGACCACCACAGTCAGAAGATGAACCAGAAAGTGTAGGGACTTGCACGGTGGAAGCAAGCACCCAAGGATCACCAGTTGATTGTCCACCAGAGCCTGAGGCTGATGAAGAGCATGAACTTGACCAGGAGGAGACCACAGATACATCTACTATTATAGAACCTCCAGGTATTATCCAGCACGCTCAGGTAAGTATTTCTCCTCTTTCTTCAGAAAAATGCAGTGAGGTACCTAGGGATGACTTTATTGATTCTGATGTATTTATTGATATACCTTGTGTAGAGATTGTTTGTGAAAATCCAATAGAGGTACCAAACATTGATTTCATTGATCGTACTGCATTACCTGATACATCTCTTGTAGATATGGATAGCGAAATAATTTTAGAGGCACCCATAATTGATGTAGTTTGTTATGATGAATCTTTAGATACATCTTTTGTGGATATGTCTAGTGAAAATTTTTTAGAAGTGCCTGAATTTGATGTTATTTATTTTGATGAATCTCTTGCTATTTCATATGCTGAGAATGAATGTGAAAGACTTATGGAGATACCTGATATTGATTTGATTGGCTGTGACACATTACTTGATATACCCTTGATTGAAAATAATTGTGAAATTTCTATTGATGAGCCAGAAATTGATTTCTTTATTTGTGATGAGTATATGGATGCAAATTTGGTAGGAAATAATTTTGAAAATTTCATTGAGACACCAAGCCTTGATTTAATTAGACAGGATGCAGTTTTGGATTCATTTGATGCAGAGACTGAACTTATATCATTTCTTTCTGACCCTGAACGCTTGAGAGAGGTATTACATTGTTTTGCAGGGTCCAGAAGACTTCAGGAGTGGGTGCTCCAACTGAACAGACTCCAGCCTCCTGGAAGGACTTCTGAAGGGCATCAAGAAGGAGGAGATGATCTGACTTTAATTAAAAGCACTCCATCCCTTGAATGGCTCTTGAACCTGAATCGCCTGAGGCCACCAGAGCAAATTTTTGTGAAGTTTAAGTGTGGGGGAGTTCCAAATCTCCCAGCCACCCAGACTCCTCCACTACCAAGATGGAGGCTACTTCTGGATAGACTCCGTCCACCAGAATAAAGGGGAGTTTGTTTCTTTTTGTATTTTCTTTTATTTCATTTTCATTTTCATGCTTCCTAGAATTAGAATTTTCCTTTGAACTGAGTCCTTATAAATAAATGCATGCTATTTCTTTTGTCACTTTTTCTTGCATGAGTAGAAATAAAAGTATCCCTCTAGGTTATCTCCATAGCATTTTAGAATCTCTTAGAAAATAAATTAAATTTGGTTGTTAAGACTTAAGGTTTGAGCTAATGGATGAAATCTTGGATGCTTGAGTACTACTTGCTTTAGATTCTTAATTGAGGACTTGGGATGAATTATTTTCACCTAGTGAGAATTAGCCTTATATTTGTGACACACATATGCTATTGAACTCTAGAACTTGTTTAGGTTCTTTCAAAACCATATTTCAATGATTGGATCACATCTATAGAGGCTTATCCATTTGTTTTCCTTTCCACATCAATTTTTAGCAATAATCATGTTTATCCATTTTTCTTTACTTATTTCTTACTCTTACCCTCACTTTTCTTTGGACTTGTTGTTTGAGATGTTTTCTTAATGCTATTTTGCCCGAGACGGACAAAGATTTAAGTGTGGGAAAATTTTCTTATCCAAGTCCAAGCTTGCATCAATACATTTCTGACCTTACAAGAAAGAAAGAAAGAAGAAAAAGAATGATTAGAAAAGAGAAGAAACAAAATTGGCACGAAATTGGGAACTTGGCACATTGAGATCAAATGAAGGGTTTTTCATCCAAATCAAAGGAATTTATTCAAGTTTCACTCCACCATACTTTTGATATCATTAGAGGACTGTTAAGATGGGGAAAAGCACATTGGAAACATTTTTGAGCAACCAAGTCTCCCACTCCAACAATTTTTCCATTTCCTTAGTTTTTACTCCATTTCTTACCATTTTCCATGCTTTCATTTGTTTTTGTAGATATTGATTCCAATCATGATTAATGGTGGAGATTAGATAATAAGCAAGCCTATGGTAGTGCAAGAAGCATGTGTGATAGAGTGAGCTCCACTTCCATCATCAACTTAGAACTTAAGAAGAGAGCCACCAAAACTTTCCTTGAAAGGCTAGAGAGTTGAATTCATCTCAATGACTCATGATAGATGAAAAAGCTAAGTTGTTGATTTAAGGACAAGATACTAATCCATAGAGCTTAGATTTTTGAGAATTGACAACCTTAGGTAATTTCTTTTCATTTGCTTCTAATTATGCTTTAGAAAACCTAAGGGATACTTATTTAGTAGTTTCGCGAGACGCTCAAGGTTAAGTGTGGGGGAGTTGATAAGCACCATTTTATTGATTATTTTAATTGCTAAAATCCATGTTTGATCCATGTTTTTATTGCTTAATTATGATTTTACCCTAGGTTTTGGAACTTTATCTTATTTTGGACTTAATTGCAAATTCACACATTTTTTGGATTAATTGGCCACTAATTTTCTGATATATTTTTGTAGGCATGAAAGGATCCTAGACCTAGGGCATACTGGGTCAAACTTGAGTCGGATGTGAACTGGATCGAATTATCAAGCTTACAATTAATCCGGGCCGTCCGATTCAAGAGCGGCTAGATCTGAGCCATCCGGGATGATCTGAAGCAATTCGAGCTAGGGTTAGGGTTGATCAAGCTCTATGATCAAGATCTGAAGGTTTCATTCCAATCAGAGCTCAATCAACCGTTGGATCAAGCAAGGAGGGCTCTAGAGCGTCCATTCACAGATAGAGTTGATCTGGACCATCCGTTGCATATCTGGAGGATCCGAGCTACCACAAGGCAGATCCTGACCCCAGATCATCATCATAAAAGTTTGGCTCCAATCAGAGGGCCCAGATTCGATCTCGCCTTTTTCCTGGGCTCTCATCGAACGACTAGGGTTGGCTTCTTCTCCCTATATATAGGCTATGGTTCTGCGATCGTCACCCTCTCCTTTTCCTTCCGGTGCCCTTCTGCTGCCTCTGTTTTCTCTGCTAGGGTTCCGGCGACTCTCGCGGACGTTCGCCCCTCGATCATCTTCTCCGGCAACCCTTCACTTCTCTGCAACAAGCAGGATGTTGGCGGTGGCCTTGATGGAGGGGTTCCTTCTAGACAATGCCGAACTCGCCGCTTAGGCCCGCGATCCTTTGGCCACGCAAGAGTCTGTTCCCCTCGTGGCACCTACTACCGACGCACCCTCTTCGGGCATTGGGCAGATACCGGCTTTCGATCTCGACGTCGTAGACGTGGATGACCAACCATTGGAGACCAAGCGTCGAAGGGTTCGACTGACCGACCTTGCCCTCCCATCTAAGGCTACCACAGGCTCCTGCCCAGAGAAGAGGATTAGGGCTGCCTCCCCCACAACGACTTCTTCCTCCACGCCTGTGGCTTCTGCACTGCCCGTGTCTGCACCTACTGCTCCGGAGGCTTCCGTCCAGGCGACTACTCTTCCGACTCCTCCTCTAACCCGAGCCGGCTCCTCGGGCGTGCAGGTCCGCGGGGCCTACTCTTCTTCTGCCGCTGAAGCCACGACCAACCGACCCTTGCACCTGGTTATGCCGGCTCATGCCAACCCTACCACGGGCTATGAGGTGCCTGCCACCGAGCCACGGGAGTCAGCTTGGGAGGTTCATTTGTACAGTCCGCTTGGCAACCATTTCTACCAAGGCCTTCGGGAGGCTGACTACTGGAGTCTAACGGCCAAGGAGGAGGAGCTGAGTGCCTGCTTGGGGGAGCTTCAGCGGCTCAGGAAGCAATACGCCGCCCGGGAGGCAGAGCAGAAGGCAGTCTGGTAGGAGCTGAAGGAACTCTGGGCTTATACGGCATCTCAGCGGTACGCCCGTAGGCCTTAAGCCTCTTAGTTCTGAGTGGTTGTTGGGGGGTTGCATCCTTTCTGCTTTTTTCTTTTTTGGTAGAGGCCAAGCCTCGTTTTTGTAATAAGCCTTACTTTGAATGTGAACTTTTTCCATTTCTATTCTTGTGTGTTTTGTGCTTAAGTATTGGGAGTTCGGGCGAGGGCTCGAATCCGTACTTTCTGTTGTGAGTTCAGCTTGAGCAAGTTATCAGCGGACATGGCCCAAGTGCCCTAACCCCGCTCAAGTTTCTGCTAAGGCATGGTCCCTGAGTGGTGCAGTCACTCGGGTGCCTTGGTTGTTTGGGATCGACTTCTATGTGGGGGATATCGATCATCCTACTGCTTGATGAAGCATGAGGTTACTCGCTTAGTTATTGAGAGTTGGTATGCTCGGTCGGCTCTCACCCAGGGAGCGTGGGTCGCCACGCGTCTGACTGGGAGCCGCGCCGAGGGGTTCGTGGGAGCATGCCCACTTATAACTCACAAGAGCGAGAGTCTGACTTCTCGGTCGAAGGTATCCCAGGGAGCGTGGGCCACCACGCGTCCGACTGGGAGCCGAGCTGAGGGGTTCGTGGGAGCATGCCCACTTATAAATCGCGAGAGCGAGAGTCTGGCTTCTCGATCGGAGGTATCCTAGGGAGCGTGGGCCGCCACACGTCCGACTGGGAGCCGAGCCGAGGGGTTCATGGGAGTATGCCCACTTATAACTCACAAGAGCGAGAGCCTGACTTCTCGGTCGGAGGTATCCCAGGGAGCGTGGGCCGCCATGCGTCCGACTGGGAGTCGAGCCGAGGGGTTAATGGAGCATGCCTACTTATAACTCGCGAGAGCGAGAGCCTGGCTTCTCGGTCGGAGGTATCCCAGGGAGCGTGAGCCACCACGCGTCCGACTGGGAGTCGAGCTGAGGGGTTCGTGGGAGCATGCCCACTTATATCTCGCGAGAGTGAGAGCCTGGTTTCTCGGTCGGAGGCATCCTAGGGAGCATGGGCCACCACGCGTCCAATTGGGAGCCGAGCCGAGGGGTTCGTGGGAGCATGCCCACTTATAACTCGCGAGAGCGAGAGTCTGGCTTGTCGGTCGGAGGTATCCCAAGGAGCGTGGGCCGCCACGCGTCCGACTGAGAGCCGAGCTGAGGGGTTCGTGGGAGCATGCCTACTTATAACTCGCGAGAGCCTGGCTTCTCAGTCGGAGGCATCCCAGGGAGCGTGGGCCACCACGCGTCCGACTGGGAGCCGAGCCGAGGGGTTCGTCAGAGCATGCCCACTTATAACTCGCAAGAGCGAGAGTCTGGCTTCACGGTCGGAGGTATCCCAGGGAGCGTGGGCTGCCACGCTTTCGACTGAGAGCCGAGCCGAGGGGTTCGTGGGAGCATGCCCACTTATAACGCGCGAGAGTGAGAGTCTAGCTTCTCAGTCGGAGGTATCTCAGGGAGCGTGGGCCGCCACGCGTCCGACAGGGTGCCGAGCCGAGCCGAGCCGAGCTAAGGGGTTTATGGGAGCATGCCCACTTACAACTCGCGAGAGCGAGAGTTTGACTTCTCGGTCGGAGGTATCCCATGTAGCGTGGGCCGCCACGCGCCCGACTGGGAGCCGAGCCGAGGGGTTTGTGGGAGCATGCCCACTTATTACTCGCGCGAGAGAGAGTCTGGAGCACTTTGCCATTTGTCCAAGAAGGCGAGTCTTCCACTATTCTTGTGGGGTTACATAGTAAAAATATTTTAATAACCTGTTGGGTGTGAGCCTCCTCGAGCTAGCCCGTCCGAAATCATATGTACTCCTCCTTGGGCCAGCCTACCCGAAATCATATGTACTCCTCATCGGATGGCATTTTGTCGATTGGCCTGCTGCTCATCTATTCCATCGGACTCGATCTGCTCCCCGGCCGGGAACAAGCTACGAGCGATCAGGGGATCACGCCCGGGTTCTTCAGCTGGGACGAGGGTTCGACTTCCCCGACCTAGGCCTTGCCACGGGGAGACTTGCCTTCCTCGCAGTTGCGCGATTGTGTCAGGGGCTCGACCCCCGGCCGAACTGACGACATTCCTCCGTGTCATGGGTGTGACTATAATGAAACGCGCAGTAGGGCCTCCAGCGGGTCGGCGGACACCCTTGAGCCACTTGTTGCACTTGTCGGCGTTCCGTCTCCGCCCGTTTGGTGGGCCCTTGTGGGCTACGAATGGGACCGCCCGTCGGTCGGCTAGACTGAGCGGGACTCGGGAGTGTCGTGCTGGCCGGATCCTTCTTTCGAGTGGCCAGTGCCTCCTCCACATTGATGTACTTGACAACCTTTCCCAATATGCTGTCAAAGTCCTTTGGTGGTTTCCTGATAAGCGAGCGGAAAAAGTCTCCCTCCTGCAGTCCTTGGGAGAATGCGCTAATTAATACCTCGGGCGCGACAGTCGACACGTCCTGTGCTACCCCGTTAAATCTCTTGATGTAGGCCTGGAGCGACTCCTTCGGGCCCTACTTTAGGGCAAACAAGTTGATACTTGTCTTGTGGTGCCTTCGGCTACTGGCGAAGTGTTGGAGGAATGTCCTCCTGAGCTCTTTGAAGCCGGCTATCGACCCGTTAGGGAGTTGTCCAAACCATCATTGAGCGGGTCCCGAGAGCGTGGTCAGGAATGCTCTGCATTTCACGCCCTCGGGGTACTGGTGTAGCAGGGCTATACTTTCAAACTTCATGAGATGCTCCTCCGGGTTGGTGGCTCCAGCATACTCGGGCATGGTGAAGAACCGGAGATGCTTGGGGACCAGCTCCTCCAGGATCCATGAAGAGAAGGGGTTGCGCGTTAGGGCCGACGTCGACGCGAAGGCCCGAGCCTTTCTCTCTTCAAGCCAAGGTTCATGCGTTAGACTGGATGTGGATTCCTCTACTGGCACGGGCTTGGCCTTGTCTTCCCGACCCCGACCAGGAGCGGCGGGGAAGGGGACCGAGCCTCCCTCGGGTGGGGCAGCTCATCTTCGTCCTCCCGAGGGGGCATGGGCCGACGGCCCAGGAAATCGAGCTGCCGGGCTACCATCTTGCGATAGCTATTGGGAGGCCCTTTGGGCTCGAGCGACTCATAAAAGCTCGTACTCCTCGGGTGTAACGGTCATCATGACCCGGTTAGGTGCTTCCATCGTACACTTCCGATTTGGCTAAGTGTCGCTTCTTCTAGCGCCAAATTTGATCCTGTCGCGAAGCGAGGTGGAAGTCCCAAGGGCGAGATGGTTTCCCAATTACCACGAGCTACTGACCTGGCTATGACCTGCGATAAGATGACCGTTAGCAAACCCGCCGAGGATTTTCCCCGGTCAGGCCCTCCGACGGTCAAGTCAGTATCCGCAGGAAATATATTGGAGCAAAGGAAATGCAGGAGAGTGAAGTAGAGTGTGATTGCGCATACCTGCGGAAGGAGGAGGGGAGGGGCTTATATAGCCGGGGGAGCTGACAACCCCTGTTCGTGTCACCGAGACAGGGTTATGGTGCTTGTCAGCTCGTAGGAGAGCACCTAGAGGTACCGCGGCATGGCGTGGGGTGCTCGGGTAGTACGAACGTACTGAGTTAGCGGGATATCCGTGAGGTGTGTCATAAATGGGTAAGGAGTGTAGTACCCCGACGTCATGGTCGTACCACGGATGCGCTGATGCCGAGCGGAGTAGGGAAGAGCTGGTCCGGAGACCGAGTACCAACCGACGGGCCCGAGTGTTATGGACCGGGTCGGGTTATGTCCAGGGAGCGTGAGCCGCCACGCGTCCGACTGGGAGCTGAGAGGCATGAGGTACGCCCTGAGTCATGGGTTTGTTGAACTATGTCTGTCTTGCCAAGTTTCGGGTCTCTTAGTTATACGGTCAATGGAGTGCTAAGGGCTGAATTGCCCGACCCAACTCTGGGTCAGGAAAGCGGACTTGGGGGACCGAGTTAGGGGGTGCTCGGGCTCGACCCGCCCGATCCCGCCCGGGGTCGGTCGGTTAGTGCTTCGGGAGGGTTCCTAGTTTGGGAACTCCACGGGTGAGGCCTTCGTCGGCCCTTCTGTTGGGTCTTCGTGGCGCGGGGCTGGCTGGCTGAGCTGACCGAGCTACCCGTAAGCAAGGCCGGGATCATAACCACTCGATGCGGTGAAGCTTCACTTATAGTCCACGACTTATGAATTCATTAGATGAATCGCTTTGCCCTCGGAGCATAACATAGGCGATGAATGCACGACATTTCTAGCGTAATAATCAGGGATTGATTCTTGTGAACTGATGACTTAATTTCACCCCACTTTACGCTGAACATTTGTGTATCTGAATTAATCTTCCTCCATTTCTGTCGGACCGGTTCTAGGAGGTCGTTAAGATAACATACCTACATTTTTATTAGATAAATCACTCTTGCAAATACATACTATATATACATTACTAATTTTCCAAAGGCACTTTAATTAACGATTTGGGGAGATTATAATGTACTTCTTCTATCATGCTTTAAGGGCATAATCTCAACTTATCATTATATTCCCCAAGAGTAATAATTGGGCTTATATATCCATTCCTATATTATTTTAAATCAATGGAAAGCTACAATATTATTAAGTTCGAACACAAACTACAACTTAAGATTTATTGTTCTTTGATTGAAAACTTCTTAAAAGCCACTAAATAATCTTAATTCCTACATATCATTCCATGCATATCATCTTTGATAGTATTACTCAAAAACATCAATTCCAATATCACAATCACTTGTAATCTTTCATAGCTCACATAACTTTAATAACACACATTATCCTCCCACTCCATGATTGAAAAAACTTCTCCTCTCTAGTCATTTAGCAGTTAGCTATAAGTTGACTCATGATTTACTTAATCTAAAGACAGAGGGGCACTGGGTGAATGTAATCACTTCTTTCTACAAATAATGCGCATTATCCTTCTTTGTTTGCCTTTAGAGTTCAGTTCCTATTGGGGTGCCCTAGTGTTCATGTTGTTAGAAATTTTTGCTCTCAATGAGTATATTTACCCGATCAATGATTAGGGACTGTTCCAAATGAGATGATTTCAAATTGATTGTCAATATATTGTTGGCCACTCAATGACTATATTTATCCGATCAATTGACTAGGGGCTATTCCAGTTGATAAGAAAAAGAAAATAATGTTGGAGATATACTTTCAGAGAGTTCAAAAATAAATTAAAATTATAAAAAATTTCAACTTAGCTGTTGAGTGACCTTGTATGCAGAAGCCGTCTCCCGAGCTAGAATTCCCAAGTTGGAATTCCCGACCCGAATCTCTCAACCCGAATCTCCCGACCCGAACTCCCGAGCTAGAATTCCCAACCTAAAACTCCCGACTCGAATCTCCCGACTTGGACTCCCTAGCTAGAATTCCCGAGCAAAATTTTTCGAGAAGAATCTCCCAGAATGCAGACTCCGGAGTTGGAATTCCCGAGCAGAATCTCCCGACCCGGACTTCCCGACCTGGAGAGGAAGAGTTGCTAAGGTCTGCGTAATGCAGTTTCCTTAAAACAGATTTATCCCCCTCCGAATGTGCTTCGAGGTTCCGATAGACGTCTGTTCCTCAGGATATATACAACAGCGGAACCACGGGCATAACGAAGCATTGGTTGCTCGTGGCGAACTGCAGAAGTACCCGAATGCTACCAGGGGAAATCCACTGAGCGGGGAATACACAAAGAGTTGGGAACGAGGTGGAAGATAATTGTTGCTCTTTCTCTATCTTTTGCTTTCGGTCACAACCCATTTAAATAGGACTTAGACCCATGCAACAATTAATGACCGAATTAACATCATTTACTGCTAATTAACCATCCAGATCCAAACGTCTGGAGGTTATTAATTTTGCATTAATCAACAGTTAATGCATCCATTACATTTGAGCAAAAAAAAAAAGGTCGGTTGGACAAATTTTGCCCCAACCGGTCGAGCATTCGACGTATGCAGGTCGTGCACACACACGAATCTACTTCGTTCAATATAAATCCGGGCCCTGGATTTGCACCCCCTGCGCACCCACGCGTGTGAGAGAGTATCTCCCCATACATTTGTTCACAACTAACATGCTTGTGAAATAATTTAAACCAACCAATATGTCTTGAACCCCGCAATATGGGACTAAAGTCCCATTCACAATGGAGTCTCTTTCCTCTCCATCTCCCTTTCCATTCACTTGTATCCAACAAATAGTCGTTGGATATCTTTTTTAATAAGTTCTTAGGGAGCTTTGAGATGGAAATACAATACAAAATCATTCTTAAAATTACTACTCTAAGTAGCTTAACTATCTCAAGAGCTTGAGCAAAATGGAAATTAAGCTTCAATTCAAGCCCTAGTTAATTATTCTCTCTTTACTTAAGCTTTACATTCATATGGTATTCAGGAGTGATTGTTCAAGAGTTCCACGCAACTAGACAATATGACTAGACATAATTTAATAACTTAGGTCTCTAGGTTAATTGATCAATTAAACTCGCAATGCAAACAAAATCTGAATTACTCGTATCTTTTTCTCGAGTTTCAATAATAAAATTTGGGCTTTCTCATTCATTTTTTATGTGTTTAATAAACTCCGAATACTAAATATATATATATACATTAAAGTTTGCGACCAACCACCAAAATCAATTCGGGAAGCACGGATGGGTCCTGATGGACGACCCAGCATCATAAATCGTTCGAAAACTACTAGCGTATATTAATATACCTTATGCGAGATTTGAACAGAGCCCATTTTAATTTTTTACCATCGTAGAATGCCCCAAGGGGCTTCAATACTATATTATTGTTACTTCAAAATTGGATGCATATATTGTTTAATTATATGTGAATTGTACCCCAGTACAATACTATTGTATGTTTCATGGTACACATTAATTTCTAATCAGAACATTTAATACTAGATTTGTACCATTTAATGTTAGATTAGTACGATCATAGGAACCCCAAGTCAAATTGTTATTTTTTTCCTTATTAAAGGGAAAAAAACAATATTCGTGTTTTAAATAATATATATTGATCTTAATATTTTTATTGAATATTTATACTTCGATGTCAGGCATTTTGCCTAGATATGACCTCGACACCATCATGATTCACGCGTATTCATATTATATTTATAAACAATAAAACACTGAAGTTGACAATAATAATAATACATGTTAATTTTGTTTAGGTCTGCATCTATATATAAATTAGTCTAAGAGAGTATTCAGGCTTGGGTGTGAGAGGGCCAAAGGCATCCATCTCATGTAGAAGACTGCTCTGATGATGAGCTCCGTGATCCGAGAGGTTGAGCACGCGGCTACCCTCACGAGGAAGCTCCAGTCCTACGTCGAGATGGGCGACTACAGCGACTGGTTGAAGGGGTCAGTGAGGACTCTTTCGGAAGAAGTGATGGAAAACTGCAAATCCACCCTCTCCAAGTTGAAGCCAGCTGAAGGGAGCACAAAGAGCAAGCGAACTGATCGACTACAGCCTAGAGATCTAAGGAGAAGGTACTGATCGATCGACTGACCACCGGAAAATTGCAATAGTTTATTCTCTTTAATTTATTTAATTTCTTTGCTTGTTTCATTGTGCTTCGGCATGCAGCTTCGCGAGAAAAGAAGTCACAAACGCACCTTATTACGATGCCCATCGATGGAGAAAATACGGCGAGAAGTTCATCAAAGGATCCGTCTTCAAAAAGTCTGACGAACGATCTTCTGATCTTTTCTGAATTAATTTACTTTTCCGACGATCGATCTTCTCAAGTTTAATTATACTACAGGAACTACTACAGATGCACCTACAGTTTGGATCGGGGGTGCCAAGCAAAGAAGCATGTACAACAGCAGGACGCATCGCTGTTTCTTGTAGTTTACGAAGGAGAACACACTTGCAATTCTACGTCAGGAACAACTAATGAGAGGAGTCTGATCATGAGCTCTGCTGGACAGACCTTTAATTTCCAAGCCGAAAGTGAACCTGAAAACGAGCCACTCCTGATTCACTCGGGTGAAATGGATAGGACTGTCAGTGAGAACGCCATTAATGGAGCTGGTCAAAGGTGTGAAAGCCTACAGGGTTCGTTGGTCACGCTCGAGCTTGGGGATCCCACAATCTTTGACTCAATTGCTGAATCGATCACCCACCATTTTGATAATGACGATATTGTCTTGGATAGAGACATCTCATCCCCCTCACAGCTGGTTGAATATATTCTAGATCATGAATATATAACAATGTAAGGAGCTAGAATAATTAATATTTGTTGAAATAACGCGTATGCCGAATGTACTCGTCTCCCGATGTTGGATCCTAGTGAATTTTTTGTTATGATTTTGAATTTTGGATTGTCGTTATTAGATCACTGATGAGATTCTAATTGAGAACGGGAGAAATTATAGATAAGTAATTAACGAGCAAGAATAAATATTGGAGCTAAGGAAATACACAGGTGTGTCAAAGATAAGAATGGAAAGAAAATATTTTCTTTACTCCTTAATAGACGAATAGAATGTTGGGGCAATCGACCCAAGGATGATCGAGAATTAAGATCATGATTTTGATAGGTATATTAACATGGTTAAGGTTAGAGTGTTATCTTATTATTTGATATGTGTGTTTGAGTTTATAGGACTTGGAGAATCACACATGGAGGACTTGTCCGAGAGACGAGAGCCGAGGGAAGATGACTCCAAGCACTACAAAAAAACCAAGATTTTGGGACGAATTTAAAAAAAAAAATTCGTCCCAGAAAATTTAGGGACAAATTTGGCGACAAAAAACTTTTTCATTGCAGATTTGCCGTCGCCAAATTTTGGGACAAAAATCAAGATTCGTCCCTGAATTTGGCGACGAAATTAATTTTTCGTCCCCAAATTCGTTGCCAAAATTGCAACGAAAATAAAATTCATCCCAAACTCTATCCCAAAATTCGTCCCAAAATTCGTTGCCAAATTGCAACGAAAACAAATTCGTCCCAAAATTTGTATCCCAAATGAAAATTAAACTTTGCGACGAACCTGCTTCGTTGCAGAATCTGGGATGAATCAACAAATTCGTCCCAGAATCTGGGACGAAAAAATATATTCGTCCCAGAATCTGGGACGAATCTATTTTTTCGTCCTCGAATCTGGGACGATCTGGGACGAATACAAATTCGTCCCAAAAATATAATTTGGTTCATTTTGTAAAAAATCATTTCTTATCTCAGATTCTGGGACGAATCAATGAATTCGTCCCTGATTTTGGGACGAATCAATAAATTCATCCCAAAATCAGGGACGAATCAATAAATTCGTCCCTGAATTTGGGACGAATTCCCTGGCTCATCCCTGAATCTAAGACGAACCTGAATCTGGGACGAATTCACATATTCGTCCCAGATTCAGGGACGAATTTTTAGATTCGTCCCAAATTCTGGGACGAATCCAAAAATTCATCCCAGAATCAGGGACGAATCCAAAAAATCGTCCCCCAAAACTCATAGATCAAGATAAGTCGAGAACGATTTTTTTTCTTTGCAAAATTCATCAAAAATTATTCAAATTTTTTTCCAATACAATCAATATTATCAATTTAACTACAATCAATAGAACCATATAGATATAAAACAATACAAATCAATATACATCATCATATCCATACAAATATAAAATATTCAAATAACAAGAACATCCAAATGATAAATGATCACAACCAATCGATACATATCTTCCAAATGAAACATATCATCTAAATATCCATACAGATATAAAACATCCAAACGAAATATACTGTCATATTCATATCGATACAGATAACATCCAAATATAATACAAGATAAGTGATTACATCCAATCCATAATAATCCATAAAGTCATGAAAAAAACTACAAGAACATCAAGATATCAACCTCTTCCATTGGCAATTTTGCTTCCTTCATTTTCTTCTTTTCCTACCTAAACAAACAAATAACAGAATGAGTTATTCAGGAAATATGTTTGACATAATAAAATATGCTTTATGACTAGCAAATGATATACATAACAAAAAAAAGCAATAATTGATGATCAAATATTCCACTGAAACTGTAGGGTAGCAAATGAGGAGATGAAAAACACAGCTTTTGGAAATAAAAGACACTAAAGAAAATAAAAGCATAATGCCAATAGTGAAGCAGCAGCATCAGTACTACAGTTTTGTTCATGTATATTTCAGAAAAATGATTAAAAATGATAACAAAATGGAACTAAACATTATCTCTAACAAATACATGAGTGACCAAACTCTATTTTACATGCAGATTGCATAATTCCATCAAAATCCTTAATGTCACATCATCTACAAAACCTTCATGTTGAAGTTTTGTTATTACAAATAATCAAATATAGGAAGCTAAAAAAAATAAATTCCTAAACTTCCAAATAAGCTGAATCACACATGCTATTTCAACAAAGATTTACTGAATAGAGATACAAAATAACTGAATTCATGCAACCTTATGCGTAATGATCTAAGAAACTTTGTTTCAAGTATCAGTGAGATGCTCCCAATTTGATTTTGATGAAATGTTACCCAATGATGCAATAAATCAAAATGAAATGAGTAAACTACTGCATTTCAGAAACATCAAAGGTAACAACAGCTTGAAGAAATAGAGGCCATCAAGCAAATTTAAATATGGCAATTGAAAGTAAATACCTTCCCTGAGTCTTTTGACAATTACATTTGCATCAGGCATTGTTCCTATAAATATTCCTCCAGGCCTAAGCAAGGTAGATACATTTGCTAATGCTTGCCTGGCTCGTACCTCAGTTGACCATGAGTAACGTAAAGCAAACTGCATCAAATCATTAAAAATATCATATAAGCAACTTATTGGAGCATCGTAGTCACTTATGACTAGCATGTGATTTGTACATAGCATAATTTGATTCAATTACAAATACAGGTATCTTGAAAATGGAGAGTAAATATCAATTCTAACGATGAAACACATGATGCTTTCTACATGCATCAAAAGAGTCACCTGGCAGCTGCAAATGTCAAATGGAGCATCATCTTGCAAATACTTATCTAAAGGAACCTGAGATTGAAAGAAAAAAATTATGCTAGGTTGTCTTGGAGTAATATTCCTGAAAGGTATATTAAATAATCAATTTCTGACATCAGATAGCAATATTCAAAAACCAAATGGAAAAATAATAAGCTCAAAAGCTATTTGCTTGTAAATAAGTAATGAACTACAAGAAAGAGAATGAAACGCTGTTAATGTTTTATATGCACGCACAAGTTCACGAGAAAACCAAATTACATTAAACGAACATGACATTAATCCTACAATGCTGCTTTTAGGTGCCAAAGAAAACATAATTTGACTAATATTAGGCAAGTTCAGAGTTCAGATAATTATGAAACAACTAACACTTCAACTTTCAATACAGTCATGAGGATGAGGATGAGGATGATGAAAAAAAGATGAAAGCGATCATTACCTCATGAAAATCAGCACAAATAAGGCGTGCAGGGAAACCAAACTTCTTCCGGCATTGTTGCTGTTCTGAATCTCCATTATAGCAGGTTCGTCAGTCCTTTATCTGAACAGAATATATATATAAATAAGTTAGCAAGTGAAATTAATAAACATCTGCAAACATTTAACAGGATTATATAAAATTCACGTAATATCCAATTTTCGCCTCATCCCATTTAATCAAATCACCACCCTATAAAAGAATTGTTACCAGAGATTACTGTTTGAAACAAACAAAACTAGAAAAGGTATTCTGTAAATCTTGTAAGAATAAAGATTCTCATAAAATGTAAGTGGCTACTCAAGAAAAATGATAACTAGTATTCTTTAAAAATTCTAAGAATCTCTCCTTGCACCTAATGAAAAGATTCTTGATAGAATGAAACCAACTACATGTGGGTACTAAAGAAAAATGATAGCAATATCACAAGTGCCCAAAGTAGAGCTACCAACTGTCCAGAATGATGCTACTAACCTTTCCATAAGCAATATCAAGCACAACATCTTTTGAACGGGCATACAACTGAATGAGCACACTTTTAATCTGTTCATCGAACATGAGCCAAAAAAAATAAGTGAAAAACTAGTCATCAACAAAGAAGTGAATCACCCAAAACACTTTTTTCACTGTATGTTAGCCTATGTCCCGAGTAATGGTATGCATCAAAATAGCAGCCCGCTGCCGGCGCCGCCACAGCCCCTCTGCCGGCGACACGCGGCCTGCTTCCGGCACCACCAGAGCCCCGCGGCCCGCTGCCGGCGGCCGCCAGCGGCTAGCGGCTCGAGGGCGATGCCGGCGACACCAGCCCGAGACGCGCTGCCGCCGCTCGCCAGCGGCTAGCGACTCGAGGGCGACGCCGCCAGAGCCCCGCGCCCTGCTGCAGGCGCCCGCCGGAGGTGTAGAAGGTGAGAAAAGAAGAAAAGAGAGGGAGATGCAAAAAAAGGCGATTACGCTCGCCCCCAGCGCCCCCGACAGCCTGCCCCTAAGCCAAGACGAGGGAGGTAGAAAAGAGAGGGAGAGAATGTATGTGTCGCTGCTCCAAATCTATGTGCGCGCCCTCTCGAACTTCAGATCTAGGGTTTAGGCCAAATGAGGGGATGGGATGGGATGTTTTATAAAAAGTTATTTTGGGACGAATCTTTTTCGTCCCAAATTTCATCCCTAATTTAGTAACGAATTTCACTATTCGTCCCAGATTCGGGACGAATCATAAATTCATCGCAAAATCTGGGACGAATTCCTATATTCGTCGCAGAATCTGGGACGAATCCAGGATTCGTCCCAGAATTAAAATTAATTATAAATATATAAATTGAGTCTAAAACCCTACCTAGAGATATCGGAATTACACGAAATCGGTTCCTACGTGTTCGTCTACTTCTCCTGAATTTATAAGTGCTCTCAAATATAAATTTAAATTAATATATCGAAACCAATGATTTTTTTATGTTAATAAATTAAATATATTTAATTTGGCCTCAATAATGTTTGATAATATTTTAATAATCAGGAGAGCTAGACAAACACATAGAAGTAGTTTTGTATCATTCCAAAAACTATCTCTCTAACATCAATCTGTAACTCTGACTCATATTAAACTCATGATTAATTAGCTGTGTATACATTTACATATTTAATTTAACTATCAATATAAAAAATATTGGATCAAAATATTTAAATTTATATTCGAGAGCACTTATAAATTCAGGAGAAGTAGACGAACACGTAAGAACCGATTTTGTATAATTCCGATATCTCTAGGTAGAGTTTTAGACTCAATTTATGTATTTATAATTAATTTTAAATTTTGGGATAAATCATGAATTCGTCCCAGATTTTGGGACGAATCTTGTAATTCGTCCCAGATTCTGGGACGAATTCCCAGATTCGTCCCAGAATCTGGGACGAATTACTCGATTCGTCCCAGAATCTGGGATGAATCCAGGATTCGTCCCAAAATTAAAAATTAATTATAAATACATAAATTGAGTCCAAACCCCTACCTAGAGATATCCGAATTACACGAAATTGGTTCCTACGTGTTCGTCTACTTCTCCTGAATTTATAAGTGCTCTCAAATATAAATTTAAATTAATATATCGAAACCAATGATTTTTTATCCGAATTTAATTTTTTAAAAAGTTTAGTATTAAAAAGTTTATGTTAATAAATTAAATATATTTAATTTGGCCTCAATAATGTTTGATAATATTTTAATAATTAGGAGAGCTAGACAAACACATAGAAGTAGTTTTGTATCATTCCAAGAACTATCTCTCTAACATCAATCTGTAACTCTGACTCATATTAAACTCATGATTAATTAGCTGTGTATACATTTACATATTTAATTTAACTATCAATATAAAAAATATTCGATCAAAAAATTTAAATTTATATTCGAGAGCACTTAGAAATTCAGGAGAAGTAGACGAACACGTAGGAACTGATTTCGTGTAATTCCGATATCTCTAGGTAGGGTTTTGAACTCAATTTATGTATTTATAATTAATTTTAATTCTGAGACGAATCCTGGATTCATCCCAGATTCTGGGATGAATCTTGGATTCATCCCAGATTCTGGGATGAATCTAGTAATTCGTCGCAAAATCTGGGATGAATACTGTATTCGTCCCAGATTCTGGGACGAATATAAAGTTTCGTCCCAGATTCAAGGACGAATACAGGATTCGTCCCAGATTCTGGGACGAATATAATGTTTCATCCCAAATTTTGGGACGAATCCAGGATTCGTCCCAGATTCTGGGATGAATCCAGGATTCGTCCCTGATTTATAAAACTTAATTATAATTATTATTATATTTTTGAAGAATTCTGGGACGAATTTATTTTTCGTCACAAATTTTGTAACAAATATTAAATTCGTTGCAGATTCGTTGCAGAATTTGCAACGAATATTTAAATTCGTTGCTGAATTTTGGGACGAAAAATATTTTGTTGCTAAATTGCGACGAACTTATTTCGTTGCTAAATTCGTTCCTAATTTGCAACAAATATTTTTTTTTGTCGCTAAATTTGTTGCAATTTTGGGATGAAAAATATTTGTCCCAAAATTTCGTCCCTAAATAACTATTTTTTTGTAGTGAAGGGCAAGTCGGGAAGTGGACTTCAAAAGGGCACACGTGGAGGGTGGCATGGAGTCAAGCCAAGGGAAGGCTTGTGTGTGCATCCGAGGGATGATAGCCGGTGGAAGAAGACTTCAAGGGGCAAGCCAAGGGAGTGTACTTGAAGGCACACGTGAAGGAGAGTCTTCGGAGTGAAGAAGAGAGGTTGTATAAGCTGGGCAGTCGACTGGTAAAAAGGCAGTCGACTACCAGTAAGTTCTCAAACTCACAGAATGTTTCCGACCCTGGACTAGTCGACTGCTTCTGGGGCAGTCCACTGGTGTCGGGCTGGATGACTATAGGAGTTGTCCTTTACTCTTTTTTAAAGGGTGAATTTTTGGCACGACAAAGGTACGATTCTTGGGGATACCAAAGTATTGTTAGTGCAAAAATTCTCCTGCTCTTCCTCTCATTCTCAATTCTATTTTGTAAGAGGAAGAGGACAATCTTGTAAAGGTTTTCTTCACCTTGAAGGAGGCTTTTCATAGTGGAGAGTGTGCTCGCGTGTGGATCCTTGGATTAGTCACCTCTCGGGGTGGATACCAAGTAAATTCTCGGTGTTAGCATTGACTTCATATTTTTCATTATATTGTTTGTATTGTGCTAACCTTCTTGTAAAGAAAGTTTAAGAAAAGTGTTATTCACCCCCCTCTAGCAAGCGCCACCATCTAACATAGAAGTGCACAACTGAGTTAAAGAACTTAATAAAAGTGTGTGTGTGTGTGTGTGTACCAAAACTTTGAAATAATATTTTGTGGATTCAATACACACCATTTTAATATTCATACAATTCATCATGGATAGTGTTTCGGAAGTGAACGACGTGAATAACAGAAGTGAACGACGTGAATAACAGATCCCGATGGTTACGACTTTGGGTGCCGACAAGGGTGCTTGAGCCTAGGTGCGTACGAGGTTAACACGAGTGTTAAAGGGACATATCGGAAGGATTGCCAGCGGAGCCCTCTCCGACGCTCAAATCAGAAAGCCCTTCAAAATAGGAAAAAAATCGAAAAGCAAGGTGTGTCCAGAATCTAGAGAATTCAGATAGCATTACCTTGGTGCCTTAGCACCTTATATAATCGTTGTCCCTCTCCTTTGAGCACTAAGATGTTATTATAACCACCTCCCCTATTTTCACGCGTTACGGGTCATAACTGCCTGCCAGTTGTTATACGCAAGGGGGTGCTAGTAACTGTCGCTTTGCATATTAAGTTTATTATTATAATTCCAGGTTATTCTCCCTTTTCGTCATTAATGCTCTGTCAGTACTCCAAAGGTGTTTAGGGACTTAAGGAACGAGATCTCGAGTGATATGCCAACCGAGGCCTAGCACTCGGCTGAGCTCTTAGACATTTTCCCAATTGACACTACAAAATATTCAGCGTTTAGCGACGGACTGAATCCATCTCTAAACGCTAATAGCGACGGAAAGAGCACCGTCGGTTATCTCTCCGTCGCAGGTCAGGGGTAGCGATGGATACACCAAATCCGTCGCTAATAGCGATGGACATAAAAAAATAATCTGTCGCTATTAGCGATGGATACATACCCTCCTTGAAAATCACCAGATCCAGGGGTAGTGACGTGTACGGGACCAATTAGCGACGAAAAGTCAAAAATCCGTCGCTATTAGAGACTGATTAGTCAATTATCCATCGCTATTTTATCGTAATTGGCGACAAAAAGTTAATTATTCATCGCTAATAGCGACGGATATGGTAAATATCCGCCGCTATTAGCGATAAAATAGTCAATATTCCGTCGCTAATAGCGACGGATTAAAAAAATCTGATTCCTGGAAATTTTCTAGCAGTTACATCCTTCTTTTCCCCCTTCCCATATTTACATTCAATATATAGAATATTATTCAAATCATACCAAAACAGATATCCAAATACATACCAAACATGCCCAAGTCTAAACATATACCAAACACATACCAAACATGTATCAAATACATATCAAAACATACTGGATCAAAAGTCCAAGTCCAAACATATAAAGTCCAAATACATATCATATTGATATCGTAATGAACACAGAGTCAATATATATATGAAAAACTGTAGTCTAGTAGAGAAACGATATATACATGAACACAGAGTCAATACTAAATCAAAAGGAACAATATTCCTGCACAATAGAAGGGAAACTATATAAATAAAAGTTAAATAGAGCAAATATCTGAATATAACTCTGATAATGTTCAATCTGTAAACGAAAATGAATAAATAAGAAACAATATCCACGTTGGGCCTGAAGTCATCTAATTTCAGGCCCAGCGTGGGCCTAAAATCATGTGTTGTGATAGGTTATATGCCTCGTCGAATCAAATTCCCAAATAAACTAATATTCGAATTAGTTTGATATTACCAGTAAGCATGAAAGATCTTATTTACCTTCGCTTGACTAAACATACAGTTTTTTTAAAATTAAAAGATATAACTGCATAGGGCATAGGCGCAATTAACCATCGAACAAATAAGAACACAGATCTTACGCTTTTGTAGTCGACTCCCACAATATATTATTTTAAATTGAAAAGTCTGAAAAAGTGATTCAGATGTCTTAGAATTCTAAATGAGAAAGAGATTTGTTGGCAGGAGGGGAATAAGAGGAAAAACACTAATTTTGATGTGCCCTTTGGTAAAAACCAAACCACAGAACGCTTTTTGGTAATTACGAATTCTCACGTGCGCTGTTTGGTAAAAAGTCGAAGAACTTTATATATATATATATATATATATATATATATATATATGATCCCGGCCTAGTTTATGTGTAGCTCAGTCGGCCAGCTTGACACTACATAAGGATAGGTCAGGGCCACGCGGTACGGGTAGACCAATCACGCTGGCTGGGTCATAAGCCTGAGGCTCACTTGGCTCAGATCGCCCGACTGGGCGGCCAGTCAGATGTACCTTGACCCGATCCCCCTGGGAAACGCCAAGTGTCTGACCCTGGTCGAGAGTGCAAGATGGAAGAACCCAACTGAGTGACAGTGACCATCACTCCCGAAGAGTACCAACCCTTGTTGGCTGCCCGAGCTCAAAAAACCCCGCAGAGGCCTATGCAGGCTGGTAGCCCGGCGACTTGATTTCCTGAGAATTCAGCGCTTGGCCACTCAGGGGGTCGGGGAAATGTTGTCCGACCAGACGGCAGCTCGGTCCCATTTCCTGCCGCTTTTTACCGAGCCCGGGATGAAGAGGCTCATTCGATTCCCGTTGAGCCTCTACGAGCCACGTGCCACATTGTAGTCATGCCACATAGCCTCTACGAGCCACGTGTTTGCCTCTGGCTAATATCCCAATCACAAGCCCCTGTTAAGTCTAATCGAAGGAAGCTTGCCTGATTGACTTGACTTGTGGCGATTTGAAAGAGAGAAGTGTGAATAAGAAATAACGTCAGTATTTTTCAACATTAACTATTCACGGATCCGAGAAATCGAAGCATTCGCGGTGGGGGTCGTCTGAATTAGCCACAAGAGTTTTGCGAGTTTCGATATGCTATGATTGATGGTTGTCAATTACTTATTATGAGTGCATGAGGCATATTAATGACGGGAGATCACCCTTGCGAATGGACTGGCTCCACATGGCGTGATCTCCTCGAAGCGTCCTTTACTCGACGTGATAGGCAAGACATACTAACCTGCGGCTACAGTGAGCCGCAGGCTTTTGAAATCCACGGCCGCTCTTCGACCATGTGTCCTACATCCATCCATCCTGTGCTATTACGGTCTTCCTATAAAGGAGGCGAGGAAATTGCCATCTGCTCATTTGCACCATTGACATCCACTGTTAAAATCTTTTTTCGTGTAAGTTTTATCAGACCATCGTCCTTTTCTTCTTCATCCTTGATCATCCATACCTCTCCTTAGTTTTCTTCCTTAGCCATAGAATCATGAAAAAGAGTGGAAAAGGAGAAGGAAAGAAAGGAAGAGATATAGGAAAGAGCATAAAAGGGGAAGACTCGGGGAAAGAAAAGGGGCAGGTCTATTAGTGGGAATGATATGAGACCATATCCTCTAAGGTTAAGCCCAAACTTTTACGAACCATCTGTGACGCCTACGACATTCCTTTAGATTTTGAAGTTTAGGCACCCAGGATTGACCAATCTCCTATAGAGTCTCCTCTAGGATTCTATACCTTCTTCTTAGGCCAAGTAGAGTTTGGTCTCCGCTTTCTGATCCCCCTTTCTTTATCTCTATATCTCAATATATTGACATTCCTCTCCAACAAATGGCGTCGAATGCATTTGCTCAGGTGAGTGGGGTGGTCATCCTATTCAAGCTCTTTAGGATACCTCTGACTCCTCTCTTCTTCCATTATTTTTTCCTTCCAAACCTTGCGTCTAGAGGAGCCTTTAACTTCACGGCTCGAGCTGGCCATAAGTTCATAGGCGGCCTTCTGTCCTCGCATAAGGGAAGGAAGGAATGATTTTGTTTTATCAGACTTTTCGAGCACCCTTTTCCCAGACCCGCTGGCTAGACAAACTATCCCCTATCCTGGAGTTAGGTGACTTTCAGTATGATTAGGGGTACCAGCAAGACAAAGGAATACTTACTGGGAAGGAGTTCCATGGCCCCGACATGGTCTGACATGAAGGGATCTTGTACCGAGCCGGGATTATCCCCAAGGCTACCGACCTTGACCGCGACCTCAGTAAATCCTTTCTCTTTATTAATGCTTGTTTATATTAACTGATGTTTCTTTTAACTTTTTTGCAGATGCCACCATGCTTGCTCGATCAATGAGCAGATTGCTCAAATAGGAGATGGCTGAGGAAAAGTCATTAACTCCTCCCCACGTCCCGGGAGACCCTCCTTCCGAGTCAAATGAAGACTCCAAGAGGACTCACACTCAGGAGCATATCCCTGTGGAGTCACCAACTACTCGAGAGCCAAGCCCCTCCTTCGCACTTGTAGCTGTAAGAGAGACAGAAATTACTTCATGACAAAAATTACTGTACGATATAGTTGGAGGTGATTTACTGTACACGCAACAGAAATTACTTCATGACAGAAATTACTCGAGGGCCAAGCCCCTCCTTCGCACTCTCGTACAGAAATTACTATACGATATAGTTGGCCGCCAAGCCCCTCCTTCGCACTTACAGCTGTAAGAGAGCCAAGCCCCTCTATGTACATGTAGTAGTACTTCATGACTGAAATTACTGTACGATATAGTTGGAGGTGATTTGCATTCCATGGCCGATCCAACCTTTTGGTATTGACATCTTGTAAATAATTACTGCTACCTGTGAGCTTTTCAATGATCGCGTACGACCCACTCCATTGTGGCTCGAGCTTACCAATGTCGCCAACAGACTGAATTCTTTTTCATACCTGATCCCCGACTTGGAAAGCCCTAGGGATCACTCGGCGGTTGTAGACTTGTTCCATACGTTGCCAATATGCAGCTAGCCGGGTAGCATCTTTATCACGCACCTCCGTAACCAGGTCTAGGTCGAGCAGTCGCTCTTGATCATTGTTCTCTTTGTTGTAAAGTTGACGTCGAGTTAATTCTTCGCCTATCTCGACTGGAATCACTGCCTCCACACCGTAGGTAAGATGAAAAAGACTCTGCCCAGTTCCCTCTTTGGGGGTAGTACTATAAGACTATAAGATGCTCGGGAGATCCTCTATCCAGCTATTACTGATATGTTCCAACTTTATCTTGATCCCTCTGATTATTTCACGATTGATAACTTCGAGCTGGCCATTTCTCTGGGGATAAGATACTGAAGTGAAGATCTACTGAATACCTAGCCCTTCACACCATTCCTTGAGCTTGCGACCTAAAAATTGCCTACCGTTGTCGGACACCAATTTATGAGAAATTCCGTACTTGTAGACAACATTCTTCCACAGGTTTTTCATCATAGCTGCCTCAGTAATTTGAGTGAGTCACTCAGCTTTAACCCATTTGGAGAAGTAATCTACCAGAACTAGCAAAAACTTTTTCTGTTGCAACCCGGTCAGAAAGTGACCTACTATGTCCATCTCCTATTAGTCAAAGGGACAAGAGATTGTATAAGCTCGAAGTAGTTCAGTCGAGCGATGAGGAATATGTTAATGCTTTTGACAAGACTCACACTCAATGACAAACTTGCATCTACTTGTAGTGTGGGCCAGAAGTATTTGGCTAGAATAATCTTCTTAGCCATTGACTGACTGCCAATATGACTCCCGCATATGCCTTTATGAACTTCTCGCATAATATACTCAACATCACGTGGGCCGATGCACTTGAGTAATGGCTTGACAAACACTCTTTTGTAGAGTTGTTCCCCGACTAGAGTGAATCGAGCAACCCTGCACTTAAAGAGTCTGACCTGATTACGATCTCCGGGTACTGTCTCCTTGCGGAGGAACATTATATAAGGTTCTCTCCAGTCAGATAATACAACGTTAGCTAGTTCTCTGTCAATCTGAGCCACAGTTTCCACTTGGATGATAGGCTCATCCAGCGTCCATAATGCTAAAGAACTTGCTAGCTTGGCTAGTTTATCAGCCTTGATATTATCCGCTCGGGAGATTTTCTACAGAGTTACCTCAACAAAAGTAGCTTTCAATTGATTATAGGATGTTACATACCTCTGCATCCATTTATTTAGGACTTCAAAATCTCCTTCGAGTTGTTGTACCACTAGCTAAGAATCTGAATACAGTATAACCCGAGTGGCGCCTACCTACCTAGCGACTTGCAGTTTAGCTAGTATTGGTTCATATTCGACTTTATTGTTGGTAGCTCAGAAGCTAAATCGTATATATAATTATAGGACATCTTTGCGAGGAGATATCATTAACACTTTGACTCCACTTGATCTTTGATTAGACGATCCATCTACATAAATCTTTCAGACTTCCTCGGAGTTAGGAACAGGAACTATCTCAAGCATGAAGTCAGCTAAAACCTGAACTTTGATAGCCGTTCTAGGCTGATATTGGATCCCATATTCGCTTAACTCTATGGTCCACTTGATCAACTGTCCAGATGCCTCAGGATTTGTGAGGACACACCTGAGTGGACTATTGGTGAATATCATAATGGGATGTGCCAGGAAATAAGGCCTCAACCTTTGCGCGGTTAAGACCAATACATACGCTAGCTTCTCGAGGATGGTGTACCGAGTCTCTGCATCTTAAAGAATATGACTAAAAAATACATGGGATACTGAGTATTACCTTCTTCCCGAATAGTACCGAATCCACAGCCTGTTCGGCTATAGATAGGTAGACAAAAAGAGTCTCCCCCAGCGGCTTGTATAATATAGGAAGACCAGATAAGTATGCCTTCAACTTAGTGAAGGCTTTCTCACACTGACCGTCCCATTCAAATTTGACTGCTTTCCTTAAGATTTTAAATAAAGGTAAAGTCTGATATGCTGATCGAGATATGAACTTAGATAAAGTTGCGATCCTTCCATTAAGTTGTTGAACTTCTTTAAATTTGCTTGGTGATGGCATGTTCAAAATAGCTTACACCTTCTCTACATTTGCCTCAATTCCTCTTTTTGTCACCATGTACCCGAGGAAACGTCCATTTTTCACCCCGAACAGACACTTAACCAGATTCAGCTTTAGTCTGTTAGCTCTGAGGGTAGCGAATATCTCCTCTAAGTCGACAATCATGTCCTTCCCTTTCTCGGTCTTGATAAGGATATCATCAATGAAAACCTCGATATTTCAACCAATCTGATGTCAAAATACCTTGTCCATCATTCATTGATAGGTTGATCCAACGTTCCTTAATTCGAATGACATAATATTATAACAGTAGGTGCCATCGGCAGTCACAGAACTTACTTTCTCCTGATCTTCTCGAGCCAGATGAACCTGATGATATCCTTGGTATGCTCTAGCATCGAAATAAATTCATAATCGGAGGTTGAATCAACCAACTAATCAATGTGAGGCAAGGGATAGTAGTCTTTAGGATACACTTTATTTAAATCTCTGAAATCAATACAAACCCACCATTTCCCCCGGATTTAGGGACCAATACAACGTTTGCCAGCTAGGTCGAAAATTGAATTTCCGAATGTGCCCGGCTTGCAGCAACTTTGCTATCTCCTCCCTGATTATTTGGTCATGTTCCGGAGCAAAGTATCTTCGCCTTTGTTTTACAGGTCAAGTTCCTAGAGTGATGTGCAGTCGGTGTGTAGCAAAAGCGGGAGGAACTTTTTTAATTTCATCCGTAGCCCATGCATAAACATCGTAATGACTAACCAAGAAGTTGATCAACCTATTTCTATGTTCAGGGCTAAGGTCCGCAGTGATTCTTATAACTCCTCCCAACTAATGAGGATAGATCTAGACTTCTTCGCACTCAACTGACCAACGTTACTCCTTGGCCTCTTCTTTCGCACAGGGATCAATTAAGTCGATTTGTACGGTCTCATGGGTCTTCTGGCTCTTGCGGGATTTTGTTCTGACTTCCCCGCTATAGCATCATCGAAAGGCTAATTGACTCCCCCTGACCTCAGCGATCGATCCTCAACCGGGAACGTGATCTTCTAGTGGTAGGTCAAGACTATATCTAGGAATACGCTAAGGGCTGATCTCTCCAAAATGGAGTTATACGACGAACGGACATCCACCACCAAGAAGAGAGTCCTCCTTGTCCTCTGCAAGATATCATCCCCCAGAGACAAGGAGGAAGAGATTTGTCCCAACGGCTACACCCGATGTCCAGTGATGCTAAACAGCAGTGTTGAGATAGGACACAGCTCGTCCTCATCTACCTACAACTAGTATAGCGCAGCTTTATACAGGATATTGACTGAGCTTCCTGTGTCAACAAAGATACATTAAACTTCGTAATTAACTATACACGCAACAATTACCAGTGCATCTTCATGAGGCACCTCAACATCCTTCAGATCATGGGGTCGAAAACGATGAAAAGCCCCTTGAGTCTCTCCTGATTAGTCCCAATTGTGTAGTGTTCCAACCTATGTGTGAGACTTCCTGGCACGATTGGAGTCTCCGTCAATCGGGCCTCCCCTGATAATCCCAATGTGGCCCGATGGAGGTCCCTAGGTAGGAGCCTTACCCTTCCTAGGGCATTGTTTTTGAGAAGTAGATCGACTGGGTGAGGCGTCCTTAGATCTCTCCATGGAAAGTGACCAAGTCTGCCACCAAGGTTCCCCCTCCTCCAATTGACCTCGCCTAGGATATCAACTTCGGCGAGGGGACCTTCGTCGATATCCCGAGTTGCTCCACTTCTTGTGTGGCCTACCAACGGTGTCCTGCCTTCCCGTCTTCTTCAAAGTATATCACTCTTCTGTGGAGTGTGTAGTACTGTCATGAAAGTCACAGTATATTTCAAGCCATGGTGGTACTTTAGTATCCACTGTTTCCACCTGCTTATTCTTGCTGCCCCAGTGGCTTTTGCCTGAGCGGGATTCCTTCACTCGGGCAGGTGTAGGTGAGTCCTTTCTCTTTGATTATACCGAGATTTGAACAAGTGCAACCCTCGAATCCTTTCTACGGGCATGTTGTACTTCCTCCACGTTAACGTTGTTTGACCGACCGCCCCAATAGATCATCAAAGCTGGTCAGTGGTTTTTTCACGAAGGTCCGGATGAAGTCCCCTTCAGCAAGCCCTTGCATAAAGGCGCTGACGAAAATTTCTGAAGTGGTACTTGGCACATCCTGAGCCACCCAATTGAACTACTGTATGTAGTCCTTCAACGATTCCTTGCTCTTTTTCTTTAAAGCGAAGAGGTTGAGTATTGTCTTCTAATATCATCGACTGCTAGCGAAGTGATGCAAGAAGATGGTTTTAAACTCCAAAAAGGAGTTTATGGAATCAATTGGTAGCTTCTAGAACCATCGCTGCACTGCTCCTGACAGAGTGTTCAAGAACACCTGACACTTCACATCGTCTATATATTGGTGCAATAGATGATGGATCTTCGGTTCAGTATAACTTTTTATCCACAGACAGATGGGCAGTCAGAGTGTACGATCTAGACATTGGAGGATCTGCTGAGTGTTGGGGCAATCTGTGGTCCGGAGTGACTATGTGTTTTGATGTTTGGGCAACGGGTTTAAGTTAGGTTTACCTTTGTGATTTGATATGAGTGATTGAGTTTGCAGGACTTGGTGAGTCACACATGGAAGACATATCCGAGGGACGAGAGCCAAGGGAAGAGGACTCCAAGGGCAAGCCAGGGAATCGGACTTCAAAGGGCACACGTGAAGGGTGGCATGGAGCAAGCCGAGGGCTTGCGTGCGCATCCGAGGGACGATAGCCGGTGGAAGAGGACTTCAAGGGGCAAGCCGAGGGGTGTACTTGAAGGCATACGTGAAGGAGGGTCTTCGGGGTGAGGGAGAGTGAGATTGTAAGCTGGGTAGTCGACTGGGAATGGATCAGTCGACTGCCAACAGGAAAACTCGAACTCACCGAGACATCAGTCGACTAGTCCAGGACCAGTCGACTGGTAAACCCGAAAACTAACCGTTACAGCTAGCTGTTGAGCTGCTATTTGGCTGGGACCAGTCGACTGGCCTGGGGGTAGTCGACTGGTAGCAGGATTTTCAGCCAAGAGACCTATTTAAAGGGGCTCGATTTTGGCTGAGAGCTCTTGCTGAAATGAGCTTGGTTAGAGCTTATTAGTAGTCTTAGTTGCTCAGAAGTGTGTCCGGGATTGTGGCGAGGTTTCTCCACCCACAAGGAGCTACACGAGTTAGCCAGATGGCATCCGGGGAGTGATCTACCGAAGGATCAAGGGATCGTCCACCTTACGGACAGCCGTAGAGTAGGAGCGTCATCTTCGAACCACGTAAAGGTTGGCATTAGCATTGTTTAATTTGTTTATTTGTTATTCCGCTTGTGCTTGCAAACGTTGTAGGTAGAGAATCGAAGAGAAGCTATTCACCCCCTCTCTAGCTTGACGGTCATGTCCTAACAAGTGGTATCAGAGCCAAGGTCGCTCATCTACGGACTAACTGCCGGGAGAGCAAAATGTGCTAGAGGAAGATGGAATCGGAAGGTCCACTTGGATGGGATACTAGGATTCCACCTCATACGATCGAGATGATTTCAATTATTGGAGGAAGCAGTTGGAGACATGGTTCTAAATGGATTGGGATCATTGGACAACATTGGAAGTTCTATTTGAAGCTCCAACGGACAAGAAGAGGAAACACCTCCGACCTCGGTATTGGACCAAGAGTCAAACGGAAGAAGCGGAGGTGGATAAGGAGGTAACTAGAATTGTACTGAATTTATTACCTTCACATATTGTGTCAAATGTAGGGGAGTACAAGAATACATATGAGCTATGGAGGAAGATAATAGCTCTACATGAGAATTCGACATAAGGGCAAGAAGAAGAAGAGTCCAAGGAAAAGGGCCAATCGAAAATTGAGTCTAGTCCAACATCTGAAGAGGAGGAGAAAATGGAATCATCCACATCCTCTAGTGAGGAGGAAATAGAAGAAGTCTCCACGTCCAGGATTGAAGGGGAGGAGAGACCCTCTTCATTACCGGAGCAAGAAGAAGCCTCCACCTCCGTTAAATCAAGGACAAAAGACCATATAATTTGCTTTGGGTGCAACCAAAAGGGACACTACAAGGACAAGTGTCCATTGGGTAATATAAAGGAGGTAAACCCCAAACTCAATTCAATTAGTTTTAAAACTAACATGAGTTGTAGGGATGGAGCAAGGAAGGAGAAGAAGCATATAATTTGTTTCACGTGTGGTGAGCGTGGACACTACTACACCAAGTGCCCAAAGAAAGGAGAGATCAAGAAGTTGTCACATTTGAAGAAATTAGAGAAGAAGAGAAGCTCAAGTTCATGGGGAGCTTCAAAGGTAAAAGGGAAGGTAATTCCAATTTTAAAATTCAATCCAATTTTAAATTCTTACATGCTCGTTAAGAATAATCATGGATTTAAGTATAATGATAGGAATAGGGTTAACAAGGTAGATCAAAACCCTAGGAAGGTCATGCATCATGATAAATCCAAGATCTTTGGACCTAAAGATCAAGGCACAAATCCCAAGAAGGGGAGACATATGCCTAGGAAGGTGGGTAAGTCTAGAAATGTCCAAGGAGGACATGTTGGTTCTAGAGTTGAGAACCTAGAAAGGGAAAACCAAGTCTTGAGGGCAAGACTTGAAGAAATGGAGAAAACCCTAGATAGATTCACTATTGGATCTAAGGATTTAGGTATGTTGTTGGGTGGTCTAAAACCCAACAATGATAGATCGGGAATAGGATACCCGTTTAAGGTCTCCAATACCAATGAAAAGAAATATGCTAAGGTAGCATATAATTATGGCAAGGAGGGAAAATCCAAGAATGACAAGGGGTTCCATTAAAAGGAAAGAAAAATGTCTTAACTAAGGACAAAGGGTCCAAAGTTAAGAAGGTCAAATTTGTAGGTCATGAGTCACCGGAGGTACACTGGTGTGGCCTTGTGGTTGTGAATGAGTCACCTAGGGAGGTGGCTAGGGTTAAGAGCTCAAGGGGGAGCTCTAGGAGTCATGTTGGGACCCATGGTCTATAGATCCCGGAATGTTTCCTCTCGGAAGTCTAGATGTGTCAAGGAGTGTGCCAAGGGATGTGGAGACGGATTTGAGTCTCAATCCTAAGGATTTGGCACGTTGGATTTGAGTTTCATGCATGAAAATATGACATTGGGGTCATATTGCATGAAAAATGATTTTTGATGTGTAAATACCATATAAATCAAAGCTAGGGATGCATTGTGGATTGGTATGGGTAAAGATATCAAGAGAAAACTAAAACTAGGACTTTAGGTCAAGGTTTAATTGAACTATTTAGGTAGTTTTGGGTTTTGTGTCAATATTAGGAATGGTGATAGATACATTTTTGAGTGTATTTTTTTCAAGTAGGTATGGGTACCACAAAACTCTCCATAAAATTTGAGAATTTTTGGAGTTCTATGGAATTTCTGGTGTATTTCTGAATTTGGGTCAGAAATGCTGGAAACTTGGTTTTTCAGAGTATCAGTCGACTGGCACAGGGGCAGTCGGCTGCCACAGGGGCAGTCGACTGGTAAAGGCTAAATTGGTTTTTCAGCAATTAAAAAGTGTCCAAATGATATAAAACAAATGTATGGGGGGCTAGTACACTTTGTGTATGATCATTAAAGGTTAAAAGATCTAATAAGGGGGAAATTGTTGGAGTTTTTTGATGTATGGCAAAGGGGGAGAAGTGTTGGGGTTAAGAAAGAAACCAAACATGCCTTTGTAAGAAATCCTGAGTCTAGGGGGAGCTTAGGTAAAGGGGGAGCATTGTTGCTCCATTCCTGGCGTAAGGGGGACCTTGAAGAGGTTCTTAAAAAGCTTTTGTAAGTCCAATATAGGGGGAGCCTTGGGAAGGTTTTAAAAAGCTCGTTTTGGTAAAAATTCCTAACTTGGGGAGGTTAGGTGTGGGGATGCCTTGTGATAGGATCCATGCATATTTGCTATTTGTTTTCCCTAACTTGAACGTATTGCAAACATCAAAAAGGGGGAGATTGTTGGGGCAATCTGTGGTCCGGAGTGACCATGTATTTTGATGTTTGGGCAAAGAGTTTAAGTTAGGTTTACCTTTATGATTTGATATGTGTGATTGAGTTTGCAGAACTTGGTGAGTCACATATGGAGGGCATATATGAGGGACGAGAGCCGAGGGAAGAGGACTCCAAGGGCAAGCCGGGGAAGTGGACTTCAAAGGGCACACGTGAAGGGTGGCATGGAGGCAAGCCGAGGGCTAGCGTGCGTATTCGAGGGACGATAGTCAGTGGAAGAGGGCTTTAAGGGGTAAGCCGAGGGAGTGTACTTGAAGGCATACGTGAAGGAGGGTCTTCGAGGTGAGGGAGAGTGAGATTGTAAGCTGGGAGTCGACTGGGAATGAATCAGTCGACTGCCAGCAAAAAACTCGAACCCACCGAGACATCAGTCGACTGGTCCAAGACCAGTCAACTGGTAAACTCGAAAACTAGCCGTTACAGCTAGCCGTTGGGTTGCTGTTTGGCTGGGACCAGTCGACTGGTAGCGGGATTTTTAACCAAGAGAACTATTTAAAGGGGCTCGGTTTTGGCTGAGATCTCTTGATGAAATGAGCTTGGTTAGAGCTCATTAGTACTCTTAGTTGCTCAGAAGTGTGTCCGGGATTGTGGCGAGGTTTCGCCACCCACAAGGAGCTACACGAGCTAGTCGGAGGGCATCCGGGGAGTGATCCACTGAAGGATCAAGGGATCGTCCACCTTACGGACAGTCGTGGAGTAGGAGCATCATCTCCGAACCACGTAAAGGTTGGAGTTAGCATTGTTTAATTTGTTTATTTGTTATTCCGCTTGCGCTTGCTAATGTTGTAGGTAGAGAATCGAAGAGAAGCTATTCACCCCCCTCTAGCTTAACGGTCACATCCTAACACTGAGATCATGTGTTTTGGATTTCGGAGGAAGTTGGGAGGACCATTTGCATTTAGTTGAGTTTGCCTACAAAAACGACTATCATGCGGTGATTCAGGTGGCGCCGTTTGAGGCATTGTATGGTAGGGTATGTTGGGCACCCACCCTCTGGGAGGAGGTTGGGGAGGCCTAGTTGTTAGGACCCTAGAGAACTCAGTAGAGGCAGAGTTAGTATGCACTATTAGACAAAGGATGTTAGAGTCACAGGACCGCCATAAGAGTTACGCAGATCAGACACGAAGACCTATGGAGTTCTCCATCGGCGACCATGTATTTCTTCGAGTTTCATCCATGAAAGGGGTGAAGAGGTTTGGCCTAAGAGGTAAGCTAGGTCCACGGTACATTAGACCCTTCCAGATTTTAGAGCGGGTCAGAGTTGTAACTTACTGATTGACAGTTCCTCTCCTTCCTTGGTCGGTGTGCAAGATGTATTCCATGTTTCTATGTTGAGGAGATACATGGCCAACCCATCACATATTCTGTCAGAGGTATCAGTTTCGTTTTAGCTTGACGCGACACGAGGAGGTTTCAGTGCTGATCTTGGAGCATGGGGAGCGTCAGCTGCGGAATAAGACAATTTGACTAGTTAAAGTCGGATGGCGGTATTATTCCGATACAGAGGTGACCTAGAAGCTCGAGGATACGATCAGAGCTTGCTACCCTCACTTATTTGCTTGAGGTACGTGTGAGATATTTCATTCAACATTCATACTGCATATCTTTTTATTCAATATTCTGTACTGTATGATCGTACTCGACACATCTAGATAGCAAAATTTGGGGACCAAATTTTTGTTAGTGGGGGGAGAATGTAAAATTTGAGACTTTAGGGGCCTGAGCACTTAATGTAGCTAACATAAGGCTTTGGAGGGAATACCACGAGTTTAGGGGGTTATTTGCAAAAGATCTAGTCCTTAAAATCCCTTTTCCCTTCTCTCTGTGGCAGATCGCGATCCCACGCCGCGACCCACTTCTTCTTCCTCCACTCGACCTGCAATCGGATTCTCTTCTCTTCTCTTCTCTCAACCGGCGCCTACGGTTGTCCAGTTGCTTCATCAAAGGTCGTCAACACTAGGGGGATCAATTTTTGGTGTGGATCATGATTTCATTTTCTTTGCAGAGCTCCTCACCGGCCGATCGCGACTGGGTAGGTCTTCCCTTCTCTTCACTTGGAGATCGGCTAGGGGTGGTGTATCCAAGGTGTTCATACTTGTCGGGTCATTTTCTGGATCTCGCCATTCTGAATCCTTTGTGATTTTTCTAGGGCAGCTGGATCTTGGGTGTGGATCGAGATTTGGGATGCGAGACTGTTGGTTTCAAGCAAGGGAGACCTTATGAGGCGTGATTGCCAGTAAGGGATCCCAGTCTATGTTTCTTGATGGCTATACCTTAGGATTTGCTATGTCCCAGTTTCGAGTTGGATTTTTATTGGAGTATTGTGATCGTGGATGGTTTAGATCAGTGTAGTTTGGGATTTGATTGTTTGGATTTTGATCTGAGGTTGTGTTGATCTTGAATTCAGTTTCTGTTAGTAGGATTCTTAGTGTCTGGTTTTCTGTTTTCTGCCGAGAGGTTGGATGGTGATTGTTGTTTCGATTTTTGATTTGTGTTGATCGATTTGAATTAGGATGAATTGGTGTTTGGGATCGATTTTTGAGTTGCTAGAGGCTGTAGATTCTGTTCTTACTAATGCAAATCAGTAGAATGGTTCTGTTTCCATTAAGCATGATCTGTGAGTGTTTACTCTTGGTGATCTTGAGGTTTTCCTTAACCTGCTACTTGGCATGAGGTTATTTGATCAGTTTTGGACTCTATACGCGTAGATCTGTCCGGTCCCTACTGTTTTGGATTGTTTTGGGATTCAGATACAACGTGGTATAGGTTAAGTGTTGGTTTTGATGTTCTGTACACATTTTTGTCACTGCCCTAAGTTCACTGTGAGTTAGGGAGCATTTCTTCTAATCTATTGATCAGCTTGAGCTCTTTCCCTTATTGGGGTGATCTCTTTTGCTTTGGGTCAGATGGATTCTTTGAGTGACTCTGTTTTGGGCTGATGGGTTTTGGCTGGCATGATTAGAATTTCAAAGCTAATTTAGCTAGTTTAAAAACATACGATTAATTAGTTCTAAATCAATTAATTTTGGACAATTAGATAATTACGAAATTGGGATTAATCCTAATTATATTAAGGGATTTGATTAGCTGCTTATTAGTTGTGTAGATAGTTATTTAATTACGTACTTTGATACAGGGCATTGATTGGCTCATCGCGATTATTTTGGACGGGGGGTTCTCATTGTTTGCAGACTTCTACATTGGAGGCAGGTACCTTTACTTATCTATTCTTTAGATATTGTTGTAGATATATATGCATGGTTGGTTATGCTAGTAGTAGTTGATGGGTATGATTTGGCGGGTTTCCCTAGCGAATACTTGGTCGTCCTTGAGAGACCTCTCCATGTCTACGGATTAAAAATTAATCTGAATGGAGACTCGTCTCCCAACGACCATCTCGTCATCGTATTGTTCGGTACGAAGTACAACTTGGCCAATCATAAAGATCGTGCCTTGTAATTCTCCTAACCAAACGACTGTGGAAGAGACGACGAGTGGATCGCCAGTTATTGTGTTTATGGTCGGGGTCCAATTAGTTAATTATTAACCATGATACAAAATCAAAATAATTAACTAACACACATGAAATGACGAAGCAAAATAATAAGGCACCAAAAGAACAAAAGGAGCTAAGGGAGAGAATTATACCTTCCCTTTACCTCGTAGCCTTCTACCTTATGTCCCTCCCTCCCGGACGTCGTGTGGGCGATGAGCTACCAAGAACCGAGATCACCAAAGAGTACCAAAACACTTCTTCTTGCGCCTAGCCAAAAACCCTAGCCACTAGGGTTTTCTTCCGGCAACACCTTCCCTCCTACTTCTTTGCACTGCCGGCCACCGAGAGCGTTCCAAGCTCGCTGACAGCAAGGTAGACCCAAGGAGGAAGATACAGAAGATGAAGAGAAGGAGAACCAAGCTTCTCCTTCAACCAAGCCGCCGGAAAATTCCCTCCTCCTCTAGCTTGCGGCGGCGCCGACCAAGAAGAGCTCCTCTTCTTATCCACGCCGCCCGACCACCTTCCTTACTCCTTCTTGCTGAGCCACAGAAGGAAGAGACTCCTCTTCCTTGTCCCTATGTTTGCCGAGCACCAGAGGTGAAGAAGAAGAGAGGAAGAAGAAGAGAGGAGGATGAATTCCTCTCTTGCGCTGGGTGCCCTAGGAGAGAGAGAAGTGAGGGAGAGGAGAGATGACTTGGGTTGTGGTGATTAATTGAATTATTCTCCTTGGTTTCATGATCTCATGGGTATATATAGGGCTAAGGTAGGGATCAAGAGGAGGAGTTGGATCTTGGTCCACTAATGGATTTAAACCCGATCCATTAATTAAGATCCATTCCAGTAAATAATCTTAATTGAACTTCCTCACCAACCCCCATATTTTCATATGGGCTCCACTTATTATGTGTTGTCCATCCCCCCGTGTTTAAGATATTGAATGCTCGTTAATTAATTTAATTTACTGACAAATTAAATTAATTAGCTTTTGGATCCTTGATTAGTACCACTCAACCTTATCATCAAGTTAGATCAAATCCACCTGCAGGGTTTAACATGATGAAACTTTTGAGCTCATCAAGGGGGTATCATCATCCTGACTCACTAGGACACGAATTTCGTCAATAATCAACGGCACACCATATAATTAACATTATTTCCCAACTTACCGGGCCTATCGATCTAACAAAATAGATTTCGCCATTGGTAAATCAAAGAAATAATAATTAATCATATGTGCCCGTTATTATATCGAGATTTAGGGATCGTGCTCCATAATAAAATCTGAGATCCAATCCAATTATCAAGTCAGTACAAATTGGATGATCTCTGGTTTTGGTCCTGCTCAATGTACACAAAGTACACTAGTGTAATTCTATGGTCAAGACCAACCACACCTAATTACACTACAACCATCCCGATGGTTTATCCAATTCCATCTCGGCTGTGAGCCTCTGCTTATACTAGGCAAGAGACTGATAACATGATCTTCCGTGTGTCACCACACACCATGTTATCTACAATGCAAAGTAAAGGACTTTTATGCATGTACTAATATAAACAAAAAAAAATGATGAACCAGGCAGCAGACAAATTGAACCTGGGGTGACCGGCCCGCTCCCACGGAAGTTTCCCACCGGTCACCAGGGTAAATCGGGAAGCGCTCGCGGTGGGCAGTCTAGAAGCCCAGCGTCCCAGGGTTCGCGCCCCATTTGGAGGAAAAATTCCTGCAAAATGCGCTGTAGCTGGGGATCGAACTGCGGATGCCTGGATAAACAAGCATCTAGTGTTGTTGTGATTCTCTTTTCAAAAATAGATGATCTCATATATAAAAAGAAGCAAGTCTTTTAGTATATATATCTAACAGTAGTTTCTTTACCTTACTTGTTTTGTATATATTCGCCAGTTATTTGTAACATACCTCTGTTATATATCATGTTTGTTCTCATATAGCTCATACATGATAGGGATTGATCGTGATTATTACCTTGTATATATCCTGGTAGATTATTTTCTAGATCATGATTTACGACCTAGACCCGTGCATGCCTTAGATTATAGGTAAGACTTCTCGATTAGATGTTGTATGCGTTTAGTGTCATGCACCATACTCCCACTGTTGCATTGCTAGTGATCCTAGGCTCCCTTGTCGTCGAGTTGGGTCGTCAGATCATGTGTTGTGATCACAGCCACTCAAGGGTAGTGACTACCGGAGGGCGCGTCTAGTATTAGGGACCCTTCCGAGTGTGTACAGTTGCTCTGTACTGCTCCGCTCGGTCTCTCATGGGTAGCGGTACGAGAGTGTGGTAGCAGGCAGGGGTTCCTCCTCTTTCTAGAGATATGAGGAGATGAGAGACTTGTCTCACCATTAGACATAGGGCAGGAGTGTTCACTCTACCAGCATCCTGTCCACTCGGTCACTCAGGAGCAGTGATGCCATAGTGTGTACAGTTGTCATAGCACTACACCTGAATGAGTACTTCCACCAGCATCCTCACTGATGACCTGTGATGAAGGTTGACTAGTGACAAGGGTGACCATGTCATTGTATCATGTGCATGATACATAGATTGCATTATTTGTGTTTGCTGCATTTGTTTGACATGCACATACAAGTTGTGATGTGCATATAGCCGACAGTCTTGTTTTACCTGCGGGAGGGTATTGAGAGTATTGATCTGTATGATACCGAGGTAGATTTGACACTGGTATGCCTTACTTTCTTAAACACCTCAGTTTAGCATTTTCTACTAATGTACCTGATTTTATCTTAGTTGGATACTTACTGCTAGTAGAGATTACTTTGCATATCAATATATGTATTCGCTGAGTTATTTGGACTCACCCCGATTGCCATATTTTTATTTCAGGTTGATTGCTTGGAGTGCCCAGTTGCCAGTCTCAGTCCCTTCGGCTTGAGACGATCCGTTAGTGTTGTGTTGTATTCATTCGATATATTATATTTTCTTGCATTTTCATTTACGACTTTCTATTTTCGTTTGTGTCTTGGATTGTACTTTTGTGTGCCATGGAGCCCCATACTAGTGTATATTTGTCGTAAGTCATACCGGTACGCGACTTTGTATGTTGTGATATTTTACTTTTCTTTTTTATGTTGGTATTGCCAACCATGTTGGCTGAGAGATAGAGGTGGCCGTTTAAGCATTGTACACATGTTTCAAGTGTTCGCTGTACAGGGGAGGTGCTGTTCGATTCTATATTGGGCTAGCGACTCCTCTCGGAGGCATGATAGTAGATCTTTAGTTTAGTCTTGTTTTCTGCCCTGTTCTTGAATTTGCTATGAGTTGTTAATGTGTGACTGAATTTGTGAGGGCAAATTTGAGTTGAGGTTATTCTAATCCATAAGTGGTTGTAGGTGTAGGTAGATTCAAATGGTAGCATTGTTAACAATTCCGTTTTGAGTATTGATTTACTTTATGGCTTTATTCCGTTGAGTTTTGGAATGTGTTGCCATATGGTATCATGTAAGGAAAAGAAAATCAGTTTAGAACTAGAACTGTAGTGATTGAGCTATGGGATACATGGTGTAAAGGTTGGTATTAGCTTAGTGTTTGGATGTGTAGATTACTTATCGTTTGGATAATTATCTCTGTTTTGTTTGATCCTCTGTTTTGATGTGTGGTACACCGAGAGAGGACCTTGAATCAGAGTAGCGGGATTTAATCATTAATCGAGTTAAATCAATGATTGTATCCAATTAGAATTATCTTAATTAGACATGGGGATTTTATTTAGCTATTTGTTTTCATATGTAAGTAGCTGTATAATATATGTTGATGCAGGTCCCTGATTTGATATAAGTAGTTGGATGAGGAATTTATTCTGATACGAACTTCATTTTAAGGTGGCTACTTCTTTTTTTTTATTCTATAATACATTGTACTTAAATGCATGACTTGTTTTATTTCCGAACAAGCTGCTTTATCTTAACTCTGTTCTATTTGATATCATTACTTGATACTTTCGTTGCTTGATATTTGAGTTGATCAAAATCATGTCCATACAACCTCACCTGTTGATTTCCTAATCTGTAAAGTACCGTTTGTACACGAATATATAGAAACGATCATTAAACACATCAATCGAATCCCGTAGTCGTGTTCGGATTGATCCTACAATGGGGCAACTATTATCCAATCAATCGAATCCCATAGTTGTGTTCTGAACTCTCTATTAGCTCAAATAGTGACATTAATAATTGAATATGATCAATCGAGTTTTTCAATCAATTTCTAAAGCTTCTATTCTGTTTGGTGTTATAATACCATCAATAGACCATCACGATAACAAATTAATATTCTTGATTATAATAGCAAATCATTGTAGCATAGTTATTATAGCAATCCATAAAAAAATCTCAAACCCCAATTTTGGGATTTAGAGTCTATCGATCGATACACTCTATTAATCGATTAATATTAATGTTTCAATCTTACCATGATTGAATTTTCATCTTGCTTAGTATCTGCTTGACCTCAAATTATCAGGACGTATTTCTTTTGCTCATCATTCGGTCAACTTTGACCTACCGAAGCTTCCTGTTGCCTAGCATCGAATCAACCTTGACTTGCCTAGGGATGATAATTTTCCCTACGGATTTGGATACCCACGAGAAAAATCCTAAATGGGGTGGGTTTGGGGAGGTATTATCGGGTTTGAATTGGGATTCGAGGATTTTTAAAAATCCCCGAAACAGACTGGGGCGGATATGGAGATGCTATCCCCATCCCCGAACCCGCCCCGATATCTTTAATAATAATAAATTAATAATAATTATTAAAATAATTTTAATAATATTAATGTTAAAGATTTGTGAAAACCCTAATGAATCGTCGCTCAGTCGCTCTTGGCCGCCTCCCACAATTTTTGATTCTCTTCAACCCTTCTGTCTTGTCTCCTAGCTGCCACTCGTCACTCGCCACTCGCCGGACAAGTTCTCCTTTTGCTCCGCACTCTTCGTTCTTAGCCAGATCACCTTCCACTTTTGATTCTTACAATCCTACTCTGAATTCCAGTAGGGGTTCGGGTTTTTTTTCTTCGAACTTTTTTTGAGGATATGGAAGAGACTGGCTTCAATGCATAAATTGGAGACGTAGCATAGATATTCCCCAGGTATATTTCATCTTTGTTCTTTTTCTCACCATTTTGTTTGCAGCACAATAATCCCGGTTCTTGATTAACCATTAAATATTCTTTTGTTGAGGCTTTATTGAAGAGTTTGTGGTCGCGCTATTTCCCACATTACATATAGACTCTGCTTTTATCTAACCCGTGTCATGTGATTCAAGAAAGGAAAAACTTCTAGATAGTTGAATATGGAAAAACTAATAATACAGATTCTGCTTCCATTTTGATATCAAATTGTGCAAGTTATTTGTAGCAACAACTGAACATGGATATTATTAGTTTGGTGTTAATTAGTTTTAGGATGGAATTTAGTAAGTTTGTTGAAGCAAATATGAATTTTTTAATAATGGGTACTGAGATCCTATGCTACTATACATCCGTTTCTTTCTTTTAAGAAATGGATATTTAGAATCGTTATATTTGGTACATAGTCTTTTTTATCAATGAGAATGCTAAGTATTTACAGAGTTCTTTAAACACCAAATGTTACATTGTTCATTATTATTATTTATGCATTTTGATATTATGATATATTATCTCAGATGGAAATGAGTGATAAAGAGGTTGAAGATGCTATGCAAAATGCTCCAACTATGGGAAGTCAAGCACTTGCATTGACAACATCACAGTCCCAAAATGAGAGTGTTTCGATCGATGCAAACGAAACACCTCCAAACGAGAATTTAGATGTTGAAAGTAAGGGATCAGAGTGTGGAAATAAAAGAAAATTTAGATCTCCTGCATGGGATCATTTCGAGAGAAAGCTAATTGGAGGAAAATGGAAAGCGGTTTGCAAAGATTATAAGAAGTCTTTAGGTGGTGAAAGTAAGAATGATACAAGTCATTTACTTGACCACATCAATCATGTTTGTTCAAAAAATAGAAGACCATAAAACAATCAATATTGCAGCCAACAAAATCCGATGATGGGGCAACAATGCTTGGGACATATCATTTCAACCAAGATCATGGGAGGGTAGTGCTTGCCAATATGATTACATTGCATGAGTATCCTTTATCGATGGTTGATCATGTAGGGTTTAGAAGGTACTCTTATTTCTTACAACCATTATTTAAAGTTGTTTCTCGAAACACAATAAAAAACGACATCATGAAGATATTTGAGTATCAAAGAGATCAAACAATGAAATTATTAGACCCAAATGCTAGTCGGATTGCATTGACAACCGATATGTGGACGTCAAGTAATCAAAAAAGAGGATTTATGGCCATCACTTCACATTTCATCGATGTTTCATGGAAATTACAAACTCGCCTTGTGAGGTAAAATTTGTTCAACTCTTTAATGTTGTACTTGTAATTACCATTAATAATATTACTATTATTATTAAAATTTATTCTATTTGTTTTGTTACTAGGTTTGTATAAGTGCCGTGTCTACATACTGCTGAGGTCCTTGCAAATGTCCTTGTCGATTGCCTCTTGGATTGGAACTTGGATCGTAAGTTATCTACTTTAACTGTTGATAATTGCACAACTAATGATGCAATGATTGATCTTATTCTAGACAAACTTCCTCCAAGTTCACTAATTTTAGAAGGAAAATTATTTCGCATGCGGTGTTGTGCTCATATTTTAAATTTGGTTGTGAGGGATGGGCTAGACTTAATTAGTGATACTATTGAAACTATTCGTTATAGTGTTGGATTTTGGATAGCAACGCCAAAAAAAAGATGAAAAATTTGTTGAAACAGCTCGACAATTGAAGGTTCCAAGCACTAAAAAATTGGAACTTGATTGCAAAACCGGTGGAACTATACATATGTAATGCTTAACACCACATTGGAATATAAAGACGTGTTTGCTCATTTGAAGCAACGTGAGACTTTATATAAAAGAGTTCCCACAGAAGAAGATTGGTCAAAAGTGGGACAGATTTCTTCTAGATTAGAAATGTTTTATGATGCCACAGAGTTGTTTTCAGGGACTAAATATCCCACTATAAATCTTTTCTTCTCAACTATTTGTGATATTAAGTTGGCAATTAGTGATTGGCTTCTTTCAGATGATAGCGTGGTGAAAACAATGACAACAAATATGAAAGTAAAGTTTGAAAAGTATTGGGATGTAATGAATTGTTTGTTGGCAATTGGGATCATTTTAGATCCAAGGTATAAGATGAAGACAATTCAGTTGTATTATCCTCTTGTTTATGGTGATTTGTCTTCATTTGAGATTCAAAAACTAAAATACAAGTTATGTGACATGGTTGAAGAATATAAGAAGAAATCTAAACAATCTCAGGAAGTGAAAGTTTCACAATATTCATCTTCAAGGCCTCCACTTCCTAAACGTGGTAGTTATGCTGATAAATTTGAGATGTTTATAGATTCATATTAGTACTGAAAATGAAAAGTCGGACTAGGATTATGATTTAGAAGAGTCACTCTTGCCAAGAAATACAAGTGACTTTGATATCTTATGTTGGTGGAAGACGAATGAAATCAAATATCTCATCTTGCATGATATTGCTAAGGATGTGTTGGCCATTCCTGTGATAATTGTTATTTTGTAGGAGTTGGAGTCATGCTCATGCATGGGATCTCCCTCTATCTCTTAATTATCTGATGGGGAAGTTGCGTAAACCAACTCGCGGTCTCTGCATTTCCAAGCAGAAAGGCAAGAAGAGCGATGGCATTGGCATTTGACTGAGTTAATTTCACTTTTCATTCTAGCTTCTTTTTGCTCTCTCTTTTATGAAGGAATGGACTTCTTGTCAAGGGTGTGAGATAATAGAAAAGAAAGTAATCTGATGATGGTGATGAATTTATATGTTTTTGATATTTTATTTTTTGTGATGGTTTTGATATGTAAAAGAAATCATGATAGTGATGAGTTTGATACTTTGATATGTTATTATTGAACGTGGTGATGATAGTGATGAGTTTGATATTTTGATATGTTATTGAACGTGGTGATGATAGTGATGAGTTTGATAGTTTGATATGTTATTAAAAATGATGAACCAGGCAGCAGACAAATTGAACCTGGGGTGACCGGCCCGGCCCACGGAAGTTTCCCACCGGTCACCAGGGTAAATCGGGAAGCGCTCGCGGTGGCCAGTCTAGAAGCCCAGCATCCCACCATAGCCCCGGGGGCGATAGTTTGATATGTTATTGAACCATTTGAACGTGGAGATGATAGTGATGAGTTTGATTTTTTTGCTTATTGAATGATTATTTGTTATGGGTGTATTACTTAAGTAATATCCATGTTTACGATATTATGTATGCTATTAGATTTTGTATCCATACACAGTTGCATTTTTGCTACTAATTTTGAGTTTTTAACTTGGAAAAAATGGATATTTCAAGTGGGGATGGGGACGGGAATGGAGATTTACTCCCCGTGGGTTCAGGGACGGGGATTCCCCGATTAAGTAGAGGCGAGGACGGGGACGGGGACGGGGACGGGAATTTACTTTGGGGGCGGGGATGGGGACGACAAACCAGTCCTCGGCCCACCCCATTGCCATCCCTAGACTTGCCGGACTTCATCGTTCTCAACATTCAATTAATCTCGACTTGTCAAGGCTTCGTCGTTGTCTAACATCTAATCAATTTTGACCTGTGAAGACGTTCTTATTATCTAATATTTGGTCAATCTTGACCTACCAAGACTTCATGCCTCATGTCAACTTTCTATTGGACTTCCGACCGCCAAGTGTCTAGTCTGTTGTGACTCATTTGAACTTTCCACTATCGACCTTGGCCTACTTGACATTTCACGCAATCACCTAACATATTGATCGACCTCAAGTATATATTGACCTACTTGACGTCAAACTAACATATTGATCAAACATCGAAATCCAACTCGAGTCAACTCGACCTTGGTAAACCTGGTCAAGCTTAATCTAAGGTCGATTGCACCAATACTTCTCGCACGACCACGGACATCGACTCCGCGGGAGGTCGCCTCACGTGATGGCGACACCTCGATTGTATTTTTTTTAATCTTCTTCTTTTTTTTTTCATTTCCTAGAGATTTTTTTTAAATTTTCTTGCCTCTAATTAGAGTTTTCTTTTTCACGTTTAAATTCCTTTCCCCTTTCCATTCCATCGTTCGGAATAAACAGAGAGAGGTTGTATTTATAATTAAGTTGATAATAATTTTGCATGAGCCATCATATCTTCCATAAAACGCTTACCTTGTGGATAGAAACGCCGTTTTAGAAGATCTTAATTTTAAGAAAGATCTTAATTATTGTTTGCAAAATTTCGAAAGCCTGATCCGAAATCTATTTCCCCAAACTACTCTTTTGAATCCCCTCTCTATTTCATATGATCAGTTGTTTTTTTTTGTACTTGTTCTGCACAGTTCGTTCAGGCTACAATATTGTAAAATGTTTATGTGTCGCAGTGTACTAAAACCGGAACCAAGTTTAAAGGACACATATATAAAATTATATTTTAATTAACGATAATATGAATTCTACGAATAAATTTGGTTTCTAATTTGGTAAGAGTTTATTGATATTCATTTAATATATATCAATTAATTAAATAAATAAATTTGAATTATTTGTTAAATTAAACGAATAAGTTTGAACACATATGTATTCAGTTCATTAATATTCGTAAATAATTAATGTTCATGAATAATGTTCGTGATTCATAAATAATATTGATGAATCATATTTATCAATAAAATTCTTATCAACATATTAAATAAAACAATTCAAAATAAATAATAATTTTGTATTATCAAATTTAATAACCAATCAAACAAATTTAAAAATATAAAAGATAAAATAATTAAATAAGTTTGAATTGAGAACTCGATAATATCTAAACGAACCAAGCTTCAACTAAACTTAGGGAGTGTTTGGGAAAACTTTTGCTTCTTGAAAAGTAATTTTTATAGAGATTATCTCGAAATTAATGAGAAGCTAAAGTATTAAGTATTTGGAAATAGAAGCAAAAAACTAAACTAATACAAGATAAAATTTGAATATTGGTAAATAATTACTTTCAAGCTTAATTTTTAGTTAAATGACAACAATATCCTTAAAATATATAAATTATTTTTTAATTATCTAAATATAATTTTGATACACTATCAATAATGTTTTATATATTTATTTATATATTTTAAATATTATATAAAAATTAATTTTTTTAATAATATATGTTTAAAAAAGATATAAAAATAATAAAAATATAAATATAAAATACAAAATTTATATAAATATATAAAAAATTTTTGAAAATATAAATTATATAAAAATATAAAATTTTATTTAAAACTGTGGTGGCAATTATGTAAAATGATAAATGTTAAATCCGACACTTTTGACTAGGTCCCGGTAATTTTCGGAGGATTGCCAGATAGGTTCCGGGGCTTCCGAGTCCTTGGACACAAATTTAGGGACCAAAATGTAATAAACCAATAGTTATAAGGGTTAATGAGTACATAACTTTAAACCCTAGGGGTGGTCTTGCAATTAGACGGAAATTATGTGGACTAAAGTGCAAAAAGGCCACCAATAAGAGTCGGTTAGGGCTCTGGCCGCCGCATTCCACCTCTCTCGCCCGCGTGCCCTAGCCGCGCCTCTCCCAATCGAGAGCCGACGACACCGCCTCCTTTGGCTTCCATCTCTCCGGCGAACCATATCTTGAGAATCCAACCAGCGTTGAGCTTAAATCCCTCGATCCTAAAACTCTCACGTGAACGGGAGCTAGAGATTCCATTTTGGGCGATTAGGGAGCGTGGTGGTTTCCTCAGGCCGACGAGTTCATCGTGCTATCGAGGCCACCGGACGTGAGTTAGGGTTCAGTAAGTTTGGGATTTATCTCGATACGGAGTGTTGATTTCATTGTGGTTTTAATTAGGGATCGCCGTGGCCCATCCCAGTTGAGATTGGGATTTCAACCCCTTGGAACAGAACTAGGGTTCATAGAGGTATTGCTAGGAAGAAGAACACTAACCTGTCCTATGCTGATCCGCCGTGGTCAGTGCCTACTGGAGGTAAGGATCCGAATCCCTGATTGGTTTGTACCTATGTGGATGATACAGCTGCGATTGGAGTTGATTCATAAACTATTTAAGATATTCGATTCTGTGTAGAACTTGGCTGTGGGAAGTGTGTTGCTTCTTCTGTAAGGGGCTGACTCTGTGCAACAATGTTGGAGCTCGCAGTGATCGGCAGATCTCAGGTAAATGTTTTCCTCTAGTCACCGTGACTTAGTTATGAGTTGTCAATGAACTGTGTGGTTAGATGAATTAGTTCAGTTCAAATGGATGTGTGGGTTTTGAAGCCAAGTTATGGGCCTTAGGATTATAATCTGGATTAAGTTATAATTAGAAGAATTATATTGAACACTGTTAGTTGATCCATGGATGGTTAGTTTGAGGATAGGTTTAAGTTGAAATTTAAACCTAATAAACTAAGCTAGATGAACTGGGGTGTGAAATAACGTCAAATGAATCTAAACCTTAATTACGTGGGCTAATTAAGGAACAATCAGTTAATTGGATAAAATTAACTGAAAAGGGAATGATTAAGTTAACCCTAGTTTGGTTTAGGGATAATTAGCTACTTATCTTTCTGTATAATAGCTAATTAAATACATCCTTGATACAGGAGCTTGATTGGATTTATTGCTATTTATTATTGGTGGGTGGTTCTATCTCCTTTTGATACGGACTTCTCTTTCATTGGAGGCGGGTACCTTTTGACTTATTTTTCTGATATTGTCATGTTGTTATGCATAGTCTGTTATAGATAGCAGTAAGATTATACGCTATCCTGGTTTATTATGCTTGTTCTGGATACTTGTTGTTTATCCCTGAGTTATTATGCGGTTAGTTCCATACAGTCTTAAGCATTGTCATATCTATATGTATGCTTAGATATCGGGATGTATCTCTTGATTTTACATCGAGGGATCAGTAGTTTCCGGCCAGTATACCTTGTAGGTTACCTGTATTTCCTGTTATAGGATTCAGACTGAGACTTAGTATACTGAGGACTTGGTGAGGGAGGTATGTGTACCTAGCATACACCATCTTTGCATTGTTGCATGCCGGCGATCAGCGACTCCCTTGTGGTTGAGCCTATCGTCTTCCGGTACACGATATGCGCACACGGCCACTCATGGGTTAGTGGATACCGTAGGATGTGTGCATTTGCCCTGTATTGCTCCGTTCGACCACTATTTGGAGGGTGGGTCCGGGCGTGGTAGCAGCCAGGGATCCCTTCTCGTACTGAGCCACGAGGAGATGAGAGCTAGACTCCCCCATTGCTTGGGGTAGGAGCGGAGTCTCCACCAGCATCCTGTCCACCCGGTCACTCAGGAGCAGTGATAGCAGGGTGCGTACAGTTGTCATAGCTCTACCCTCTCAGACGTCACCTATGACAGGTGTACGATGATCTGACTGGTGTCAGGGGTGACACATGTCATTGCACCATGTGCATATTTTGCATCGTGCATTGTTTGCTGCACTTGATTTCTGTACTTGTTTGACATGCATATACTGGAGACTTGTTATCTGAGATTATATGTCTATTGGTGTTCCATTGGTATTTATTACCCTCTTTTCAGGTTAGATGGATTCTGGTATGTATCTACCTCAGTATTTTCAGTACTATTCTTTCCCTACTGTTGATATGAGACTGTATTAGCGGAACTCTTATTGTTAGTATAACTTTCTATGCATATCTATTCTGGGTATCCGCAGAGTTCCTTTGGACTCACACCGTTGGTTATTTTCTTTAATTTCAGGTTGATGTCTGCCAGGAGAGCCCTAGCCGCCAGTCCCTAGCTCGAGAGGAGCTCTACTTCGTTTTATTTTACGTTGATTTATGGTTATGGACCCTGTATTATGTACTTTGCTTCCGTTGCCATGTTTTGGACATGTCTTCATGTTTTATTCGATGGGATTGTACTTTTGAGTCCTATGTTGGACTTCGTGGGGTTTTGGCTTTGTTCCTGCCCCCTGGCAGCTCAGGTAAGTTCGTACTTTGGTTTTACGATGGTTATAGTCATATATCCGTTGTTTCTGCATGGATTTGAGGCCTGAGGCCGTTTAACTACATGGTTGTGCTATTTGTATCTGTGTGTATGTGTAAATTGTCCGCAGGACAAGGGAGGTGCTGTCCGATTTTCTATTGGATCAGCGGCTCTTGGGTCTTGGGGCTTGACAATTTATTTTTGGTATCAGAGCCTAGGTTTGGCGATTCCTTTTTTTTCGGATTCGGGTTTTACGGAAATCTGATACCAACTTATTTTTGTTATCAAGCCCAGGATGCGGGATACCATCGATTCGTGAGTTTCTCGAAATTTAAATCTGACACTGAACTGGTAGGTGTTGGAGCTCGGGTCTCATGTTATTCATCCGAGTACATTACGGATCTTTAAGGCCGTGGTTGCGATGCGACGGCAACTTGGGACTTGACAACGACAGGACTTCTCCAGGCAGCAAATAGGTAATTTAAGGTTAGCCTCTTAGTTATGGTTATAATACTTGTTAATAATTTAACAGGTATGACGCGAGATGCTCATATTCCTGCACCGAGACGTGGTCGGGGACAGCCATGTAAGAGGACTATAGAGCCTCCGGCTATAGAGCCATCTGAGAGAACTACTGGTAGAGAGCCTGATTGTCGAGGTCAGACTCCGCAGGACATCCAGGGGGGTCAGGGTTCCCCGACTCAGAGGGTCCCTACTCCTTTCCCATCAGCAGTCACTACTGCCCCTCCTGCTGTGTCTATGCCGATAGTATTCACTGTGTCAGCGGCTGTACCACTGCCGACACATTCAGTACCGGTAGGATCTGCACCGATGTTCCCAGCAGTTCCATCAGAGACATCTATTCCGACGCATCCCGCAGTTACCTCGGTGGTACCTACCCCGGTTATCCCCACTACCCCATCGGAGACGCCTGTACTTGCTCCGATGTATTCTACAGTTCCACCAGCAGCACCGGGTCTGTATTATCAGACTACGCCATCAGCAGTACCGGCACCATCGTATGCTACTGCACCCCCGACTATGACTACTGCAGCGTATCCCCCTACTCGGACTACGATGCAGGCCCCGGTGCTCCCTTCAGTTCCATCGACATTTGTTGCCCCCGAATTCCCTACTGTACCTATGGTACCACCTGTGGTGTCCACCCCGATCATGCCTACTGCTCCTTCTATGATTCCTGCACCGGGATGTTCCACCGTGCCCCTGCGGTATTTGCTCTTACCGATGGCGTTAGAGATCGAGCCCGGATTCCAATGTTGGCGGCGTCCGTGAAGGGCCGATTCACTTTATTCCAGGGAGGACCGGATCCAGCTGCGGCCCGAGAGTGGATCAGGACACTTGAGAGTACTTTTCGTTATCTGACGTGTTCGGAATGGGAGAAGGCTGAGTTGGCCATTTATCATCTGCGAGATCAGGCGTATGCCTGGTGGACTACGCAGCAGACCGTCATTGGCGAGGAGTACGTCACCTGGGACACATTCCGGGAGGCATTTGAGGCGAGGTACCTTCCAGCAGCGTTCCGCATGGCTAGGCGACAGGAGTTCATGGTTATCAAGCAGGGAGACCTATCAGTACTGGAGTATGAGGCGGAGTTTAACCGCCTATCAGAGTATTGCCCTCCCTGGTTGTAGACGACATGAAGAGGATGACTCAGTTTCATCAGGGTCTAGCGGCATACATTCAGACACGTATGTCAGGATTTGTCCCGACCTCTTATCGAGAGGCATTAGAGCGAGCGCTCATTATTGAGATGACTTAGCACAGATTGTTTGGGGGTAAGAAGAAGGGGAAGCAGACTGCGACGGACTCAGCTCAGACGCAGCAGCCGCAGACTACTGGATAGAAGCGCGGCAGCCACACTCAGGCAACTTCTGGCACTTCTGGGACATCCTCTAAGCCCCAGAAGTCGAGACGTTCTTCCACCGGATCCTTCCAGTCTTCTCAGTAGGACCGAAAGAAGACCGCACCAACATCTTACTATACCCGTTGCAGATCCCGAGAGCACGTTGTAGCAGACTATCGCCTGGAGCAGGCCGTATGCTACTACTGCAGACTACCAAGACACTTGAGCTGGGACTGTGCCTTGAAGGCACAGAATGAGAGGACGGGAGCCACTAGCCAGACTGGACATTCGGGACAGTCGGGAGCTCATAGAGGCGGTCGGAGGACTCAGCCTTCATTCTGCCAGCCGCATACTGCCCCACTAGCACCTGCATACGGTATGCTAGGACACGAGGCCAGTTACACCTCAGCCTTATCTCAGAGCTCAGCTTCAGGACCTCTACAGCAGACTTATCCAGCTTATCATCGCCTCAGTACCCGGTGGGAGGGTCAGTTCAGCAGCCTCAGTCTCAGTTGCAGTTCCCACCTCCGCAGTACCCAGCAGTGCCACCACCACCGCCTGAGACTGGACGGATTTATGCTGTCACTAGAGAGGAGGCCCAGCGGGCCGACGGATCGGTATTTCGTGGTACTATTTCTCTTTATGCCTTTCCTGCTGAGCTATTAGTTGATACTGGTAGTTCTTACTCTTTCATATCGCGGATATTCATGAGTAGGATTGGTAGATTGCCTACCGCTAGATTACATCAGTTATCTGTATCCTTACCCTCAGGAGAGATCTTGAGTATTAGACAGGAGGTCAGAGCATGCCCATTAGATTTCGGTAGTATTACCCTCACGGTTAATTTGTTAGTTCTGGAGATGGTGGACTTCGATATTATTCTTGGTATGGATGTTCTTACCGCTTATCATGCCACAGTCGATTGCCAGACAAGGGTCGTCACTTTTCGGCCTCCGGACCAACCCTCGTGGGATTTCACTGGCATCAGGGATGAGGGCTTATCAGTTATTTCTGCGCTTCAGGCACAGAGATTGCTATCTCATGGTTGTCAGGGTTTCTTACTGTCTTTTCTTAGCACCGACGACAGCAGTAGCCCTCCGCTCTCGGACGTCCCAGTGGTCCGAGAATATCAAGACGTATTTCTAGAGGAGCTACCGGGTTTGCCTCCCAGGAGGCAAGTGGAGTTCACTATTGAGCTGATACCGGGGACTTCGCCGGCATCGAAAGCTCCGTATCATATGGCACCGAGAGAGTTGGATGAGTTGTAGGTCCAGCTCCAGGAGTTATTGGACAGGGGATTCATCAGACCTAGCGTCTCACCATGGGGTTCCCCAGTTCTCTTCGTGAAGAAGAAAGACGGTTCTTTGAGGTTGTGCATCGACTACAGGCAGTTGAATGCAGTGACCATCAAGAACAAGTACCCCCTGCCACGGATTGAGGATTTGTTTGATCAGCTCAGGGGCACATCTGTGTATTCCAGGATTGATCTGCGATCCGGATATCATCAGTTGAGAGTCAGAGAGTCAGATGTCCAGAAGACAGCGTTCCGCACCAGATATGGACACTACGAGTTTTTGGTAATGCCATTTGGGCTTACCAATGCTCCAGCGGTATTCATGGACTTGATGAACTGCGTATTTCTGGAGTATCTGGATCAGTTCGTCATAGTATTCATTGATGACATCTTAGTCTACTCTCATTCCGAGGAGGAGCATGCACAGCATCTTCGCATCGTATTGGAGACTCTCAGACGAGAGCGTCTATATGCGAAGTTCAGCAAATGTGCCTTTTGGTTGTCATCAGTAGGTTTTCTGGGACACGTGGTATCTAGCAGAGGCATCTCAGTAGATCCCCAGAAGATCGAGGCTGTTACCAGCTGGGAGCAGCCGAAGTCAGTTACTGAGGTTCACAGTTTCTTGGGACTAGCCGGCTACTACCGACGATTTGTTGAGGGCTTCTCGAGCATAGCTATGCCGCTGACACGCCTTACCAGGAAAGGCGTGAAGTTCACATGGACAGAGGCTTGTGAGACTAGTTTCCAGGAGCTGAAGCAGAGATTAGTGTCGGCACCCGTCCTCGTTCTTCCATCAGGAGAGGACGGATTTGTGCTTTATACGGATGCATCTTATCAGGGATTGGGCGCCGTTTTGATACAGCATGGGCGGGTAGTGTCTTATGCTTCTCGACAGCTGAAGGAGCATGAGAAGAACTACCCAGTTCACGATTTAGAGTTTGCAGCTATTATCTTTGTGCTAAAGATCTGGAGGCATCACCTGTATGGGATCACTTTTGAGATATTCACGGATCATAAGAGCCTCAAGTATCTTTTCAAGCAGAAGGAGCTCAACCTCCGACAGAGGAGGTGGATGGAGTTCCTGAAGGACTATGATTGTACCATTTGCTACCACCCTGGGAAAGCTAATGTCGTGGCTGACGCCTTGAGTAGGAAGTCTAGAGGGGTACTGGCCTACCACCGAGTTCTGGTTACCGAGATCGTCCAAAGTTTCTCAGAGTTGGGTCTAGAGGAGCAAGGGCAGACTGAGAGGGGTTTTCTGGCGGCCATTGTTGCTCAGTCTTCCATCCGGACGAGGATCAGAGAGGCTCAGGTGAGCGATTAGCATCTGCAGTTCCTCGGCAGTCGAGCAGTCGCAGAGCAGCAGTCTGATTTTTCACGAGACGACGCAGGTGTCTTGTATTTTCGCGGGAGACTTTGCGTACCCGAGACACACCCTGTTATGGAGGAGCTATTGCAGGAGGCACACCGCTCCTGATTTGCTATCCATTCGGGTGCCACCCGCATGTATCGGGATCTGAGACATTCCTACTGGTGGAACGGAATGAAGCGAGATATTGCTGACTTTGTAGCTCGATGCTTGGTATGCCAGCAGGTTAAGGTAGAGCACCAGAGACCTGCTGGGCTACTTCAGAGTATTCCCATTCCCGAGTGGAAGTGGGAACACATTACTATGGATTTCGTGGTGGGATTGCCTAGGACCAGACGAGGCCTTGACGCGATTTGGGTGATCGTTGATCGATTGACCAAATCCGCGCACATTCTAGCTATTCGGAGGACCGATTCTTTGGATAGATTAGCAGAGCTGTATTGTAGAGAGATCATCAGATTGCACGGCATACCGTTGAGTATCATATTCGACCGAGATCCGCGTTTCACCTCACGCTTCTGGCAGAGTCTACAGAAGGCCATGGGTACCGAGCTCAGATTTAGTACCGCCTTCCATCCGCAGACCGATGGTCAGTCAGAGCGTACCATCCAGACCTTGGAGGACTTACTGCGAGCCTGTGTTATGGATTTCGGAGGCAGTTGGGAGGATCATCTGCACCTTGTCGAGTTCTCCTACAACAACAGTTATCATGCGGCTATCCAGATGGCACCGTATGAGGCATTGTATGGTAGGCCTTGTCGGACACCCACCCTCTGGGAGGAGGTTGGAGAATCCCAGCTGTTAGGACCTCAGAGAGCTCAGCACGAGGCAGAGTTAGTCCGTACCATCAGACGCAGGATATCTGAGGCGCAGGATCGTCAGAAGAGCTATGCCGACCGGAGACGGAGACCTCTGGAGTTCTCCGTAGGTGATCATGTATTTCTGCGAGTTTCACCCACGAAAGGGGTGAAACGATTCGATCTTCGAGGGAAGCTTGCTCCGCGTTACATCGGTCCATTCCAGATTCTGGAGAGAGTTGGAGCAGTTGCTTATCGTTTGGCTCTTCCACCATCCATTACCGGCGTACATGATGTATTCCACGTATCGATGCTGAGGAGATACGTACCAGACCCTTCCCACGTGTTGTCGGATGTCTCGGTTCCACTTCAGCCTGACGCGACTTACGAGGAGATTCCTGTACGGATTTTGGGTCACCGAGAGCGTCAGTTGCGGAACAAGACAATCCGGCTGGTTAAAGTCGGATGGCAGCATCACTCAGATGAGGAAGCTACCTGGGAGCTTGAGGATGTCATCCGAGCTCGCTACCCTCACCTATTCACTTGAGGTATGTATGGTTAGTTACGGTTCAGTATTTATATCAGCAAACTTCTTGATAGTGTTTTACTATAGTGAATATCAAAATTTGGGGACCAAATTTTTATTAGTGGGGGAGGATGTTAAATCCGACACTTTTGACTAGGTCCCGGTAATTTTCGGAGGATTACCAGATAGGTTCCGGGGCTTCCGAGTCCTTGGACACAAATTTAGGGACCAAAATGTAATAAACCAATAGTTATAAGGGTTAATGAGTACATAACTTTAAACCCTAGGGGTGGTCTTGCAATTAGATGGAAATTATGTGGACTAAAGTGCAAAAAGGCCACCAATAAGAGCCGGTTAGGGCTCTGGCCGCAGCATTCCACCTCTCTCGCCCGCGTGCCCTAGCCGCGCCTCTCCCAATCGAGAGCCGACACCGCCTCCTTTGGCTTCCATCTCTCTGGCGAACCCTATCTTGAGAATCCAACTGGCGTTGACCTTAAATCCCTCGATCCTAAAACTCTCACGTGAACGGGAGCTAGATATTCCATTTTGGGCGATTTGGGAGCGCGGTGGTTTCCTCAAGACGATGAGTTCATCGCGCTATCGAGGCCACCGGACGTGAGTTAGGGTTCAGTAAGTTTGGGATTTATCTCGATACGGAGTGTTGATTTCATTGTGGTTTTGATTAGGGATCGCCGTGGCCCGTCCCAGTTGAGATTGGGATTTCAACCCCTTGGAACAGAACTAGGGTTCATAGAGGTATTGCTAGGAAGAAGAACACTAATCTATCCTATGCTGATCCGCCGTGGTCAGTGCCTACTGGAGGTAAGGATCTGAATCCCTGATTGGTTTGTACCTATGTGGATGATATAGCTGCGATTGGAGTTGATTCATAATCTATTTAAGATATTCGATTTTGTGTAGAACTTGGCTGTGGGAAGTGTGTTGCTTCTTCTGTAAGGGGCTGACTCTATGCCATACAATGTTGGGAGCTCGCAGTGATCGGCAGATCTCAGGTAAATGTTTTCCTCTAGTCACCGTGACTTAGTTATAGAGTTGTCCAATGAACTGTGTGGTTAGATGAATTAGTTCAGTTCAAATGGATGTGTGGGTTTTGAAGCCAAGTTATGGGCCTTAGGATTATAATCTGGATTAAGTTATAATTAGAAGAATTATATTGAACACTGTTAGTTGATCCATGGATGGTTAGTTTGAGGATAGGTTTAAGTTGAAATTTAAACCTAATAAACTAAGCTAGATGAACTGGGGTGTGAAATAACGTCAAATGTATCTAAACCTTAATTACGTGGGCTAATTAAGGAACAATCAGTTAATTGGATAAAATTAACTGAAAAGGGAATGATTAAGTTAACCCTAGTTTGGTTTAGGGAATAATTAGCTACTTATCTTTCTGTATAATAGCTAATTAAATACATCCTTGATACAGGAGCTTGATTGGATTTATTGCTATTTATTATTGGTGGGTGGTTCTATCTCCTTTTGATACGGACTTCTCTTTCATTGGAGGCGGGTACCTTTTGACTTATCTTTTCTGATATTGTCATGTTGTTATGCATAGTCTGTTATAGATAGCAGTAAGATTATACGCTATCCTGGTTTATTATGCTTGTTCTGGATACTTGTTGTTTATCCCTGAGTTATTATGCGGTTAGTTCCATACAGTCTTAAGCATTGTCATATCTATATGTATGCTTAGATATCGGGATGTATCTCTTGTATTTTACATCGAGGGATCAGTAGTTTCCGGCCAGTATACATTGTAGGTTACTGGTATTTCCTGTTATAGGATTCAGACTGAGACTTAGTATACTGAGGACTTGGTGAGGGAGGTATGTGTACCTAGCATACACCATCTTTGCATTGTTGCATGCCGGCGATCAGCGACTCCCTTGTGGTTGAGCCTATCGTCTTCCGGTACACGATATGCGCACACGGCCACTCATGGGTTAGTGGATACCGTAGGATGTGTGCATTTGCCCTGTATTGCTCCGTTCGACCACTATTTGGAGGGTGGGTCCGGGCGTGGTAGCAGCCAGGGATCCCTTCTCGTACTGAGCCACGAGGAGATGAGAGCTAGACTCCCCCATTGCTTGGGGTAGGAGCGGAGTCTCCACCAGCATCCTGTCCACCCGGTCACTCAGGAGCAGTGATAGCAGGGTGCGTACAGTTGTCATAGCTCTACCCTCTCAGACGTCGCCTATGACAGGTGTACGATGATCTGACTGGTGTCAGGGGTGACACATGTCATTGCACCATGTGCATATTTTGCATCGTGCATTGTTTGCTGCACTTGATTTATGTACTTGTTTGACATGCATATACTGGAGACTTGTTATCTGAGATTATATGTCTATTGGTGTTCCATTGGTATTTATTACCCTCTTTTCAGGTTAGATGGATTCTGGTATGTATCTACCTCAGTATTTTCAGTACTATTCTTTCCCTACTATTGATATGAGACTGTATTAGCGGAACTCTTATTGTTAGTATAACTTTCTATGCATATTTATTCTGGGTATCCGCAGAGTTCCTTTGGACTCACACTGTTGGTTATTTTCTTTAATTTCAGGTTGATGTCTGCCAGGAGAGCCCTAGCCGCCAGTCCCCAGCTCGAGAGGAGCTCTGCTTCGTTTTATTTTACGTTGATTTACGGTTATGGACCCTGTATTATGTACTTTGCTTCCGTTGCCATGTTTTGGACATGTCTTCATGTTTTATTCGATGAGATTGTACTTTTGAGTCCTATGTTGGACTTCGTGGGGTTTTGGCTTTGTTTCTGCCCCCTGGCAGCTCAGGTAAGTTCGTACTTTGGTTTTACGATGGTTATAGTCATATATCCGTTGTTTCTGCATGGATTTGAGGCCTGAGGCCGTTTAACTGTGTGGTTGTGCTATTTGTATCTGTGTGTATGTGTAAATTGTCCGCAGGATAGGGGAGGTGCTGTCCGATTTTCTATTGGATCAGCGGCTCCAAGGTCTTGGGGCATGACAATAAATTTATTAAGGGTATAATGTTAACTTTTAATTCTAAAGCATAAACAAAAAAGTAATAGCAGAAAAAAATATAAAATTCTTGCTTTTAATTTTTGAGTAAAAGTTGTAGAAGTTAAAGCAAAATCTAACATTCACAAACATTTAAAAGTGCTTCTGTGTCGCTAGAATCTAAAAAGCAGCTTGCAGAAGCTCTCCCAAACACTCTCTTAATCAACTCAAGCTTATAAAAATGAAAGTAAACCAAGCTTGAACAATAATGTTCAACTTCATTTGACTTGATTATCTTATCAAATAAATTTATATATCATAAATCTTAACTTAACTCGACTAATGTACTATCATGGTGGTGAAAAGCGATTCGCTTATCCCTAGCACCGCTGTCAACCCGTCCCAGGATTAATACGGAGGAGATAAATTACAGAGACTATTAGCCCAACTACTATGACTAGCGCGTGGGGAGGATAGACATATTGGTTTTGTTAGATTTTGACTCCTAAATTTTATGATGATAATATTTATATATTAATTATCAGTCTATTCCGTGAGTACGGCTAATTTACTATCCTAACCATAGATGGAGTTTGAATGAGAATTTATTCATTGGTAGTAAGCTTAATCCTTATATTACACACTTTCACCTTAATTTAATATACCTACGTTATTTTTTAGGTTGCACAATTACCAATTAAGTTGTATTGACCATTATTAAATATGTCAACTTACACGTGGTCTCTGTTCATCTGTACAATGCGCAATACAATGAATCTGTACTTAATGAGTGGTTTAGGTTCTAATTAAACACTTCATTTTTCTCATAAAAAAAGATAGTGCTAAATAATCAAAATTTGACTAGCTAGACAAATAAACATGGTTAAAAAATTTAATTTAATATTCTTTTTCAATTTTATCATTTTTTATTTATTTTCATATTAAATTATATCTTTTTCTATTTATTTTCCTATTAAATTATATCATTTCATATTTATTTTCATATTAAATTAATTTTTTAACTTATAAAAATATATAAATCCATTATAATTTTTTAAATAATTTTTAGTATCATTATTAAAAGTAGCTGAACCCAATTATATTATTTCTTATTTATTTCATACTAAATTATATTTTTTTATATTTATTTTCATATTAAATTATTTTTTATTTATTTATAAAAATTCATTCCGGATGGCCTAGCCACCTAGATTTACTGTTTAAAAAAATATTGATGAGGGAGGTTGCTTCACATGGGCTCATTAATGTTTCTAAAACGTCTATTTAAAATGCACAATTGATGAATATATAGGATGTTGTTATCATAATGTCTAAAAATTAATTTCTGATTAATAATCTAATTTTTATTTTTTTTCAAATATTAATTACTGTTCGAACTAATCGTTACCTATAATTTATTTTTTTCACATAATTTATACATGGACGAGAAGGATGAAAAACCCACCATTAATGTTTCTAAACCAAACTATTAAAATACTGGATTTATTAACTATTTTCTAATCTTATCGGTTCATTCACAGTCAATTACAGCCATCATCATTGAATGAGGTCCTTAATTATTTGTTTAACATGTATAGTAAAAAAAACATTTCTAAGGCACATGTGAGAAAGAGAGACAGAGCAGAACCAATTAATACAATGCTTAATTTAATATGAGAAGAAGTGTTCAAACACCAGTACTACTTCTCTTTTAATTAATATTTTCCCAGCATTAATTAATTATTTTAGAGTGTTTCAAATTCTTATCATTATTAAATTTCACTTCACATTAATTACAGTACTGTATTTCACCAAACAAGTCACCGAGATGGTGGCCAATTAAGTATATATCAACTGTATCTAGATTTTACATGTGCTCCAATACAATGTTCATATAATTTAATTATCAATTGTAGTGTATTGCCGGACAATTTTTTTTTTTTGAGTAAGATGACAAATTTAAAATTTTGAATTACTGGGTTGTCTACTGTGAGTATTTTTAGAGAAAGAATCAATCGGTTTGAAGGACTGATCGAATACCTTTGTTAGTTAACTCTTTGTAAATACGAGTAGAAAAGCAGTAAAAGATAAGAAGTTATAAGATCCCTATTGATATAATTTGATGATAAAGTATTCAAAGGATGAAAGAAACAACCAGAAGATCAAAAATCGACTACTAAATGTTTAAAATTTAGTGACGAAGCACCAGTGATTCAAAGTAAAATTTATTTATCTTTATATCGTCAGAATTAAATTCTTTATATATATATATATATATATATATATATATATATATATATATATATATATATATATATATATATATGTTTTTATGGGAATGGGAGATGACGCACGGAAAGGTGACGCAAGTAAGCATTAAAACCAGTGACGACCGGACCATGACGTACGACGGTAGCAACGTGCAACGTACGCTTAATCAAGCTTCAAACTTGTGCGTTGTCAATCTCATTAATTGCACATGCTGTACAGTTGACGGGCAAGCATATGCTGTATCTTTCTGGATCCATCCGCGACACTGATTGAATCTAAAAATCTCATTTTTATTTTATATATATATATATATATATATATATATATATGATTTTGCTCTCTTACGGACGTGATGTACGGATATCCCGTACAGACCAGACAGCCAAACCGATCAGGCCCTTGCCTGATCGGTCTGGCGCCTCGGTCGCGCACGCGGTCCGCACGAAGCGGTCTGCAGGAGATCATTACTTTATATATATATATATATATATATATATAAGTTTTAAGATTTTAAAATTTATAGGTTAAGTTATAATGAATTAATGGCAATTTACCAAAGGACGTACCTAAGAATTGGTATTTACCAAAAGACGTACCATGATTTCATTGTTACCAAAGAGCGCACATATTTTAGTAAACTTTCTCTTATACCCCTACCGTCAAGACTGCATGCATTTCTCTTTCTCTTTCTCTTTCTCTTTCTCATTGTCAGTAACGAATTCCGAGACGGACCATAAAGAGATGTTCCTTCATATTTTGATTTTTATATTATGGGACCTTTCTCAAAACAAAAAAATATTTAAATTAATTAAAATATTTTTATTAAATTAAAACTAAAAGAACATATCAGACCCACGTTGGGCCTGAAATGGTTCCATTTCAGGCCCAACGTGGGGCTGAAATGTTTCCTTTTCAGGTCCAACGTGCCCAATATTAAGGGACTTTTCTCGATTCTTTGTTATTACATTTTAACACCTCGGAGAAGTCCAAATAAACAATGGATAGCAAATTTGAACTCCTTGTAACCTCAGAAATCCACAGGAACTGAAATTTTTTACAATCGGAACTCTCAAGGTCAATTAGTAGCCTTTTAGGGTCATTGGGCCTGAAATGGTCTGAAATGGAAATATTTCAGGCCCAATGACCCTAAAAGGCCTAATGTGTCAAAATCCACTGATTGACCTAGAGAGCTCCGATAGTAAAAATTTCAGTTCCTGTGGATTTCTAGGGTTACATGGAGTTCAAATTTACTATCCATTGTTTATTTAGACTTCTCCGAGGTGTTAAAATGTAATAATGAAGAATCGAGAAAACACCTTTAATATTGGGCACGTTGGGCCTGAAATGGGCACGTTGGGTTTGAAATGGTTCCATTTCAGGCCCAATGACCCTAAAAGGCCTGATGTGTCAAAACCCACTGATTGAACTAGAGAGCTCCGATTGTAAAAATTTCAGTTCCTGTGGATTTCTGAGATTACAAGGAGTTCAAATTTGCTATCCATTGTTTATTTGGACTTCTCCGAGGTGTTAAAATGTAATAATGAAGAACCGAGAAGAAATCACACATTAGGCCTTTTAGGGTCATTTGGCCTGAAATGGTTGGACACCTATTGCATTGGTGATATCTAATATATATATGGTTGGACACCTAAAACATCATCTGCTACCTCTAACCTCTCTATTCATATGAAGTTTTCAGAAATCCATATATGATAGGTCTATCAGTGGGTTTTGGTCAAAACCCACTGATATTTCTAAACTACTCCTATTGCATTGGTGATATCTAATATATAGATGGTTGGACACCTAAAACATAAGCTTCTACCTCTAACCTCTCTATTCATATGGAGTTTTCAGAAATTCAAATATGGGAGGTCCATCAGTGGGTTTTGGTCAAAACCCACTGATATGGATAAACTACTCCTATTGCATTGATGATATCTAATATATAGATGGTTGGACACCTAAAACATCATCTCCTACCTCTAACCTCTCTATTCATATAGAGTTTTCAGAAATCCAGATACGGTAGGTCCATAGTGGGTTTTGGTCAAAACCCACTGATATTTCTAAACTACTCCTATTGCATTGGTGATATCTAATATATAGATGGTTGGACACCTAAAATATAATCTCCTACCTCTGACCTCTCTATTCATATGGATTTTTCAGAAATCCAGATATGGGAGGTCAATCAGTGGGTTTTGGTCAAAATCCACTGATATGGTTAAACTACTCCTATTACATTGGTGATATCTAATATATAGATGGTTGGACACCTAAAAGATCATCTCCTACCTCTAACCTCTCTATTCATATGGAGTTTTCAGAAAACTCCATATGAATAGAGAGGTCAGAGGTAGGAGATTATGTTTGAGGTGTCCAACCATCTATATATTAAATATCACAAATGCAATAGGAGTAGTTTAGAAATATCAGTGTGTTTTGACCAAAACCCACTGATGGACCTACCATATCTGGATTTCTGAAAACTCCATATGAATAGAGAGGTTAGAGGTAGGAGATGATGTTTTAGGTGTCCAACCATCTATATATTAGATATCACCAATGCAATAGGAGTAGTTTAGAAATATCAGTGGATTTTGACCAAAACCCACTGATGGACCTACCATATCTAGATATCTAAAAACTCCATATGAATAGAGAGGTTAGAGGTAGGAGATGATGTTTTAAGTGTCCAACCATCTATATATTAGATATCACCAATGCAATATGAGTAGTTTAGCCATATCAGTGGGGTTTGACGAAAACCTACTGATGGACCTCCCATATCTGGATTTTTGAAAACTCCATATGAATAGAAAGGTTAGAGGTAGGAGATTATGTTTTAGGTGTCCAACCATCTATATATTAGATATCACCAATGCAATAAGAGTAGTTTAGAAATATTAGTGGGTTTTGACCAAAACCCCCTGATGGACCTATCATATAATGATTTCTGAAAACTCCATATGAATAGAGAGGTTAGAGGTAGCAGATGATGTTTTAGGTGTCCAACCATCTATATATTAGATATCACCAATGCAATAGGTGTCCAACCATTTCAGGCCCAATGACCCTAAAAGGCCTAATGTGTGATTTTTTCTCGGTTCTTCATTATTTCATTTTAACACCTCAGAGAAGTCCAAATAAACAATAGATAGCAAATTTGAACTCCTTGTAACCTCAGAAATCCACAGAAACTAAAATTTTTACAATCGGAGCTGTCTAAGTCAATCAGTGGGTTTTGACACATTAGGCCTTTTAGGGTCATTGGGCCTGAAATGTTTTCATTTCAGGCCCAACGTGCCTATTTCAGGCCCAACATGCCCAATATTAACGGTGTTTTCTCGGTTCTTCATTATTACATTTTAACACCTCGGAGAAGTCCAAATAAACAATGGATTACAAATTTGAACTCCTTGTAACCTCAGAAATCCACAGGAACTGAAATTTTTACAATCGGAGCTCTCTAGGTCAATCAGTGGATTTTGACACATTAGGCTTTTTAGGGTCATTGGGCCTGCAATGTTTCCATTTCAGGCCCAATGACCCTAAAAGGCCACTAATTGACTTAGAGAGCTCCGATTGTAAAAATTTCAGTTCCTGTGGATTTCTGAGGTTACAAGGAGTTCAAATTTACTATCCATTGTTTATTTGGACTTCTCCGAGGTGTTAAAATGTAATAACAAAGAATCGAGAAAAGACCCTTAATATTGGGCACGTTGGACCTGAAATGGAAACATTTCAGCCCCACGTTGGGCCTGAAATGGAACCATTTCAAGGTGCCATTTCAGGCCCAACGTGGGTCAGATATGTTCTTTAGTTTTAATTTAATAAAAATATTTTAATTAATTTAAATATTTTTTTGTTTTGAGAAAGGTTCCATAATATAAAAATCAAAATATAAAGGAACATGTCTTTATGGTCCGTCTCGGAATTCGTTACTGACAATGAGAAAGAGAAAGAGAAATGCATGCAGTACTTGACGGTAGGGGTATAAGAGGAAGTTACTAAAATATGTGCGCCCTTTGGTAACAATGAAACCATGATACGCCTTTTAGTAAATATCAATTCTTAGGTACGCCCTTTGGTAAATTGCCATATAATGAATTTAAGTTAATGAGATTTTTTTTTAGAATTTAGACTTTCTTATTTATTATAATGTTTAAGATAAAGAATTTTAGATACTCATTACCAGAGTATATTATACAACATTTTACCAAAGGGCGTATGTAGCTTTTCGAATTAACCAAAAGGCGTAAGCTACTTTGATGTTTACCAAAAGATACACTTTTTTCTGTACTCTTCCCATTTTACCCTTGTGTCAAATCTAACTTATATGCATGCAATTATTTTTTCCTTTCCTCTCTCTCTTATGCACGCAACCTATCTTCTCTTTCCTTTCCTCTAGTCTCATTCCTCTTTTTTTTCATGCATTTCTTTCACTTTCCTCTCTCTTTTAGATAGATGCATGCATAACATGGGAAAAATATCAGGCTCACGTTGGACTTTATATTTTTCATATCAGGCCCAACGTGGGCCTGATATGAAAAATAATCGTCAACCAGTTGAGGCTACGGGAGATCTCTGATCAGCTTTGTCAAGTGGTGGATCAATCTACCGATGCTATTTTTGCATTATTCTTGAAGTTCTCTGCTTTTTAATTTTGACTCGAGTTTTTTTTCGAAAACAAATTTTAAGAATTAAAAGGAAAAGAAAATAAAATAAAATTTTATCATCAAATGGTTAAAATGAGTTGAAACCTGCGTGCTTTTTAGATTTAGATTTGAATATTAATATTTAAATTAATTAAAAAAATTTCATTAAATTAAAATAAAAGGTTATATCAAGCCCACGTTGTGTCTGATATGAAATCATATCAGGCCCAACGTGGGTCTGATATAATTCATATCAGGCCCAATGGGCCCAATAAACACTTTGGAGAGTTCTTTTCTCGATTTTTTATTATTATATTTTAAATCCTTAGAGAAGTCCAAATAAACAATGGATAACATATTTGAACTCCTTGTAACCTCAGAAATCCACGGGAACTCAAATTTGTGAAATCAGAGCTCTCTAGGTTTTGGTCAAAACTCACTGATTTGACCTAGAGAGCTCTGATTGCAAAAATTTTAGTTCTCGTGGATTTCTGAGGTTACAAGGAGTTCAAATATGCTATCCATTGTTTATTTGGACTTCTCCGAGGTGTTAAAATGTAATAACGAAGAATCGAAAAAAAGTCAAATATTGGGGCCATTGAGCCTAATTGAATTATATCAAGCCCATGTTGGGCCTGATATAAGATCATATCAAGCGTGGAGCTGATATGGTTCCATATTAGGCCCAACGACCCCAATGTATGATTGTTTTTTCCATTCTCCGTTATTACATTTTAACACCTTGAAGAGATCGAAATAAACAATAAATAACATATTTGAGCTCCTTATAACCTCAGAAATCCACAAAAATTAAAAATTTTACAATCGGAGTTTTCTTGGTTAAATTAGTTATTTTTGGTCAAAACTCATTGATTTGACCTAGAGAGCTCCAATTGCAAAATTTTCAATTTTCGTGGATTTATGAGGTTACAAGGACTTCAAATATGCTATGCATTGTTTATTTAGACTTCTCCGAGGTGTTAAAAATGTAATAATGAATAATCGAGAAAAAGGTCTAATATTAGGCCCATTGGGCCCGATATGAATTATATCAGGCCCACGTTGGGCCTGATATAAAATCATATTAGACCCAACGACCCTAATGTGTGATTTTTTCTTGATTCACCGTTATTACATTTTAACACCTTAGAGAGGTCGAAATAAACAATGGATAGCATATTTGAGCTCCTTATAACCTCAGAAATCTACGAAAATTGAAATTTTTACAATCGGAGCTCTCTAGGTCAAATCAGTGGGTTTCGGTCAAAATCCACTGATTTGACCTAGAGAGCTTCGATTGTAAAAATTTAAGTTCCTGTGGATTTCTAAGGTTACAAGGAGTTCAAATATGCTATCCATTCTTTATTTGGACTTCTCCGAGGTGTTAAAATGTAATAACAAAAAATCGAGAAAAAAGTCAAATATTGAGCCCATTGGACCTGATATTATATATATATCAGGCATACGTTGGACCTGATATAAAGTGGGCCTGATATGGAATCTATATCAGGCCCAATGACCCCAATGTGTGATTTTTCTCAATCTCCGTTATTATATTTTAACACCTCGGAGAAGTCCAAATAAACAATGGATAGTATATTAGAACTCCTTGTAATCTCAGAAATCCACGGGAACTGAAAATTTTGAAATCGGAGCTCTCTAGGTCAAATCAGTGGGTTTTGACCAAAACCCACTGATTTGACCTAGAGTGCTCAGATTTCAAAATTTCAGTTTTATGGATTTCTGAGGGTATAAGGAGCTCAAATATATTATCCATTGTTTATTTCGACCTCTCCAAGGTGTTAAAATATAATAACGGAGAATCTAGAAAAATCATACATTGGGGTCGTTGGGCCTGATAAGGAACTATATCAAGCCTAGATATGGAACCATATCAGGCCTATGTTGGGCCTAATATGATTTTATATCAAGCCCAACGAGGCCTGATATAATTCATATCAGGCCCAATGGGCCCAATATTATACTTTTTTCTCGATTCTTCGTTATTATCTTTTAACACCTCATAGAAGTCCAAATAAACAATGAATAACATATTTGAACTCCTTGTAACCTCAGAAATCCACTGGAACTAATATTTTTACAATTGGAGCTCTTTAGGAGACTAGGTCAAATCAGTGGGTTTTGACAAAAAATAACTGATTTGACCTAGAGAGCTCCAATTGTAAAAATTCCAGTTTTCGTGGATTTCTGAGGTTATAAGGAGCTCAAATATGCTATTTATTATTTATTTCAACATCTCCAAGGTGTTAAAATGTAATAATGGAGAATCGAGAAAAAATTACACATTGGGGTCGTTGGGCCTGATATAATTCATATCAAGCTCAATGGGCCCAATATTTGACTTTTTTTTATTCTTTGTTATTACATTTTAATACCTCGGTGAAGTCCAAATAAACAATGGATAGCATATTTGAATTCCTTGTAACTTCAAAAATTCACGGGAATTGAAATTTTTGCAATCGGAGCTCTCTAGGTCAAATCAGTGGGTTTGACCAAAATCCACTGATTGACCTAGAGAGCTCTGATTTCATAAATTTGAGTTCCCGTGGATTTCTGAGGTTACATGGAGTTTAAATATGTTATCCATTATTTATTTGGACTTCTCCAAGGTGTTAAAATATAATAACAAAAAAATTGAGAAAAGAAATCTCCAAGATGTTTATTGGGCCTACGTTAGGCCTGATATGGAATCATATCAGGCCCAACGTGGGCCTGATATGATCTTTTAATTTTAATTTAATGAAAAATATTTTAATTAATTTAAATTTAATATTCAAATATAAATCTAAAAAGCACGCAGGTTTCAACTCATTTTAACCATTTGATGATAAAATCTTATTTCATTTTATTTTCTTTTTAATTCTTAAAATTTGTTTTAAAAAAACACGTGTCAAAATTAAAAAGTAGAGAATTTCAAGAATAATGTAAAAATAGCATCGGTGGATTGATCCGGCACTGGATGAAGTTGGTCGGAGATCTGTCGTATGCTCAACTGGTCGTCGATTATTTTTCATATCTGGCCCACGTTGGGCCTGATATGAAAAATATTAGGCCCATCACGGGCCTGATATTTTTTTCATGTTATGCATTCATCCATCTAAAAAGAGAAGAATGAGAAGAGGAAGGAGAAAAAAAATGCATGTAAAAGAGGGAGGAATGGGAAGAGAGGAGAAGAAAGAGAAGATAGGTTGCGTGCATAAGAGAGAGAAGAAAGGAAAAAGTGATTGCTTACATACAAGTTAGATTTGACAGAAGGGTAAAATGGGAAGAGTACTGAAAAAGGTGTGTCTTTTGATAAACATCAAAGTAGCTTGCGCCTTTTGGTTAATTCGAAAAGTTACATGCGCCCTTTGGTAAAATACCGTATATTATATGCATTTAGGATTTAAGATTTTAGTGTTATTTAACGGTTGAGTTATAGTAGGTTTAAGCCAATATGATTTTTTTCTAGGGTTTAGGCTTCTCTATTAGGTTACAGTATTCAACATAAAAAAGTTTAGATTCTCGCGGAGTATATTATATATATTTAGAATTTAAGATTTAAAAAATTATTGATTTAAAAAAAACGAATCATTTGGAATAAATCTAAACACCTAGATCATTCTGGTGTGGATGGATACACAACGCATCATCTACAAGGTAATATCACAGTGTATATATATTATGTCCGACATTTCGTGAGTGACGCGCTCACGTGGGGCTGCTAGCTCGATTTTTTATATTAAAAATCTCTTTCGTTCTATCACCCCTTTCACTTTTTTTAGTATAAAATATTCTTTTTTTCTCTCCCTCCCCCCTCCATTATAAAAACTCTCACTCTTTCTTCACTTTTCTAAATTTTAAATTTTCTTCGCTCTCGCGCCTTTCTCCTTCACCACTATCTTTCATCGCTCATACTCCTGCCTCACCGCCATCTTTTGTTGCTGCCGCTCCTTCCATCGTCGAACGCAAACAAAGTTACCTCAACGCTCTTCTTGTCGGTTGACAAAGATCACGAGGGTAGGAGCAAGAGCGACGGAAGATGGCGATGAAGGAGAAAAGTACGAGAGTGAGGGAAATTTAGAATTTGGGAAAGTAAAAAAGAATAAGGGTTTTTAAAATGGAGGGGAAAGGAGAGAGAGAACAAAAGGATTATTTTAATACTAAAAGGAACGAATGTGGGAGAGAGAACGAAAGAGTTTTTTTAATATAAAAATTGAACTAGCAGCACCACGTGTACTAGTGGAGCTATGTATACGACCACCCGGGCTGTAGCCGGGGGCTGGGGGCCCTAGTGGTGTAAAAAAAAAGTTGTATGGAAGAAATAAAAAAAGGTCAGAGATTAATGGAGATTAGCCTGGAACGAAGATGCCGGTGTCGGCAGTTAGCCCGGGGTGACGACGTCGATATTGGCGACTAGCCCACAATTTGAGATCAACCCGGGTAGATCACCCGGGCGGGCTCCGCTTTGTAAGAAAAACCAAATAAAGAAGACTAAATTCAGGGCTTATTTTTTTATATCTTGATATTCTAGTTGTAGTCTTCGATGAAGCAACGGTACTTATTGCAGTGACTTGTAAATTATTGAATTTATAGGCATTTAGAGTATCTTCTTTAAACCTACTATTCACTATATATGTAGCCAACACTACATGATAATTAGCTTTTATATCTTGACATTTTCTTGATGATATTTATTTTATAGTATCTCAATAAATAAATTATAAGGACACTTATCAAAAATATATATATTTTTAAAAATAAATATAAAATTATGTGGGTTTGGTGGCGTCGATAGGGGGGTGAATATCGATTTTTACTTTCTCGGAATCTCTTTATCCTTTCGTTCAACTTACTATCAGAGTTGTTAGTAGGTAGCGAAAATCATTACAATAAAAACAACAAAGACAATAGACACGTGGGATTTATTTACTTGGTTCTCAACCCCTCAGGGTTAGTATGTCCAAGGTTTATGTACTCGGCGTGAGTCCACTAATGCTCTCCTTTTCGAAATTTTCGAAGGCAGAGAAAACCCATCTTACAGTTCGATTTTACAAGCACAAATAAATGAAATTAAGTACAACTTGTAAATAAAAGCAAACCAATAAAAAAGAAGATCCGGCCAATCCGGAAGTCCGAAGTGCAACACACTTCTTCTTGTAGCCTCCTTGGTCATAGAGCTTCATCTGATGTTCTGAATCCTTGGCTTGAAACCCTATATATATTGGTCATTTGGGAGCCCGAGAGGCTATAGGGGGCAGCCTCAATCTAATCCAATTTGATCCGCTTCGGTGCGCACTTCACAGGGATGAAATTTCTGTTGAGGGCACCCCTATGACCTTGAGGGCACCCAGGTCATGGGGGCGCTCGAGTGCCTTGAGGCCGCTCGGGTTACTCGGGCACCCGAGTTCAATAGGGGCCCCTGGAAGCCCCTGACCCAGGCTTTCTTCTTTTGAGTTTGTTCTCCTATCTTGCCTCTAGCTCCAGGTTCCTGCAAGACAAACAAGCACACGAAGAACAAATAATGTTGAGTCTTTGTTCTATAAGTTTACTTGACCTACTAGGCTTTGCTTGGAGTAACTCTCTAAGAGATTACTACCTAAGATCCACTCCTTAAGGTTTCCCAATGCTTAGCCTCACTCACTAGGACTTTACCTTGTCTGGCTTCACTCACCAGGATTTTAACCCAGCTTCACTCACCAGGATTTTGTGCCCAACCCGCGGTCAGGTCTTCGTGCCCAACTTCACTCACCAGGACTTCGTCCACCTAGCTTCACTCACTAGGACCAAGCTTCACTCACCAGGTGTTCGGTGCCGTGACAAGGACTTCATTGCTAGTCATCTGATCCTGACTAGACTTCTTTTTGCCAAACATCAGGTCTTGTTTGGCTTACTCCTTGGTCCAACTGACTAGATCTAGGTTTAGTCGTTCTGCCAAACATCAAGTCCTGTTTGGCTTAACCCTTAGTCAAACTGACCAACCCTAGGTGCTAATCAATTTGTCAAATATCAGGTCCTGTTTGGCTATCCCTTTGGTCAAACTGATCAAACCGATCAAAATTGAGTTTTACCCTACCAAATATCAAGTCCATTTTGGCTTAACCCTTGATCAGACTGACCATACCTTAGTATATTGTCAAACATCGAAATATTATTGTTCATGTCTGATGCTTTTTGCACCAATAATCTCTCCCTTTTTGATGTTTGACAATAATCTTAAGTTAGGCTTAGGTCTAAAGGTTTTAGTCAATATTTGAGAGAAAAAAATTTAAAATTTTTAACTTAAGGTAATCTCTCCCCCTTTGACACAAATCAAAAATAAAAGGTTTTTGATAAAAATAATAATTACATAAAATTTACATGAAATAATAGAAACTAACTCGCTCCTGAACCTGACACCTTCTGGTTACCCTTGTTAACTAAATGGAACTCTACCTAAGTGTCTTAAGGGACTTTAGTGTTGACCTAAAGGATTAATTTGTATCTAAGTGTAGATCAAATAATTTTTAAAAAGATATATAAGTTTTTTGAAATGTATTTATAAGTACACACAATCATGCATGAAATTCATTAAAACATTATTATGTTTAAATCATTATTTTGAAAATAGAATTTTAAGAAAATATTCTAAGAATTTTTAAAAATATTTATCAATTAATTAGTCCTTATCATCTCTCACCCATTCTAAGTGTCACAGTACAAACAAGTATGGTAGCCTTATGGGTGTTGTGAGATGTTTGATTAATTTTTCTCAATTTAATTTTATAGGTTATTTGACCTTGAGTTAGATTCAAGTTTAATAAGTAGTAACTTAAAAGTAAATTTCAATAATTGACTTCCAGATTTTGGCGAGTCATAGGGGCCTTCTTGGGTATCGAAACAACGACCCTTTCCTTGACAAAGCCTTTTAAAAAAATGATACTTTTAATTTACTCTTTGAGAAACCTTGGTCTAACTAATTTAAGATGTGGCGAGGTAGCTTCGGCTAGTTTCACTTAGCTAAGTCGACCAAGTCGGGTACTCCTTACCTTTCCTAACTCTAAGACCAAGTTTCCCTAACGTACTATCATCTCGCCCCACCCTAGCACTATGTTAGGAAAGCATCAAACCATATTTTTCATACCTAGCCATCGTAGATTAAGCAGGAAATAAACTAGCATGAATGACATGACAGATATACAAAAAAAAAAGAGTAGATACATGAGCATGACAGTTATGCATGTGCTAATCAAGTCAAAGCATTTTAAGTTTATTTCTAAAAATATCAAATTCTCGATTTGATATTGATCGCGTGAACCCGTGAATGCATCAACCTATTTTGACATATTTATTATTATTAAGTTGATTATTTTAGTTGGGTAGAATTTTATTAATTTCATTATTGAAAGTAATTATTTAAAATTTAGTTGGTAAATTTTATATTAACAAATTTTGAATTTTAAATTAAGGCTTTTAATTTTGATTTTCTAATTGAAGTTAAGTTAGAATTTGAGATTTAGATTATTAATTAATATTTATTTTTTTAAGAATAAATAAGAATTTTATATTTGTTGTAGGATTTTAAATTTTGAATTTCTAATTAAAGTTAAATAATTAATTGAAATTTGAGATTTATTTAATTAGATTAGAATTTTTAGAATTAATAATTTTTATATTTGGATTAAGATTTTTAATTTTGAAAGTTGAATAATTCATTGAAATTTGAGATTTATTTAATTAGATTTGAATTTTAAGATTAATAATTTTTATATTTGGAGTACGATTTTTAATTTTGAAAGTTGAATAATTAATTGAAATTTGAGATTTATTTAATTAGATTTGAATTTTAAGAATTAAATTATTATTATTCATTAGAATTTGAGATTTAGATTATTAATTAAGATTTGAATTTTAAGAATTTTTTATTATTAATTACGCATTAAATTTTGAGTTGTATTAAAAATTTAGGGTTTCTTTAAATAGATTTTAATATTTTTAAGAGTTAATTAAGATTTTTATTTGTGTTCAATTGAATCTTTTCAAGTAATTCAAAAAATTTTGATCTATCTATTGACTCTTTTCATTTTAAGTTTTCAATTATATTTAGTATTTTTGTTTTATTTGTTTCTATGTAAGATTTTTTAATTAAAGTTTCAGGTTGGATTAAATCAGATATATCAACTTCAGAATCATGTTCATCTTCAAAATTATATTTAGAATCATTAATTAAAGTTTGAGAATTATCTTCAAGATTATTAATGAAGGTTTCATTATTGTTTTCAAAATTATTAAGATTATTTTCAGTATTATTAATTAATATTTTATCATTATCTATAAAATTATTATGATTATCTTCAGAATTATTAAGGTTATTTTCAGTATTATTAATTAAAATTTTATTATTATCTTCGTAATTATTAGGATTATTTTTTGGATTATTAATTAAAATTTTATCATTATCTACAAAATTATCTTTAGGATTATTAATTAAAGTTTTATTATTATCTACAAAATTATCTAAGAAATTATTTAAAAATTTAGAATTAATTTTTAAAATTACAGCATTAATATTAAAAATTACAGAATTAATATTCATAATTGTGATATTATTTAGATTTATTTTAAAATTATTATCATTTGAGCTAATATTTCTAATATCTCATGTAGATAATCTAATTTGACAGAAAAATCAACATTATTATCATACAAATTTTCTAAATTATTAGAAAAATTATGTAACTTTACAGGAATTTTAAAAATATTTTTGTAGAAATTAAATTTGTGTACCTCCTTTACCTTTTTCATATTTTATGGCATTGTGGACTTGGTTATTCTCCAGTCTGGATACTAGTTCTTGTAGTGCCCATGCTTTTGGCACTTGAAGCACTTGATGTGGTTCTTGTCATTCCGGACTCCTGGCACCGATACCTTCATTGTCGCTGGTGGCGACATACGAATCTTACGAGTAAGACATTTATTTTTATAGTGCCCTATCTCCCTAGACTTGAACAGATTATATGAAATTTTAAATTAGACATTTAAGAAAAATATACCTTTTTCACCTTTGTCTCCCCCTTAATTCGTGGCTTTCTTGGTCCATCGGCGGCGAGTCTGATCAGAGCCACCTACTCTGATACCAAATGTGGGATCGATGACGTCGATAAGGGGTGAATATTGACTTTTACTTTCTCAGAATCTCGTTATCCTTTCATTCAACTTACTATCAGTGTTGTTGGTATGCAGCGGAAATAATTAAAATAAAAACAACAAAGACAATAGACACGTGAGATTTATTTACTTGGTTCCCAACCCCCAGGGTTAGTGCATCCAAGACCTATATATTGGGCGTGAGTCCACTAATGGTCTTCTTTCCGAAATTTTCAGAGGCAGAGAAAACCCGTCTTACTGTTCAATTTTATAAGCACAAATAAATGAAATTAAGTACACATTGTAAATAAAAGCAACCCAACAGAAATGATGATTTGATCAATCCAGAAGTCCGAAGTGCAGCGCATTTCCTCCTAGAGCCTCCTTGGTCGTAGTGCTTTGTCTTAGCGCTTTTTTGCTTCATAGAGAATGAGTCAAGAATGATGGAAGTGAAGTCCTGAATCCTCAACTCGAATCCCCGTATATATAGGTCATTCGGGTGCCTGAGAGCCTACAGGGGCGCCCTCAATGTAATTTAATCTGATCCGCTTCAGCACGCACATCCCAGGGATGAAATTTGTGTTGAGGGTGCCCGGGTCATGGGGTGCTTGGGTGCTTGAGGACGCTCGAGTTACTCAGGCACCCGAGTTCAATAGGGGCGCCCAGAAGCCCTGGACCCAGGATTTCTTCTTTTGCGTTTGTTCTCCCATCTTGTCTCCAGCTCTAGGTTCTTGCAAGACAAACAAGCACAAGAAGAATAAACAATCCTGAGCCTTAGTTTTGTATGTCTACCTGACCTACTATGCTTTGCTTGGAGTCAACTCTCTAAGACTTAGCTACCTAAGGTCAACTCCTTAGGGTTTCCTAATGCCTAGCCCCACTTACTAGGAATTTACCTTGCCTGGCATTATTCACCAGGATATTTACCCAGTTTCACTTACCAGGATTTCGTGCCCAACCTTCGGTCAGGTCTTCGTGCCCAGCTTCACTCACCAGAACTTCGTCCACCTAGCTTCACTCACCAGGTCTTTGGTGCCTTGACAAGAACTTCTTTGCTAGTCATTTGATCCTGACTAGACTTCTTTCTACCAAACATCAGGTCCTCTTTGGCTTAGTCCTTGGTCTAACTGACCAAATCTATGTTTAGTCATTCTGCCAAACATCAAGTCCTGTTTGACTTAATCCTTGGTCAAACTGGCCAACCCTGGGTGCTAATCACTCTGTCAAATATCAGATCCTATTTGGCTAACCCTTTGGTCAAACTAATCAAATCTGGATTTTACCCTACCAAACATTAAGTCCTGTTTGGCTTAACCCTTGATCAGACTGATCATACCTTGGTATATTGTCAAACATCAAAATACTAGAGGTTGATTGTTCGTGTCCGATGCCTTTTGCACCAACAAATTAGATATTTTATCATGATATTTTTATCAAATGTCATTATTAGTTTATTAATAAAAATTATAAAAATAAAACTTAAACCTAATTCTATCAATGTCTTTTTCTTTTCTATTTGCATTGCTCGCTCGAGCGACTTCTCCTTTTGATCGCATGCTCACCGCCTCCTTCTCCTTCTAATCACATGTCTCACCGCCTCATGCCTCCTCCTCTTGCTCCGTCGAAGTGTGATTCCTTTTCCACCGCATCCAGTCTCCTTCTCCTCTTTTCTGCACGTAGCTGCTCTCCCAAAGTTTTCCCTTTTCTGCACGAAGCACTACCCATAGCTGCATATAGTGCATCCATAAACTCTGCTATTGCTCCATCTTGAAAGGATGTAGATGATATGCAAGGATTAGTTTATGAGGCATTTGGGATCTCAGAGTATAATGATAGTATTATTAACACATCTGAATTTGAAAATGATAAAGAGATTCCAACTGGAGAGGCAGAGAAATTCTATAAATTAATTGATGATTCTGAAAAAGAATTATATCCAGGTTGTAAGAAATTCTCAAAACTTGAATTTATTATTCGTTTTCTTTATTGGTGCTTGGATGGCTAGAGAGGGGGGGTGAATGTAGCCAGACACAATTTCTTTCTCTTTTGAACTTCTGCACTTAGGGTTAGTCGCAGCACAGCGGAAGCAATACAAAAACAGAGATGCAGAAACTAAACCCTAAACTAAGCACAAGCATAAAACGCTAACAAAGAGGATTTACAAGGTTCGGGGATAACTTGCCCCTACTCCTTGGCGTGCCCGTGAGGTGGGCGATCCCTTGATCGTCGACAGATCAAGCCCCGAAAATCCGGATAGAATGCAACCTCCTTCTCGGTGGAGTAACCTCTCCACAGCGTTTCAAATCGTATGAAGTATTAAGTACAGAGAAACACGAGAAGGAATCTTACAGAGCACTTAGGACAGTAAGAACACAAGCGAACTTCTCACCGAGCTCCACTTAGCAGAGATCTCACGCAAGAACTCCCTGCTCTTCGTGTCTTCTTGCTGATGGACTCGCCAAGCTCCTTGTTTCTTCCAAGTGCTCAAGTATCAGAATGTTGCTCAAGATTCACAGTTGCTTGCACAAAGAGATGATCAAAGTTGTCGCAAGAGCTCAAGTGTTGTTGCCAAAGAAGAGTTCTCTTCTCTTATCCACTTCTCAAGACGTTTAAGCATCTGGCCTCTGCAGCTCACATTGCCAGCCACCAGACGCTCCACTGCAGCTCACCAGCTGCTCATCTGCCACTGCCCAGCTACCCTGACCTCTCCTGGACTCCCTGAGCTCCCCTCAGCCGAGCCCCAATCAGAATTCCAGTAGCGCAGTCGTCCGTTGAAACTGAGAAGGAAAACTGCCAAACCTGGTGGAGCAAAAGCCTCCGTTTGACTCCCCTTGAGTAAACCTGAGTTACCTGCACACTTAGCAGCTTATTAGACTAGCAAATCAGCAGAGGATCACATATCAGAAGAATCAGAACAAAGATCAGTAGTGTATCAGTAGCAATCAGAACGCGATCAGAGCTCTGACATCGTTTTTGAATTAAAGCTGTCAGCTACTGATCGGTCCCCGGACCGATCAGAGTGACTCTTGATCGGTCACCAGACCGAGCAGGACAGGTCCAGTCCGATCAGGCTCCAGCCTGATCGGTCCACGGTGGAAACCAGGAATCATGACCTTCTTGTGATCGGTCACCCTGACCAATCACAGAACGTGGATCGGTCGCCGGACCGATCCATAGCATTGCTAGGATTCCCAGCTTTCGCAGCCAAACCTCACTGATTGGTCACCAGACCGGTCAGGTTGTGGCCTGATCAGTCCGGGGACCGATCAGGGCATGCCCTGACCGATCAGGATGCATCCTGATCGGTTATAATGAGAAGCTCGCGACATTTGATCATTCAGCCTGACCGATCATGAAATCCCACGAAACCTACTGACCTCTCCCTAATCGTTCACCAGAACGATCTGAATAGTCTCCCTGATCGGTCACCGGACCGATCAGGAGTCGATCAGTAGCCCAACAAGGTCACTGTGTGCTCCCTGATCGGTCACCAGACCGATCAGACATAGCTGGATCGGTCACCAGACCGATCCATGAGGGAACACCATGCCAACATCCCTGATCGGTCCCCAGATCGGTCCAGGTAAGGCCAAATCCACTCTAAGTCAAGAGAATGGGCTCCCAGCCTTCTCTGACTCGTCCTCAGTCCCCCGAACTAAGACTCCATGCCCAGTCTCACTCACCGGGACTTCAACCTAGCATCCCAAGCTAGGACCTGACCCTCCAAGCCAGGGTTTCATCCAACCTAGCCCTCCAAGTTAGGACTTGACCCTCCAAGCCAGGGTTTCATCCAACCTAGCCCTTCAAGCTAGGACCTGGCCCTCTAAGCCAGGGTTTCATCCAACCTAGCCCTCCAAGCTAGGACCTGGCCCTCTAGGCTAGGGTTTCATCCATCCTAGCCCTCCAAGCTAGGACCTGGCCCTCCAGGCCAGGGTTTTATCCAACCTAGCCCTCCAAGCTAGGACCTGGCCCTCCAAGCCAGAGTTTCATTCACCTAGCTTCCCAAGCTAGGACCTGGCCCTCCAAGCCAGGGTTTCAATCACCTAGCTTCCCAAGCTAGGATTTCATCCAACTCCATGCCCAGTCCCCGACTAGGACTTAATCTCAATCATCTCATTAACCTAAACTAAAATCTGTGTCAACACCAAAACAGCAATCAGGGTCAGACTCCATTAACAATCTCCCCCTTTTTGTTGTTTGACAACCCGATTTTAAGTTTAGGAATTTGAATTCAATTGTCTCAAATCTCAGAATCGTAGGAGAATCAGGATCCTCCTCCTACAACAGTCAAACTCGTAGTAGTCCTAAATTTAACCAAACCACACTCTCCCCCTTTGTCAAACACCGAAAAGGGTGTAGACTGGTTGTTAAGTTTAAACATATTCCCCCTCAAACCTAGGGGTTCTCCCAAAACAACAAAGATATGATTGAATTTTGAAAGCATATGAAACCATGTGATAAAGATAAAGCAGGATATAACAATCACATGCATCATATGAACACGGAATAGAGTAAAACTCAGAACTAGTAATAAGCGTGGAGTAGCAAATCATACAAGGAAATTAGGCATAAAGTCAGATGCATCACATAGCATCAGAATATAGTCAAGTACATCACCCAGTAAGATCAAAGTCGGATGCATAGCAATGCATCAAAGTATAGTCAAAGACAACATCAAGTGATAACAATCAAATCACAAGTCAAGGAAGCAAGATCACAGTCAGAGAAGAGCCATCGTCAATCCTCAGCGGGAGGGTCATCGGCCTGCATAGGGTCGTAGGACGTGTCATCATCAGGTATGAAGGACCCCGGGGCAATACTACTAGAGGGTGCAGCTCCAGGAAACGTATGCTGGCGCCACTCCTCATACCATGTCTGCTGCTGGGAGCGTATCCCCGAGACGTCGGACTCTAACGCGTGGAGTCGGCGATCGAAGGATCGAAACTCCGACCGGACCTCCTGTTGCCAGAGCTCAAAGATATGAATCTCATGCTGCATCGTCTGCTCTAGCTCGGCAACCTGCCAGCGAAGGTCGGGATCTGGCTCGTAGTTGTAGTCAGCAGCAGCGGCGGGCGCCTCCTGATATGCAGCCGGAGCTGCTAGTACCTGAACATGTGCGCCCCGAGGAAGCTCGCCAATACCTCGCTCGTCCTTCCAAACCAGACCATGACCCAGAGGCCCAACAACAATGCCAGACTTGGCAAATGCACGTTTACTAAGTTGGCAATCCTGACGAACCATGGGCACTATCCTGCCCTTGGTCACGTCAACACCGACTGACTGAAGCCAGTCAGTAATGACATTACCGAAAGGCATGTAGATAGTGCGGCGGCTGGGCTCTCTATAAGAAATGATAGACTGAAAGATGCTCTCTATAATGTCAAAGTCCAAATGGCGATGCATGCCATAGAGCATCAAGCAGTGATATGGACGAATCTCAGCCAGGGGTTTGGAGGTGATCGGCAGAATGCACTGAGTAATGATCTTGAAAAGAATATAGTCAGTAGGAGAAAGACGGAGGGCCGCAAAGGTAGGAAAATCAGGCCCTAACTCATCCTGGCCAACTGGCCTAGGATGGCCGAAGAAATGCTCGTATATGTCATCAGGGGTGACGCCCTCAAATGGAGGCAGTAAGGGGTCAGGTAGCTTTAGGTAGATGGAATAAAAGTTAGGCGATCGTCGACCGCCAAGATACTCTGCCAAGATGTCGTAAGAAAAGTCAAGATTCCTCTTGGCTACCCGAGTCATGAAATCAAAGCCCCCTTGCGGTCCGGGTTGCAAGTTGTTGTAAAATTCTGACACGAGGTCATAGTTGATGGACCGCTCAAGGGAAAGGAAAAACTCGAGGTTGTAGAAGTCGATTACCTCTTTGATAGAGGGACAATGATCATATAGAAAAGGTCTATCGATAGACCTACATAAAAGGAGTTTGAAGGTTCTCGATTGAAAGGCTTGCTCAAAAGTAGCATTAGGAAAGCGAGAACTTGAAGAAGGTTGAGGCCTTCGAGGGGGCACTGATGATGAAGAGCCTTTGCCCTTTGAGGTCCCCGTAGCCGGTTCTTTTCCTTTGGAGGATTTCCTAAGGGTTGGAATAATTGATCATGATAATAGATATGGGATTGATCAGTGAAGTGAACACACAAGTTTGATCAAGTAATGAACGACACAAGAAAAAGGATAAGAAAGTAAGGACACGGCAAGGAAAATGAATCACATGCAGGTTGGTTGGATCAAATGAATCATAAACCAATGAATTGATCAAATGAGATTAGGTTTAATTAGTAAAATTTGAGGGTCATGGCAAGGTAGGTCACGGTAATGGCACACACATCACAAGATAAAAATTATGATTAGCTCCCAAAAAAAATATGATAATTGCAAGAATGATAAACACCAAATAAAAATCGCACAAAATGCTTAGTTTGGTGCCATCTGGTTGATTGAGTTGGTTGAGAGAAATCACTCGGCTGAGTTGCGCAGAAATAGCACACACAAGTGGCGATTCGCGAGAAAGAACACAGGAGCAAAAGAGAGGAACTCCCAGCAGTGCAGAAGGAAAGCCAATCGCACGCACAACAGGGAGAAGATCGCAAGAAGCCACGCGCAGGAAGAAGAAACGCAGGAGGAAGAACTCACGCACAGGACGAGGATGATCTCACGCGCAAGAAGAGAGTCTCGGCGCTAGGGTTCGGGAATAAGGTGGATACGTGATTAATCGGGTTGGTGGACCGATCACCAACCAAGATTTAATGCGATTAAACGGATCACCGTTCGATCCAGGAACGCCCAGACCGATCAGGCTCCAGCCTGATCGGTCTGGCTTGGTCCTGATCGGTCGGGTGACCGATCAGGCAAGCCCCTGATCGGTCTGCCGATCGATCAGGGAGCGAACAGTGGGTTTGTGAGTTTTTCTGTGACCCTCCTGATCGGTCCGTGGACCGATCACCACAGGGGGCCAGATCGGTCTGTGGACCGATCCAAGCCAACACAATGAGATTTCAGTGGAATTCGCAGACTTAGCTTGATCGGTCAGGTGGATCGATCAGGCCAGCTCCTGATCGGTCTGTGGATCGATCAGCCCTACGTCTGATCGGTCTGTGGACCGATCAGGTATCAGAGATTTTCTGATACGATTTCAGAACTTTCAGTTTCAGATTTCAGATCGAATTTTGATACGATCAGGTTGAAGATTATCGACCTTGGAGCGGTTTCCTTGACGATAATTGATCCCTTGAACAAGGATCAAAGGTCCTTATGGATTTAACAAATCAATTTGCTCCACCCAAGTAAAGTCAAATTCAATCACAAACATCCATTCAATGTTTAACCAAGTTTATATCAAAATAAGTTTCTAATCAAGTTTCCTTGATTGGAATGCCCAAGTATGATCATGGAGCCAAGTACACATATGTTATGCATTGGTTTTCCTCATACTTGGTCAACTTAATGATTATTATCTCGTCAACCTAATTCCTCAAGGGATGCATTGACATTTTGAGTAATTAGGTTGATCCTAACATCTCACCCCATATCTAGCAAACAAAAATATTTTGTTAAACCTTATAGTTTGTGTGAGATGTCCCCAAGTTGCCCAATAATTGTTCCCAACAATTTGAATTGACCATGAAGGTTTTTTAATGCTTTTTAATCCTATGAAGCGCGACACATTTCTAATTCCCTTCGTAAGAAACTAAACTCATTCTCGGGGAGTGGTTTAGTGAAAATGTCCACTAGATTCGATTTGGACTCTACATATGAGAGTACAATGTCTCCTCTAGCAACATGATCTCTAATGAAGTGGTGACGCACTTCAATATGCTTGGTTCTAGAATGATGGACTGGATTCTTTGTTAGGTTTATCGTGCTTATGTTGTCACACAACACTTGCACACCCTTATAGGTTAATCCATAGTCCTCTAGTGTATGAATCATCCACAACAATTGTGATACACTCTCTCCCATGGCGATATATTCTTCCTCGGTCGTGAAGAGAGCAACACAATGTTGCTTCCGACTTGACTAACTAACTAATGATGATCCTAAGAATTGGCAACCCCCACTCATGCTCTTTTGATCCAACTTGCACCCAGCATAGTCAGAATCGGTGTAGCCAATTAGGTCAAACGACTCGGTACGAGGGTACCAAAGATCAACTCTAATTGTGCCCTTAAGGTATCTCAGAATTCTTTTAACAGCAATTCAATGAGATTCCTTGGCACAAACTTGATACCTAGCGCACATACCCACAGCAAAAAGTATATCAAGTCGACTAGCTGTGAGGTATAGCAAACTACCTATCATGCTCCGGTATTGAGTTAGGTCAACAGGCTTACCACTCTCATCATTGTCTAACCGTGTGTTTATAGCCATTGGAGTGGTTACCTCTTTCGAATCACTCATGTTAAATTTTCGGAGCATCTCTTGAGTGTATTTTGATTGGTGCACATGGATTCCGTCATGAGTTTGCTTGATTTCAAGTCCAAGGAAGAAAGTCAACTCTCCCACTAGACTCATTTCAAATTCACTCTCTATGTGTCCAATAAATTCATTTAAATAGCCCTTATTATTTGAGCCACAAATTATGCCATCGACATACACTTGGGCTACACATATATTGTCACCATCTCTTCGTAGAAATAGTGTAGGGTCTATTTGTCCTCCAACAAAGTCTTTTTCAATTAGAAATGTCGACAACCACTCATACCAAGCTCGAGGTGCTTGTTTAAGGCCGTAGAGCTCTTTCTTGAGCTTGAATACGTGGTTTGGAAATTCGGTACTCTCAAACCCCGGAGGTTGTTCGACATAGACCTCTTCTTTTATTAAACCATTTAGGAAGGCCGATTTGACATCCATTTGATAGAGTTTAAAACCACGATGTGCTGCACATGCAAGCATCAACCGGATAGACTCTAATCGTGCCACGGGAGCATAGATCTCATCGTAATCAAAGCCTTCGACTTGACTGTAGCCCTTGGCTACTAAGCGTGCCTTGTTTCTTACGATTTCTCCCTTATGGTTCAATTTATTTTTGAAGACCCATTTGGTTCCAATAATGGTGGTCTTCTTAGGTCTAGGGACTAAGTCCCAAATTTGACTTCTTTCGAATTGACCTAGTTCATCTTGCATAGCAATGATCCAATCGGGATCATTTAATGCTTCATCAATTTTTCTAGGTTCAATTTCGGAAATTTGGACAACTTCATTAGCCTCATTCCTAAAGAATGATCTAGTCCTAACCCCATGGTGGATATCTCCAACAATTTGGTCTTGGGGATGACTAGAGGCTAATCTAGTTTGCCTTGGAGTTAGTGGTGCTTGTTGAATGGTGTCACTAGACACAAGTTCAGCCTCAGGATCCGGCTGGTCTATGGGTTGTCTAGGCTCACCGTCATCAGACTCACTACCACCATCTACAACACTTGGACTTCCATCCAAACTTAGTTTCCTAAGTTCGAATTGAACTCCTTCTACATCTTCTGATTGATCATTCACTTTTGAAATTTCCTCAAAGACAACATCAGAAGACTCTTCAACTAATCTAGATTTCTTGTTATAGACTCGGTAAGCTTTGTTAACGAGGGAGTACTCGACCAGTATCCCTTCATCAGCTTTCGCCGTGAACTTTCCAAGGTGGTCCTTGGTGTTTAGAATACACACCTTACAACCAAACATCCTAAGGTGTTTCACTGTAGGTGGTTTCCCAAACCAAAGTTCATGAGGAGTCTTCCCTAGAAATCTATGTATGAGGACTCGGTTTTGCACGTAGCAAGCTGTGTTCACAGCTTCAGCCCATAAGTAGCTCGGTAAGGAGTACTCATTGAGCATGCTTCGTGCAGCCTCTTGTAATACCCGGTTCTTCCTCTCTACAACACCATTTTGTTGTGGTGTTCTAGGAGTAGAGAACTCGTGTCTATACCCTCTCTCTTGACAAAACTCTAAAAATCTTTGATTTTGAAATTCACCTCCATGATCACTCCTTATTGTTTTAATTGTTGATGATTTTTCGTTTTCAACTCTTCTACAAAATGAAATAAAAACATCTAAGGTTTGATCCTTATATTTTAGAAAATAGGTCCATGTATATCTAGTAAAATCATCAATGATCACAAAATAATATCTACTACCATTCAAGGATATAATAGTGCTACAATCAAACAAGTCCATGTGAAGTAAATCCAAAGCGGTAGAAGTACTTTCAGTGCTTTTACCTTTATGTGCAGATTTTGTTTGCTTACCCATTTGACATGCATCACAAAGTTTGTCCTTTTCATACTTGATGCTTGGTAAGCCACGAACTAGTCCTTTGTTGGTCAATTTCCGGATATTCTTCATGTTCACGTGTGCTAGTCTCCGGTGCCAAAGGGTGGACTCATCTTCTCTTGACATGAAACACTTAATAAAAGCATTAGTAGCACTTTTAAAGGAAACTTGGTAAATGTTATCTATCCTTGTGCCTACTAGTACCGTGTCAAAGGTGTCATGTTGTCTAACTAGACATTGACTTGATTGAAAATCAATTGTGTAACCCGCATCACACAATTGACTGACACTTAGGAGATTAAATGTCATCCCCTTGATTAGAAGGACATTCTTAATCCTAAGACATTCGGATATTTGAATGTCTCCTATTCCTACAACCCTAAGACTACCATTGTTACCAAAGGAAACATTACCTCTACTTTTTCTTTGAAGAGTAGTGAATAAGGATCTATCACCAGTCATATGTTTGGAGCACCCACTATCAACGAACCAAGTTGATAGATGCTCCCCCTCAATCACGACCTACACAATACGAAAGATAAAAGATTTAGGTACCCAAATCTTGGGACCTAAAGCACCTACTATGCAAGACTTAGGCACCCAGGCCTTACCACTTTTCTTTGAACCCTAGGAGTCTTAAGTGGTCTAACATCAGTCCTAGACATTAAGGAAATAAATGATAGTTCTTTAGGTCGGTAACCAATACCGGCCTTGTTGTAGACAACCCTTTGTGCATTTAAAATCATGTCTAAAGTCTTTGAGCTTGTTGAGAATTTCTCAAGAACACTCTTGAGTCTCTCAACTTCACTCTTCAATGATTTGTTCTCATCTTCTAGCATTTCTACATGCAAATCGTCAATATCCTCATCCTTAGAGGATTTCAATTGTTCAACTTCTACTTTCAATGATTTAACCTTTACTTTTGACTTTTTCAATAAATCGGTTAAGCATGCAATGATTCTATAACATTTGTCTAGTTCGGGAGAGATTACGGTTAAGCATGCAATCGGTTAAGCATGCAATCGGTTAAGCAATCGGTCACCCTGACCAATCACAGAACGTGGATCGGTCGCCGGACCGATCCATAGCATTGCTAGGATTCCCAGCTTTCGCAGCCAAACCTCACTGATTGGTCACCAGACCGGTCAGGTTGTGGCCTGATCGGTCCGGGGACCGATCAGGGCATGCCCTGACCGATCAGGATACATCCTGATCGGTTATAATGAGAAGCTCGCGACATTTGATCATTCAGCCTGACCGATCATGAAATCCTACGAAACCTACTGACCTCTCCCTAATCGTTCACCAGAACGATCTGAATAGTCTCCCTGATCGGTCATCGGACCGATCAGGAGTCGATCAGTAGCCCAACAAGGTCACTGTGTGCTCCCTGATCGGTCACCAGACCGATCAGACATAGCTGGATCGGTCACCAGACCGATCCATGAGGGAACACCGTGCCAACATCCCTGATCGGTCCCCAGATCGGTCCAGGTAAGGCCAAATCCACTCTAAGTCAAGAGAATGGGCTCCCAGCCTTCTCTGACTCGTCCTCAGTCCCCCGAACTAAGACTCCATGCCCAGTCTCACTCACCGGGACTTCAACCTAGCATCCCAAGCTAGGACCTGGCCCTCCAAGCCAGGGTTTCATCCAACCTAGCCCTCCAAGTTAGGACTTGACCCTCTAAGCCAGGGTTTCATCCAACCTAGCCCTTCAAGCTAGGACCTGGCCCTCCAAGCCAGGGTTTCATCCAACCTAGCCCTCCAAGCTAGGACCTGGCCCTCCAGGTCAGGGTTTCATCCAACCTAGCCCTCCAAGCTAGGACCTGGCCCTCCAGGCCAGGGTTTCATCCATCCTAGCCCTCCAAGCTAGGACCTGGCCCACCAAGCCAGAATTTCATTCACCTAGCTTCCCAAGCTAGGACTTGGCCCTCCAAGCCAGGGTTTCAATCACCTAGCTTCCCAAGCTAGGATTTCATCCAACTCCGTGCCCAGTCCCCGACCAGGATTTAATCTCAATCATCTCATTAACCTAAACTAAAATCGATGTCAACACCAAAACAACAATCAGGGTCAGACTGCATCAACATGCTTCACTTGAAGTGTGGGCAATATGATCAACTTGATTTTTGATATGATGTTAAATTTGTTGAGAGAAGCATTTCCAAATGCAATGGATGATTTGTCTAAGTCATACTATGAATCAAAAATATTGATGAAGCAATTAGGACTTGGTTATAAAAAGATTGATGCTTGCCCTAATGATTGCACTTTGTTTTGGAGGTTGGATAAAGAAGGAATTCAATGCAAAACATGTAGTGAGCTTAGATGGGAAGCATCTGAAAATGATTATACTAGTGAGAAGAGAAAAATCGCATGTATGGTTTTATGAATTTTCCAATAAAGCCTAGATTTCAACGTTTGTTCATGTCATCCAAAATATCATCCCATATGAGATGACATTTTGAATCCCGCACAAAGGATGGTTACATGCGACATTCGGCTGACTCTCCAGCTTGGCAAAAATTTGACCATAAGCACCTAGAATTTGCAAAGGATCTGAGTAACATAAGGCTTGGTTTAGCATTAGATGGATTTAATTCGTTCAAAAATACAAGTGTGACACATAGTACATGACTAGTTATTTTAATGACATATAATCTTCCACCATGGATGTGTATGAAGCAACCATACTTTATGCTGTCACTATTGATACCTGGCCCATCTACTCCAGGAAATAACATCGACATCTACTTGCATCCTCTTATTGCAGATTTGAAGTATCTATAGGAGATAGGAATTCAAACATATTATGCATCAACTAAATAGAATTTTCAATTGTATGTCGCATTATTATGGACAATAAGTGATTTTCCTGGATATGCAACCTTATCAGGATGGAGTACTAAAAAAACCCTGCATGCCCGGTGTCTCATCAATTTACACATTCACAATGGTTAAAACATTGAGGAAAATACTATTTATATTGGCCATCGGAGGTTTTTAAATAGTGATAATGTATTTTGAAAAAATGCTCAATTTTATGATGGAATAGAAGAGTATAGAAGACCACCATCTATACTATCAGGAGACATGGTGATAAATGAGTTAAAAAATTATAAGTTTACTTTTGGGAAAATAGTTAATGATAATTCAACATTGTCATTCAATTGGAAAAAAGGAGTATTTTCTTTGATTTATCATATTGGAAAGATAATGTGATACGTCACAATCTTTACCTTATGCATATTGAAAAGAATGTATGTGAATCTATTTGTGGGACATTGCTGAATATAGAAGGAAAATCAAATGATAATCACAAATCACGACTTGATTTGCAAGAAATGGGGATAAGATCATCACTTCATCCTATTGAAAAAGGATCAAAGAAAGTTTATTTACCTCCATCTTTTTCAATGGGGGAAAAAAAAGAGAAGGGTATATTTTGTAAGGTCTTAAAAAAAAGTTCCAGACGGCTATGCATCCAATATATCATGATCTATTCAAATGAAACTAACAATATTAAGTGGTTTAAAAAGTCATGACAATCACATTTTGATGCAGCAATTATTGTCTGTAACACTACGAAGAACTTTATCTAAATCTATTTGGATTCCTTTGATTAGATTAAGTAGATATTTTTGAGAGTTATGTTGTAAAGTAATTTCTCTTATGGATTTGGTTTGTTTAAAGAGAGATATTGCAATGACCCTATGTGAATTAGAAAAGATTTCTCCATCATTTTTTGATATAATGATTCATCTAACTATTCATTTGGCAACTAAAGTACAACTTGCTGGACCAGTTCACTATCATTGGATGTATCCAATTGATTAAAATATTTTTTTATATAAATAACACAAATTGTTGTGTTTTGACACAAGATACCTTGGAACATTGAAGTATTATGTTCGAAATAGAAGTAGACCAGAAGGATCTATTGCTAAAGGGTATTTAGCTAAGGAATGCTTGACATTCTGCTCATTATATTTAGTAGATTATGTAGAGACAAGATTTAATCAATCATTAAGAAATAATTTTTAGGACCGGTAGGCGAGTTAGAGGGGGGGGTGATTAGCTCTAATCTTTGCTCGGTGAAGATTTGTTGTAGTGGAAACTTGAGCAATGCTAACACCTTAGGATTTACATGGAATCCACCTCCTTGAGATGACTAATCCAAAGATCCGCTCTTCCTCACTCTCTCATTCACTATGAAAGATCTCCTTCTTGAGGTGAAGAAACCTCTTACAAGCTTACAATGTGAAATACAACAAAGAACAAGTAAATATAAAAGAAATCTTACAAGATTTACAACAATGAACTCTCTTTGTTTTTCTTGCTTTCTTCTAGCTTGGAATTGCTTCTCGACCCTTGGAAATATAGCAGCACTTTGCTCCAAGAACTCATTTGAAATGGCGATGGAAGGAGAAGAAGCGTTCCACTTCAAACCTGCATGAAAACTCTATAACCAGCAACCTAGGGTTCACCCATTCGATCACCCAATCGCTTATCACATCAGACTAGCCGTTCAACGGCTATTTTTTGAAGCTTAATCGATTAGCCAATCAATTAAGAATATCTTAATCAATTGATGAATCAATTCAGTACCTTTCTGTGCTCTTGCAATATATTCGTAATTGATTGGCCAATCAATTATGATCCTCCTTAATCGATTGGCCAATCGATTATGAGGATGTTGAATCGATTACCCAATTGATTCATCATGCTTCTGTTCTCACGATAATCCTGTGTCAATCGATCCCCCAATTGATTAGCAGGCCCCTTAATCAATCACTCAATCGATTAAAAATCTTTCTATTCTCGCAAGACAACAACCCCTTGATTGATTGACACTCTAACACAAGTTTAGGGTTCCCTTGCCTAACCTTGGTCAACCGTGACATGTTAAGACTTCCTCACTAAGTGTCCGATTAAACCTTTGATCGACTTGGACTTTTCCTTTCCTAATTCCCAACTTGGACTTTTCTCATGCTAATATGTGATCTCCTTGATCTACTTGGACTTCACCTAGTCCTACTAGGACTTTTTCCGTGTCAGTGTGCGATCTCCCCGATCCACCTAGACTTCACCAGTCAAGTCTCCAATCAACCTTGACCCACTTAACGCACACAATATTCTAATATCATTATCAAACATCGAAACTCAAGCTCTCCTGATCCTAGTCAAATTAGGTCAATCCTGACTTAACGAAGATTGCACCAACAATCTCTCCCTTTTTGATGTTTGATTATATGTTTGGTTAGACTAATCCATATTAGCCTTACAATTTCTCCTCCTATGACAGATAAAAAAACTCTCCTCGAGAGTCTAGATGTTCAAAGTTACCCAATGAATGTCCCATACATTTCATTGTAACCCATGCTCAACCTTGAGCATTCATTATAATGAAGATTTTGAATCTTCTTCTTCTCATTATCCTAAAGAAAAAAAAAATAAAATACATGCTTTTAAGGAAAATCTCCCTCTCAAAAAATGCTCAAAACGTCTATTATTGCACCAACAATGATTTTGAGTTCCTAAACCTTTAGGAAAACTCAAAGTGAAGTTATGAGATTTTAAAATTCAAAACATCTTACTTTTATCTAATGTGTCTCAAAATACATACAAGTCAACTATGGTCTTGTGAGATGTACAAATTGGTTATATCTAAACTAGGGTTCATGCATTTCTACCTAGACATTATTAATTTGATCATCTACCTAGGATGTCAATTAATGTCAATGACCTTAATTTCACTAATTTAAACCATACATGATAATGAACATGGGCATGAATCTTATAAATACTTTTACAAAAACCAAAAATACTTTTACAAAACCAAATTCATATAATAAAATATGAATGATGAATTATGATGTCATGACATGTGATTGGGCATACAAATCGTGGTATTTTAGCATAAAAGAAAATACCTAAATTTTCTAAGTACTAGTTCTTAATTGCTAAGCCTAACTAACTTTAATTGCCCTAATTTTTCAAGAGAATGCCAAAACTACCAACTTGGCATTTCTATGAATTCTATCCTAGTCGTGCCAATTTTATCATGTTTAATCTTTCAAAAATATAGTTTGCCATAATTTTATTCCTCAAGAGTAAATAATGAAACTTCCTTCTCATTTTTAAGGGTAATAACTCCTTGAAAATGTCTCAAAGTGCCAACTTCATCAAGGTTGGGTTAACTACCCTTTGAATTAGAGTTGACACTCACCATACCCATTTAGGGTGTGGCGAATACACTTTTAGGAACCCAAAATCGATTGATGCACCTTGGGTGTTCTAGGTATTCACTAAGGATGACTTCCCTTGATATCTTCCTAATAATTTTCCTAGGCTTCTCCGAATCCTTAGTCAACTCTAAGGATGACTTCCCTTGTGACCTTGATTTGACTCCTAAACCTAGATTTAGTTTCATACCTATATGGAACTCTATGATATGATGACCCATCATCTTTGGCTTTAGGTTTGTATCCCAAATTTTTCTTGCCCCTAGAGTGTCCTTGTTTTCCTAAACCTAAGTTTTGGTTTTTTGATCCCTTAAATAAATATTCTATTCTTTTAAGGGATTTCTCCAATTTATCAAGTTTTGACCTCAAAACTTAATTTTCAATCATTACCTTCTCAATCCTTGATTTTTCATGAGTGCCTTGGAAGTTTTTCTTTTTGGCCTTAGATTGGGTAGGTCTACCATTTAATGTTCTACAATATTCCCTATCTTTAAGTTTGGTAGCCCTCACATGAAAGGCTCTATTTTTCTTCTTAGGTTTTTCATAACTCCTATTTTCATGATAAATAACATTAAAATGATAGAAATTATTTCTAGCATGCATATTATCATGATTTAAATAAGTATAATTATCTAATGGTACCTTAGTCTCGTTCTTGGAGCTCTCCCTTGATTTAAGCTCTTTCTTCTAGTCTTGGTCAAATCCTTCCCTTTTGAACATTGGTTCTGATAATGTCCCTTTTACTTACAAGAGAAACACACAATGTGTTTCTTACCTTTGCATACCATGGGTCTGGCCTCCTTTGGCTTCTCCTTCCTCTTGAGTGCCACTTGACTCTTCTTCTTGTCCAACCTTGGACACTTGCTTTTGTAGTGTCCTCTTTCTCAACACTCAAAACAAATTATATGATCTTTATTTTTACAAATTGAAATTATACCTTTGTTTATAGAGGTGGCACTTGACTCTTCTTCATTGACCTCGGATGATGATGATGATACTCTTTCTTATTCCAATGTCAATGGCAAATTTTGCTCCCCCTCAATGCTTGAAGTGGAAGCTTCTAGAATTTCATGCTTGGATATTGAGCATCTCTCAACTTTTAAATCCGCTTCATCCGATGAATCTCTCTCTTTTAATTTGTCTTAACTCGGCGAAGTGGAGGGATCTTCATGGAGCTGGTCAATTTGCTTCATAACTCCTTGGCATCATAATAGTCTCCAATTTTATCCAAGATGGTGCTTGGCAATAGATTGACCAACAATTTAGTCACTTTGTCGTTGGTCTCATATCTCTTGATTTGCTCTTCATTCCATTTACTTTTCTTGAGGAGTTTTCCTTTGTTGCTTGTTGGAGCTTCAAAACCCTCCATCAGAGCAAACCATTGTTCTATATCCATCATGAAGAAAATTTTTATCTTTGTCTTCCAAAGATCAAAATTTGCTTTGTCAAACGGTGAAGGTGCCTGGATGTCATAACCGAACTTTATTCTTGAAGTTGAAACCTTTTGATAATGACTTCTTGAAATTAGGGTTTCAAGCTTCTACTTCTTCCTATTCCTCTAGCACTTGATCTCTCGCAATGAGTCCAAAGAAGAGCGTCCTCGCTCTGATATCACTTGTTAGGACCGGTAGGGAAGCTAGAGGGGGGAGGGTGGTGATTAGCTCCAATCAATGCTCGGTGAAGATTTGCCACAGCGAAAACTTGAGTAATGCTAATACCTTAGGATTTATTTGGTATCCACCTCCTTGATGTGACTAATCCAAGCATCTGCTCTTCCTCACTCTTTCATTCACTATAAAAGATCTCCTTCTTGAGGTGGAGAAATCTCTTACAAACTCACTACAAGAAATACAACCAAGAATAAGCAAATACAAAAAATTCTTACATGATTTACGACAATGAACTCTCTTTACTTTTCTTGCTTTCTTCTAGTTTGGAATCACCTCTCGACCCTTGGAAATGTAGTAGTACTTTGCTCCAGGAACTCACTTGAAATGGTGATGGATGGAGAAGAAGTATTCCTCTTCAAACCTATGTGAAAACCCTATATACCCGTGACCTAGGGTTCACCCAATCGATTACCACGTCAGACTAGCCGTTCAACGACTATATTTTGAAGCTTAATCGATTAGCTAATCAATTATGAAGATCTTAATTGATTGTTGAATCGATTCAGCACCTTTCTTTGCTCTCACAATATAGGTTTAATGGATTGTCCAATCAATTATGGTCCTCCTTAATTGATTGCCCAATCATTAAGAGGATGATAAATCAATTACCCAATCGATTCAACATTCTTCTGTTTTCATGATAATCTTGTGCCAATCGATCACCCAATCGATTGACAACCCCCTTAATCAATCACCCAATCGATTAAAGACTTTCTGTTATCATGAGACAACAGCCCAATCGATCACTTGATCGATTGGCACCCTTGTTGATGCAGTCTGACCCTGATTGTTGTTTTGGTGTTTGACACGGATTTAAGTTTGATTCAAGTTTGGTTGAATTCGGATTAAGTCCAGGTGGATCGGGAGATCGCACGCTGGCATGTGAAAATTCCTAGCTTGGAGGGCTAGGTGTAAAAAGTCCTAGCTTGGAGGGCTAGGTGTGAAAAGTCCTAACTTGGAGGGTTAGGTGTGAAAAAGTCCTAGCTTAGAGGGCTAGTTGTGAAAAGTCTTAGCTTGGAGGGCTAGGTGTGAAAAGTCCTGGCTTGGAGGGCCAGGTCCTAGCTTGGAGAGCTAGGTTGAAGTCCCGGTGAGTGAAACTAGGCACGGAGTCTTGGTCCGGGGAACTAAGAACGAGTCAGAGAAGGGCTAGAAGCTTGTTCTCGTGACTTAGAGGAGATTTGACCTTGCCTGGATCGGTCTGGTGACCGATCAGGGAAGTTGGCATGAAGTTCCCTCATGGATCGGTCTGGTGACCGATCCAGCTATGTCTGATCGGTCTGGTGACCGATCAGGGAGCATACAGTGAGATTGGAAGCCTACTGATCGACTCCTGATCGGTATGGTGACCGATCAGGGATACTATTCAGATCGTTCTGGTGAACGATCAAATGTCATGAGCTCCTCACTACGACCAATCAGGCTGGAGCCTGATCGATCAGGAGGTGTCCTGATCGGTCCCCAGACCGATCAGGCCACACCCTGATCGGTCTGGTGACCGATCAGGCAACATCCTAATCGGTCTGGGGACCGATCAGATGTGTGCAGCAGACTGTTGGATAGGTCTGGTGACCAATCAGGGTCCTCTCTGATCGGTCTGGGGACCGATCAGAAGCTGAACTTTAATTCAAATTCACTGTCAGACGCTCTGATCGCATCTGTTTTCTCTGCCGATTCTCTGATACATTGCTAATTATGTTTGATATGATTTGCTAAGCTTCTGTTGAAGTGTACAGGCTTTACAGGGATGATTCAACCACTCAAGGAGGGTCAATGGGAGACTTTCCATTGAGCAGGTTTGTACGCATTCTCTTCTCAGGTTTCAACGGCTTCTGAGGCACGGCTGGTGACTGACGGAGGCTCAGCTGGAGAGGGTTTTCAGTGGACTGAGTGCTCAGAAATATCAGAGGGGTTCTGGCTGTGCTCAGTGGATGCTGGCGAATCTTGGCGACGAGGAGAGGAAGCTTAAGACAAAGCTGGAAGCAGAGGAGAGGATAGAGGCGAACAGACAGAAACTTGAGGAGTTTGGCTGGGCTGTGTCGAGAGCTCTCTGTTGCTTTGTGCTTAAGTGTTCTTACTACATTCTTGTGAGGTTCTCTTCTCGAGTGTCTCGTGAGCTTAACTTGTATCAATCTGTGAGACAGCTTGTGGAGAGGTTTCTCCACCGAGAAGGAGGCTTCAGCATATCCGATGTTCACCGGGCCTTGATCTGTCGATGATCAAGGGATCACCCACCTTACGGGCACGCCAAGGAGTAGGGGTAAGTTATCCCCGAACCTTGTAACGATCCTTGTTAGCGTCGGTTTGCTTTCCTTTGTTTTGTTTTGTTGTTTGTTACTTCTGTTTCTGCTTTTGTCTTCTGCTGCCTAATCTCTTAAGTGCAGAAACTTAAAAGGTCAAGAGTTTTGTGTTTGGCTATATTCACCCCCCCCCTCTCTAGCCATCCAAGTACCAACAAGTGGTATCAGAGCTTAGGGCTCTGTTCAAGCGGCTTAACATTCGAGAGCTTACAACAACAATGGCTTTGAGAGAAGGGTTTAGCACCAGCCGACCTCCATTCTTCGACGGCACTGATTTCCAATATTGGAAGTCAAAAATGGAGTATTATCTCAAGATGAACATCAACACATGGTTTTCTGTGAAGAAGGGTTTTTCCCCTCCAAAGGATGATGAGGGAAAAGATCTAGAGTTCTCATGTTGGTCGGCTGAGCAAACTCGCAAAGGAGAAGCCGATGCGAAGGCGGTGGTTACTTTGCAATGTGGGATGACCAAGGACCAACTAATCAAAGTTGGTCCCTTCACAAGTGCTAAAGACCTATGGAGCAAGCTCATTGAGCTCCATGAAGGCACTCATGAAACCCGGACAGCCAAGAAGGACCTCCTTCTCAGCCAACTTCAAAATCTGACCATGGGAGAAAATGAAAAGGTAAGTGAGCTCCATGGAAGATTCAAAGGGATCATCAATGGTCTACACTTCATCAATGAGAAGGTTGAGAACCGAGATCTTATACGGTATGTTCTCAAAGCTTTTCCTAGGAACACCTTGTGGTCATCCATGGTGGATGCTTATAAGGTTTCTAAGGACTTATCTTTTGTTAAGTTAGATGACTTATTTTGTGAAATGGAACTACATGAGATCTATAACCAAAGCCCGAAGGAGAAAGGGTTTGTTTTGTGTCAAGTGACCGAAAGAAGAAGGAGAAGAAGGACAAGGAGGAGGAGAAGACCCACTGACACGTGGCTTTAGTGGCCTTAGAAGAGTCAACCAAGGAGAGTGAAGGCGAAGCTAGTAGCTCCTCAACCGCGCCTTCATCATCTTCAGATGATGAAGAGGTAATCTCTCCGAAATTGGATAAATGCTATAGAACAATAGCTTGCTTGACAAACATGCTTAAGAAATCTAAGGCCAAAATTAAATCTTTGAAATTAGAAGTAGAAAAATTGAAAACCTCTAAGGATGAGGTAATTGATGTTATGCATGATGAGTCCCTTGAAAATGAAAATAAGACTTTGAGGAGTGAAATTGAAAATCTCAAGACTACTCTTGAGAAATTCTTAATTGACTCAAAAACCCTAGATATGGTTCTTAACTCCCAAAGGGCGGTTTACAATAAGGTCGGTATAAGTTACCGACCTAAAGAACCAAGCTTTGTATCATTAATGTCAAGAACACATTTTGGATCATCAAATAAGTCTAGGGTTCAAAAAGCTAGAAAGAAATTGACTAAGGCATGGGTGCCAAAGTCCCTCATTGTTGATGCATTAGGTCCCAAAATTTGGGTACCTAAAACCTTAATATTTAGAATTGTATAAGCATTGATTGAGGGGGAGCATCTATCAACATGGGTGGTTGATATTTGGTGCTCCAAACACATGACCATTCCTAGTTAGGAGTGTGCCTAATATTTTCCCATTTGATGGATGATAATACACTACCCGTGAGAAATGGATTTTCCCTCTCAAATATAGGTGATTAGATTTAAATCAATTGAGAACTTGAATTTCCTACACAATGTAGATACATGAATTTTGGGTTGTCTTCATGATATTTGATCATATTTTGATACTCACTTGATACAAGCATGTTTTGGAATTTAATCATATATTGATGCTAATTTGATTCAAGCAAGCCAAAATTTTCTTGTATGTGTTTTACAACTTTGGTTAAGAATATCATGTTAACTTAGTCTATGATGGTTCAAAATTTAGTATTCAAGGTCCATAACTTGTGTGATCATATATTGATTCTAAATATTTTTGGAGTTGAACCTAGCTGAGTGTGCCATGATTTTATTGTATGAATGCATGCTAAGGAACGAGGATTAACACATAGTTTGTACTAATAAGACATCACCAAACAAAGAAAACATTCACTACTTAAGTTCTTTGGGTTAATGCTTTATTTGTATCAAACTAAGGTTCTATCTATAACTTGTTTATTTTCCCATCTGACTGGTAGCAAACCTGATATCTTCCATATGCCTGATACTAAATGGATACAAGTCTATTTTTTTTAAGATGTTTAAATCGCAAGGAAACGATTTTCTTTGATGACTTGGAAAAATACATTTTTGGTTAAGGGAAACCCTTCTTAGGATCAAATAAATTAAAACCAATTGAATTAGGGTTTAGGAGTGGTTGAGAATTGAACAAACTTAATTCTGAATTTTTTGGAATCTGAACGGATTGTAAACAAACTTTCTGTATCACACCTGATCGGTCCACCGACCGATCAGGACTCACCCTGATCGGTCCGGTGACCGATCAGATCAGGGAATTCCCTGATTGGGTCAAAACTCCTCAGTCCGATCTCCTCTTGTCAAATTGTATCAGTTTACTGATCATACTGATACACACAAATCTGATACAAACCGATTACGATTGGAACATACTCACCATACTTGGAACAAAACCTAATATTAATTTGATACAAACCTATGATTAATTTGATACAAACCTATGTTGGAATGTTTAAATTCATAAGAAAGGGTTTGTTGAGTCATGACTCTTGTTCTTGATGTCGTGTTTCAGAAATTGTTCTGAAATGTCGTCTATTAATGAAGTCTACACCCCTGTTATGGAATGCCAATTGTTAATGCAGTCTGATCAGGAACGTATCAGAGTTTCAGGAATTTTTTTGAAATCTGATTGCTCCCAGACTAATAAGAAATATTTCTGTATCGACGAATCTGATTGATCACGGAGACCAATCATGATTATATGTCGGATACAGTTGCATTCCCTACTTGTCATATGAAACATATATATGTTTGACCATGATATAATTCTGTATATGGTTTCATATGCAATTCACAAATTATCTTTTGATTATGCCGGGTTTTGGGGGGAGATCCTTGATTGAGGGGGAGTTATGTTAGACCTTAATAACCATACCCTTTTTCGATGTTTGACAAAGGGGGAGAGAATGGTTGATTAAGTTTGAGGTTATTATAGGAGGAGGATTTTGATTCCCTTACAATAATTGAATTGACCTCAATTGATCATTAATACCTAAACTTAAATCGGGTTGTCAAACAACAAAAAGGGGGATATTGTTGATGCAGTCTAACCCTGATTGTTGTTTTGGTGTTTGATATGGATTTAAGTTTGATTCAAGTTTGGTTAAATTCGGATTAAGTCCAGGTGGATCGGGAGATCGCACGTTGGCATGTGAAAAGTCTTAGCTTGGAGGGCTAGGTGTGAAAAGTCCTAGCTTGGAGGGCTAGGTGTGAAAAGTCCTAACTTGGAGGGTTAGGTGTGAAAAAGTCCTAGCTTGGAGGGCTAGGTGTGAAAAGTCCTAGCTTGGAGGGCTAGGTGTGAAAAATCCTAACTTGGAGGGTTAGGTGTGAAAAAGCCCTAGCTTGGAGGGCTAGGTGTGAAAAGTCCTGGCTTGGAGGGCCAGATCCTATCTTGGAGGGCTAGGTTGAAGTCCCGGTGAGTGAAACTGGGCACGGAGTCTTGGTCCGGGGGACTAAGAACGAGTCAGAGAAGGGCTGGAAGCTTGTTCTCGTGACTTAGAGGAGATTTGACCTTGCCTGGATCGGTCTGGTGACTGATCAGGGAAGTTGGCATGAAGTTCCCTCGTGGATCGGTCTGGTGACCGATCCAGCTATGTCTGATCGGTCTGGTGACCGATCAAGGAGCATACAGTGAGATTGGAAGCCTACTGATCGACTCTTGATCGGTCTGGTGACCGATCAGGGATACTATTCAGATCGTTCTGGTGAACGATCAAATGTCGCGAGCTCCTCACTACGACCAATCAGGCTGGAGCCTGATCGGTCAGGAGGTGTCCTGATCGGTCCCCAGACCGATCAGGCCACACCCTGATCGGTCTGGTGACCGATCAGGCAACATCCTGATCGGTCTGGGGACCGATCAGGTGTGTGCAGCAGACTGCTGGATAGGTCTGGTGATCGTTCAAGGTCCTCTCTGATCGGTTTGGGAACCGATCAGAAGCTGAACTTTAATTCAAATTCACTGTCAGACGCTCTGATCGCGTCTGTTTTCTCTGCCGATTCTCTGATACATTGCTGATTATGTTTGATATGATTTGCTAAGCTTCTGTTGAAGTGTGCATGGTTTACAGGGATGATTCAAACACACAAGGAGGGTCAATGGGAGACTTTCCATTGAGCAGGTTTGTATGCATTCTCTTTTCAGTTTTCAACGGTTTCTGAGGCATGGCTGGCGACTGACGGAGGCTCAGCTGGAGAGGGTCTTCACTGGACTGAGTGCTCAGAGAGGTCAGAGGGGTTCAGGCTGTGCTCAGTGGATGCTGGCGATGCTTGGCGACGAGGAGAGGAAGCTTAAGACAAAGCTGGAAGTAGAGGAGCGGATAGAGGCGAACAGACAGAAACTCGAGGAGTTTGGCTGGGCTGTGTCGAGAGCTCTCTGTTGCTTTGTGCTTAAGTGTTCTTACTACATTCTCATGAGGTTCTCTTCTCGAGTGTCTCGTGAGCTTAACTTGTATCAATCTGTGAGACAGCTTGTGGAGAGGTTTCTCCACCGAGAAGGAGGCTTCAGCTTATCCGGTGTTCACCGGGGCTTGATCTGCCGACGATCAAGGGATCGCCCACCTTACGGGCACGCCAAGGAGTAGGGGCAAGTTATCCCTGAACCTTGTAAATGATCCTTGTTAGCGTCGGTTTGCTTTCCTTTGTTTTGTTTTGTTGTTTGTTCTTCTGTTTCTGCTTTTGTCTTCCGCTGCCTAATCTCTTAAGTGCAGAAACTTAATGTTAGTGGGAGCCCTAGAGCCAATTATGTGATGATTGACTATGGACATTTTGTATCATATTCTATTATTAGTAAAGGCATGTTTGGTTATTATAATTACTTTGTATTCGTGCCAAATAACTAAGTATAATAATGTCCTTGTATAGTAGGTTCTTATCTACATCATATAGATTAGTTGAATCGATAGTGAGATGATGTAGAGAACATTATACTAAACTATTCCTAGTCGAGCATTAATATTCAAGGACAATATTAATGCATGGAGACTAGCATGTAGGTCAACTGATGACTTGAGCTCACAAGTCATGGATATGTGATATCAAGTTGACACATGGGTATACATTGGAGAATGTATACTGAATTGACCCGCCATGAGAAAGTTTCATAGATTGTCATATGAGTGTCATAAACTTTCTCATGTGACTATTTGTATGAATAGTTCTTAGACCTGAAGTCACTACGGTTCCCTACATAAGGAGTTATGTACTTTGGTATCGTCAAGCGTCACCCGTAACAGGGTGGACTATAAAGGCGATCACTGGGTATGTAATGAATTATGCGAAGGGATGTGAGTGATGTAGATGTGATCTATCCCTCCCATATGACGGGAGTGATATCTATGAGCCCCTTGATCGAGTTGGACTACTAAAATGCATGGTCATGCTCGAATGAGTCAATATGAGATATTGAGCTCATTTGTTTCAGTGAGTCTACTCGGGGATCAAGAAACACAAGATTGACTGAGGATGACACGGTCTATGCCTCATTGGTCAATCTATATATCAAGGATAGAAGGACAAGGTCATACATTATCATAGTCACGGAGGTTTAGTCGGATCTCGACTTTTCTTGTTACTTGGGTAGCAATGATGCATTGCTAGATGCCGCTCATTTCTTATGTGTCTAAAGTGTTTAGGCGTATTGCCAACATCACGAGAACCTATTGGGCCACACACAAAGGACACAATGCTTCGGGAAATCTGTTCGACAGATCTGAGCCCGAGTTGGGAACTCGGGAAGTCCGAGCCCGAGTTGGGAACTCGGGGAGTCCGAGCCCGAGTTGGAAACTCGGGAAGTCAGATTGGGAGATCCGCTCGGCAGACTGGGTCGGCGCTCGGCGGACTGGGTCGGCGCTCGGCAGACTGGGTCGGCTCTCGGCAGACTTGGTCGGGAGACCGGTCGAAAGCCCGAGAGGCCCGGTCGGGATTAAAGGGAAATTCATTAAAGTGTTTAATGAAGGGAAAAGAAAAGATTCTTTTCTTGCATGGGAAATGATAAAGGTCCACATGAAAAGATGTGCTCTTTATTGGTATTAATGAAGGAAGCCAAAGAGACACAAACCTCTTCATATTCATGGGATGAGTATAAAAGAGGGCCTTGTGACTTTGGATGAGGTCTTCTTCTCTTCTCCTTCTTCCCTTTCTTCTTCCCTGCCTCATCTTCCTCCTTTGGCCGAAACCCTACTGTAGGGTTCTTGGTGTTCTACGAGCTACCTCAAGTTGCTAGCACAACTAAGGTAGTTCTCCCGAAGTTGAGAGATTGTGTCCGTGTGGATACGAATAGAGGCACGGACACTTGAACGTGCAAGAGATCCGGCGCACCTTGGACGAGCGGGATAAGCAAAGGGCACGCTCCAAAGGTATACACTGTAGATAGATCTATTAGAAAGATGAGCATTGTACGAGTTTTCTTTCGCATGGATCGCTCATGGGTTCTTGTTTCCGCTGTATTTTTGTATTTTGGTGCCGGGCGAACCCAACACTTAAAAGGTCAAGAGTTTTGTGTCTGGCTATATTCACCCCCCCCCTCTCTAGCCATCCAAGCACCAACAACCCTAACACATGTTTAGGGTTCCCTTGCCTAATCCTGGTCAACCGTGACCTATTATGATTTGCTCACCAAATATCCGATCAAACCTTTGACCGACTTGGACTTTCCCTTGCCTAGTTCTCAACTAGCACTTTTTTCATGCCAACGTACGATCTCCCAAATCCATTTGGACTTCTCTTAGTCCCACTATGTGTGCCTAATCCCACTAGGACTTTTCCTATGCTAGCGTATGATCTTCCTGATCTACCTGGACTTCACCTAGTCCCACTAGGACTTTTTTCGTGTCAATGTACAATCTCCCCGATCCACCTAGACTTCACCATTCAAGTCTCCAGTCAACCTTTACCTAATTGACTTATACAATGTTCAAACATCATTGTCAAATATTGAAACTCAAGCTCACCAGAGCCTAGTCAAACTAGGTCAACTCTGACCTAACGAAGATTGCACCAACAATGATGAATAAATATTGAATCTTCATTCACAATAGATATGTTCAACTTCTCAGGTTATGCACTTGGAAAGGCTGTTGTAGCTAAGTTTGACATTGAGATATTAAAGAAGCCACATCAATATGTATTATTCAATTGTCATCATGTCCAATCTTATATAGAGTATGCTATTTTTATATAAATCATGTGTTTAAATATATAACTTAAGTCATATTTATTTATAAATATATTATTCTTTCTGAACTGAACACCGAAGAATTGTGAATCGTAGTTATTCTCGTATTCCACCGCACTAAATTGAGGGTTTGTCTAGTGAAACGTTTGCCTCATGATTTGCAAGTCATGTAAGTTGTGTTGTAATAGTTATTAAAACTATATATTATAATTGTTGGTGCAAGTTGCATCAATGATGTTCTCCTCTAAGTGTTTTAATGTTTGACAATAGACTTAAGTCAGTGATACATTAAATAGACAAAGGGGAGTTAAGAGAGAAGTAACAAAGTGGACCAAAGTCCTAGTGAATCTAGGCACTAAGTCCTAATCGAGGACTAGGCATCAAAGACCTGGCAAAGGGCTGCTAGGCACCTAGCGAAGGGCTGCTAGGCATCGAAACCGTAAGACCTGGCGAAGGGCTACTAGGCATCAAAGACCTGGCGAAGGGCTGCTGGGCACCTAGCGAAGGACTGCTAGGCATCTAAGACCTGGCGAAGGGAAGCTAGGCACCTGACGAAGGGCTGCTAGGAATCTAAGACCTGGCGAAGGGCTGCTAGGCACCTGGCGAAGGACTGCTTAGTACCGAAGACCTGGCGAAGGGCTGCTAGGCACCTGGCGAAGGGTTGTTGGGCAAAAGTCCAACCGGAGGAGCTGGTTAGCAAAAGGTAAACTTTCCTGAGAGGAGTAGGTGAGGACGCGTTCCCCGTCGAGGGAACAGTAGGTGTCGGCTCAACCTAGGGTTCCATTTAGGAGACCCGAAGTCAGAACCAAGACAGCTACGACTGTAAAAAATCACTAATGTTCGTGCTTTGTTATTTTTGGAACTAACCTTGAATGTAGGGACCGAGGGAATGTGTTTCTGCGGCTCAGAACGCCCCAAAGGAGAGGGGCAGGTAGCTGGGCTGGGCGCCCGGGAGGTCTAGGGCGCCCTAAGGTCGAAGGAAAAACAAGGAAGCAAGAGTTGCTTAGAAACTGCAGTGAGCAGGGCGCCCCGGAGGCCCCGGACGCCCAAGGTCAAAGCAAAACTTGTAATCGAAGCAAAATCAGCATGAAGCCAGCGGACCATGTCAACCAGGGCACCCCCAACATCTCGAGCGCCCCCGTCAGCTCCAGAGCCGATTCGTAGGGGATAAGCGCTGACCAAGCTTCGGATAGAGGTTTTCGGATCCGAAGGCACGTGTCAGGCGCCCCCAGGAGCATTATAAAAGGGGCTCGACCCCAAGGCTTCAGTACAACAATCTTACAACTGCCAAGTGCTATTCTGATCATTCTGACCGACGACAATGCGCTAAAGATGAGGCTCTACGACCGGGAGGCTCCAGGAGGAAGTTCGCAGCACTTCGGAGGTCCAGATCGGCCGAGCTTCAGACTTTGTTTTGTTCGGTTTGCATTTACTTAATTCCGCACTTAATTTTCAATATTATTGCTTGTAACTATCAACTGTAAGACGGATTTTCTCCGCCTCTGGAAATTCCGGAAAGGAGACCAATAGTGGACTCACGCCGAGTACATAGGCCTTGGACGGACTGACCCTGGGGGGTCGGGAACCAAGTAAATAAATCCCCGCGTGTCTGTCTTGCTTTTATTTTTCTTTATTTACTTTTCCGCTGTGCTACTAATGTTCTAAGTTTAGAACGATCCATGTTTTTCTACAAAGTTTCCGTGAGAGATTTTTACGGTCGACATTCACCCCCCCCTCTATCGACGGCACCGGTCCTACAATTGGTATCAGAGCTAGGCCGCTCTTCACCGAACTAACCGCTGACGGAGCAACGATGCCAGGAGTTGAGGGGGAGCCCAGGGGTGAATCAGGTACAATTTTTTTTAATGTCCATTTTTAAGTTCCATATTATTTGTTTCACGTGCAGGGAGAGAGGGCACTATAAAACTTAGTGCCTTACTCATAAGACTCGATCTACACCACCGGCGGCAAAGGGGGCACCAGCGCCAGGAGTCCGGAAAAACAAGGATCACATACGATGCTTCAAATGCGAGAAGTACGGACACAACAAAAATAAGTGTCCGGCGAAGGTACGTAAGATTTATGTTCCAAAAATTTTACAAATTCCTGCAATGTCTTTTGATAATTTAGTTAATTTTTCTGATAAATTAGATTTACTGCATAGTAAAATTAATACGTTGCATGTCAAATTAGAAAATGCAGATATGACTAAAATATCAGAAATTAATTATTTAATTCAGAACATCAATTCAGTTATTTCTAAAATAAATTATCATAATTTACATCTGATAAACTTATTTTTGATAATTTTAATTCAGATAAATTTAATCCTAAGGATAAATCCAAATTCAAATTTGAAAATCCTAAGGATAAATCTGAATTCAAAAATCTTAAGGATAATTCTAAATTCAAATTTGAAAATTCTTTAGATAATTATGAATTCAAATTTGAAAATCTGTTGTATAACTCAGAATTCAAATTTGAACATCTTAAGAATAATTCTAAAGATAACTCTGAAGTTAGTGAAGATAATTCTGGAGATAATCCTAAAATTATTTTTGAGGATAAAAATGTTTTATTAAAAATCTTGAGGATAATTTTGAAGATGAAATTCTTTTAGATAAAAACTTAATTATAGATAATCTTGAAAATTATTACAAAACTTTAACTAGTTGCCCAAACTACTCCTCCTCTTTTGAGGATACTAAAAGATGTAATTTTGAGAATGAGGAGGATATGGAACTATCTAAGATAAAGGTCATAGTAAATAAAGTTCACAAAGGTTCAAACAAATCCGAATTGTTAGAAAAACTTGAAAAGATAGATAAAGAAGAGTCAGAAATTTTCGAAATAATGAAAATTCTGAACTTAAACCCACAACTATTAATCAATCATTTCAACCATAATTATTCAAACCTTAACTTAATTAAATCTTAATTCAAATTAAATTAAATTCAAAATAAATCATAATTCAAATTAAATTAAATCTTAATTCAAATTAAATTAAATTTAAATTTAATCTTAATTCAAATTAAATTAATTCAAATTAAATTAATTCAAACTTAAATTAATTCAATCATAACTTAAAATTAAATTCAAATTAATTCAAATAAAATTAATTCAAACTTAAATTAATTCAATCTTAACTTAAAATTAAATTCAAATTAATTCAATCTTAATTAATTCAAACTTAAATTAATTCAATTCAAACTTAATTCAATTCAATCTTAATTAATTCAAACTTAAATTAATTTAATTCAATCTTAATTAATTCAAACTTAAATTAATTCAATTCAAACTTAATTAATTCAAACTTAAATTAATTCAATCTTAATTCAAACTTAAAATTAATTCAAATTAATTCAAAATTAATTAATTCAAACTTAAATTAATTCAATCTTAATTCAAACTTAAAATTAATTCAAATTAATTCAAAATTAATTAATTCAAACTTAAATTAATTCAATCTTAATTCAAACTTAAAATTAATTCAAATTAATTCAAAATTAATAATTCAAACTTAATTAATTCAAACTTAAATTAATTCAAATTAATTAAAACTTAACTCAAATTTAAATTAATCGTTAATTAATGATTATTTAATTCAAATTAATTCTTAGAGTAATTAATCCATAACTTTCAGTAATATTTTTTTAACTCATAAATATCTTAAACTCAAATTAAATAAAATCCTACCCAAAGTGCAACAATAAATGTAGTAAAACTAAATATGTCAAAGTGGGTTGACATATTCGCGGGTTCACACGACATGTATCAAATCGGGAATTTGATACATCTTTAGAAACATAACTATAATGCTTTGGACTTGCTTGAATCATGCATTAATGCCATGGACATGCATCTATTAATTTTTTTTAAATATATGACATGTCATTCATATTTTATGCATAAATTAGAACGGTTATAGGAAAAAGGGTAATTGAAACTTGATCAACCTAGTATTGGGTGAAGGTGAGATGATAGTACGTTAGAGAAGCCATCTTGGCGGAACTAGCCGAAGCTATCGATCCAAGACCCAAACTAGTTAGACCAAAATCTTTCAAGGAGTAACTTGAAAATGGATTTTCAATAAAAGGCTTTGTCAAGGAAAGGGTTGATGATCCAATAAGGTTACGGCCAAAGAAGGCCTAGTACCTCGCCAAGACCTGGAAGCCGATTATTGAAAACCAAATTCATTTTACTATTGTCAGATTTGAATCTAACACAAGCTTCAATCAATCTTAGATTTAATAATAAATTAAGTAAAATGATTCAAGCATCTCACAATACACCCATAAGGCAACCATGCTTGCTGTATTGAGATATCTAGAATGGGTGAGATGTTAAGGACTAATGAATTGAAAAATTGTTTTCAAAATTGTTTTTCAAAATTGCTAGAATATTTTCCTAAAAATATATTTTCAAAATAGTGCTTTAACATAATAATGTTTTTATGGATTTCATGCTTGTCTGATTGCCAATACAGTATATGTTTTCAAAAATTATATCCTTTTGAAAATTGTTTGACTCACTCAATTAGACACAAGCCTCTTAGGAAAACACTAAAGTTCCTTAGGGCACTTAGATAGAGTCAAACGATGTCGGATACTGGGGGAGTGCTTTCATTATGTTTTTTTTACTGTGCTTTCAAATAACTATCGCTTGTGTTTTCGAAAAAGGCTCCTGCTTTAAAAGATTATCTTTTCAAAATATTACTTGATTCTTTGACTTTGATAAACCCTAAAGACACAGAGGAAGGTCCACTTCATGATCTTCAAGGACTCCTAGGATGTGTCAAATTTAGGGGGAGTCTGAGTTAAAAGAAAAATGTCAGAAAAGATTTTTTTTGGTAATCGTTTATTTTTGAAACTGTTAAATAATTCTCTTTGATCTAACCAAATCCTAAAGACTCAGAGGAAGAATACTTATGGTCAACAAGCTTCCTAGGACTGGGTCAAGTTTAGGGGGAGGTCAAATTAAAAGAATTATTTAATAACATGTTTTCATTAATTATATCTTCAAAATCTTGCTGAAAATATAAGTCTTTCAAAATACTATTATTCTAGTTTTGGTGGCTTATGAAATTATTTCTGAAATAATATTTACTTGGGTTGGAGAATTTCCAGGACACTTAGGAAAATGTCCTTGTAGTTAACAAGGTTTCCTAGGATTGTGTCAGACTGGAAAAGAAACATAATCAAGTAAAATATTATGTTTTCAAAGTCTAACACTTTCCTAAAAGTACTTATATTTTTCAAATGTTAATATTGTTCAAAACAGTACTTACTTGAATTTGAATAATTTTCCAGGACACTTAGGAAAATATCTTTCCTAGGATTGTGTCGGACTGGAAAAGAAACCAGTGAAATTTTATGCTTTAAAATTTACATAATTTCTCAAACGAACTTGCATTTTTCAAAATTTACATAATTTTTCAAAAGTACTTGCATTTGTCAAATCTCTTATATTTTTCTTTCATTTTTTCAAAAACTCAATATATCTCAAAAACACTTGCATTCTTGAAATCACTTTTCTAAATTTTTTCACTAAAGAAAATTTTCTCAGATCAAACATTTTTTCTTACAATACAAAATAGTTTTCAGAAGTGCACAACACTTTTTCAAAATGGATTTGTTCTGAAAATTTAAAATACTTAGTATTACTATGCTTTCAAAAATTTATACTAAGTATTTTCAAAAGAACAAAATGTTATCATTGTTGGTGCAAGAATTCTTGATTTTTTTGATGTATGATAAAGGGGGAGAGATACGCCTTAAGTTAGATTTTTTTTTTCTTTTCTCTTACCAAAAGGATCAATTAATCAAAATGGTTTCAAAAAGGGGAGAGTGAAAGTTAGAATTTTCACTCTATTTTTCTTAGAGGATCAAAAATGAATTTTCAAAACTTAGATAATTTTTTAGTTTTATCTTGATCCCAAGGATAGTAAATTAGCCCTTCAACCAATCTAACTTAAGATATTCTCAAACATCAAAAAGGGGGAGAATGTTGGTGCAAGTTGCATCAATGATGTTCTCCTCTAAGTGTTTTAATGTTTGACAATAGACTTAAGTCAATGATACATTAAACAGACAAAGAGGAGTTAAGAGAGAAGTAACAAAGTGGACCAAAGTCCTAGTGAATCTAGGCACTAAGTCCTGATCGAGGACTAGGCATCAAAGACCTGGCAAAGGGCTGCTGGGCACCTAGCGAAGGGCTGCTAGGCACCTGGCGAAGGGATGCTAGGAATCTAAGACCTGGCGAAGGGCTACTAGGCACCTGGCGAAGGACTGCTTGGTATCGAAGACCTGGAGAAGGGCTGCTAGGCACCTGGCGAAGGGCTGCTGGGCAAAAGTCCAACCGGAGGAGCCGGTTGGCAAAAGGTAAACTCTCCTGAGAGGAGTAGGTGAGGGCGCGTTCCCCATCGAGGGAACAGTAGGCGTCGGTTCGACCTAGGGTTCCATTTGGGAGACCCGAAGTCAAAACCAAGACAGCTACGGCTGTAAAAAATCACTAATGTTCGTGCTTTGTTGTTTTTGGAACTAACCTTGAATGCAGGGACCGAGGGAATGTGTTTCTGCGGCTCAGAACGCCCCAAAGGAGAGGGGCAGGCAGCTGGGCTGGGCGCCCGGGAGGTCCAGGGCGCCCCAAGGTCGAAGGAAAAACAAGGAAGCAAGAGTTGCTTCGAAACTGCAGTGAGCAGGGCGCCCCGGAGGCCCCGGGCGCCCAAGGTCAAAGCAAAACTTGTAATCGAAGCAAAATCAGCATGAAGCCAGCGGACCATGTCAACCAGGGCGCCCCCAACGTCCCGGGCGCCCCCGTCAGCTCCAGAGCCGATTCGTAGGGAATAAGCGCTGACCAAGCTTCGGATAGAGGTTTTCGAATCCGAAGGCACGCGTCAGGCGCCCCCAGGAGCACTATAAAAGGGGCTCGACCCCAAGGCTTCAGTACAACAATCTTACAACTACCAAGTGCTATTCTGATCATTCTAACCGACGACAACGCGCTAAAGATGAGGCTCTATGACCGGGAGGCTCTAGGAGGAAGTACGCGGCACTTCGGAGGTCAAGATCGGCCGAGCTTCAGACTTTGTTTTGTTTAGTTTGCGTTTACTTAATTCCGCACTTAATTTTCAGTATTATTGCTTGTAACTATCAACTGTAAGACGGGTTTTCTCCGCCTCCGGAAATTCCGGAAAGGAGACCAATAGTGGACTCACGCCGAGTACATATGACTTGGACGTACTGACCCTGGGGGGTCAGGAACCAAGTAAATAAATCCCCGCATGTCTGGCTTGCTTTTATTTTTCTTTATTTACTTTTCCGCTATGTTACTAATGTTCTAAGTTTAGAACGATCCAAGTTTTTCTACGAAGTTTCCGCGAGAGATTTTTACGGTCGACATTCACCCCCCTCTCTATCGACGGCACCGGTCCTACAATAATTATTTTCAAATATGATTGATTATGTACTTATTGTATGATAGATTGAAGATACTGCAAGACTACAACCCTAAAGCCCTAAAATTCATATCTTCAATATTTTTTTCCTTTCTTAGTCTTAGGATTGGAGTCTATATAAACATGTATTTAGATGTAAGAGAATTAATCCTCTATTCTTAATAAAATTTCCTTTTTATTGTAAAATATGGAGGACAACGGTTATATGTTCATGCCTTCTCAAACCCCCCTTCTCGTTAGCATGCAAGATAATCACTATCCTATCTGGCATCATATGGTATTAGAGATGGCAATGACCGATTGAGGAAGTCGAACGTTAGATCCAATGGAAGGTTATCGTGGTCGTGCTCACGGTTACAATTACCGGCAAGTTCTGATTGAGGAAGTCGAGCACCATGGATGTCGCATTCAGGATATGATGATGATTGAGGATTCACGGAGGCAAGATGCAGAATTAATCTTGCAGATGTCAACAATAGCGGTAGCTAAAAATCTTGAAGGTCGGGAGATTTTAGATCGAGGATCTAAGTCTACCTTCGAGAATCCTTACTATCATTAGATTGTAAGCCAAGAACATCATGTTTGAGAGGAGACATATGAAGACCTTGATTTTCGAGTTGAACTATTCGAATTTTCTGGTATGTTACATGCAAAGAGTTTCATTGATTGGTTGAACAATGCTGAGTGAATCTTTGAGTATACGTAGGTTTCAGATTGAATAAAGGTGAAGCTGATTGCTATCAGATTCGAGGGACGAGTATCATCATGGTGGGAATATATACAACATTCACGGGACAGACAGGGCAAGTCCAAAATAGTTGATTGGGAGAAGATTAAGAGAAAGCTGAATGGTTACTTTCTACTTTTCGGGTACGTCCAAACTCTGTTTGAACGACTTCACTCGTTGAGACTGGGTGTGTGTTAAATATAGAAAAATTAAAGGGCTAAAATGCATAAAATCCCAAGTTAAGGGCTTAGTTTGGATAAGTAAGAATTTAGAGGGGTTTTTTTACAAAAATGCCCCCACTTAATCCCTTCCTCTCCTTGCAGTTTCAGCCCAACATCGCTGCCCCTGTTTCGCTGACAACCTCTCACACAATTTCTCCTCTTCCCCCATGGCGATTTTTCTTCCTCCTCTTCTTCGTCTCACGCGAGCGCGAGCCAACGACGAGGTTGCATCATAGAGAGTTGGTCGCCGTCGATCCCTCTTCTATCCGATCAGTCAAGCGCGCCAACTTTGGGCATGGCTAGGGCATGCAGGTTGTCGCTGACCATCCGTCACCGTGTTGCTACTTGCCCTTTTTCCCCCTCTTCAAACGATTGGTGCATCCTCACAACCACTTCAAGGTATTTTATCCATTTTATATACATGTATTGGTTCTTTTTATTTTTGTGTACCTTGAGGGGCTTATATATTCATTGCTTTATCGTAAGTTGGACAGATTCGCAGTCAAATCAATTTTGGTATATTTGTGTTATATTGTCTCTTTTACTTTCCTTATTCTAGCCGTGTTGGCTGAGGTATCGGTTGGATGTGTAGACCTTGATATTGGTTTTAGATTATCCGCTATACAAGGGAGGTGAAATCCGATTTTTATTGGACGAGCTGCCCTTGGGGCATGACAATTTATTTCGTATCAAAGCTAGGTTTACGAGTCTTTTCGTATTTGATCGGAGTCATTTTCGCGATGTGGTCGTGTTTGGGACTTGGCGCAATGGGACTTCTCCAGGCGACAAGTACTTCCTTTAGTTTCTTGTATCCTTTATCATATTTTGGTATGATTAGAGATTCTTCCATTTTATTGGACATTGTATTTATTCTTGTACCCATCTATTGGTATTCTTTGGACTTGGTTAGGCCTAATGACTTGAAGTCATTCAATTTATTGTAATCAATAGTTGCTCGTACCTGGTTAAATGACCTGGCAAGCATGATTGAGTACCTGATCTACAATGAAGCAGAAGAGTAGCATTAGCTACATCTTATTAGAATTGGTAAAGGGCCAATGGATCCTATTCAATGAGGATTTTGATCATGGATCATCATACTTGGTTGGATAACCTTGATAGTACATTTGGATAAATGACTTATATTAAGATGGAAAAATGTAGAGCTAATTGCTTGACACTCATGGGTTACCATTTGTACTTGGTTTGGATAATCAAGAAGGCACTTTCGGATTTATGTTTTGCACTAATGCGAATCACGTACGAGATTAGGCCACCCCGGGTGGCAAACACCGAAGATGATCTTCATAAGGTAAAGAATCACTTGTTAATTATTTTGGATATCTCTGAGAGATAGTGTTTCACTATCTCCTTTCGGTAGAGTTTGACGCCAGGAGTTCCTGAACCTTGAGTGGAGGAATCAGAGCATATTGGGTTATGAGGCGATGGTCGGTCAACTCGCCTAATGCTATTTTATGAGGGGATTTAACTCATAGATCGGTCGTATGTGTTAGATGTTCTCGATGGTTCTAGGAGGTGGAGAATTTGGTGTTAGCTGCCTAACACCTATGAGATTTGACTAAAACTAGTGGAAGTCATAGTAGAGGATCTTCGTGTGGCACGCCGTTGATTGTCAAGTGAGGGTGGACGTTTTGAGCCCGAACCAGCCCTTGTTGGGATTCATTGGCACCTAGGATGATGGGATCTTTAGTTGTCTCTGTGTTTTAGGCTCAGAGACTTCCATTGCACAATTTCTAGGGTTTTGGTTGGCACTAATCAGAGTTGATGACAGTAGTAACCCTCAGCTGTCGGACGTTCTTGTAGTCCAAGAATTTTCGAATATATTTCTGGAGGAGTTTTCTGGAATTGCCTCCGAAGAGGCAAAAGGAGTTCACGATCGAGCTCATTCCGGAGACAGCACTGGCGTAAAAGGCTCTGTATCGTGTGACACCTTAAGAGTTGGACGATTTGAAGATCTAACTACAGGAGTTATTAAACAGTGGATTCATTCGTCCTAACGTTTCTTTGTGAAGAGCCCTTTCGAAGGAAAAGACGGATCTATGAGGTTGTGCATCAACTACTAACAGTTGAATATAGTAACCGTTAAGAATAAGTATTCCTTACTGTGGATTGAGAATTTGTTGGGTCAGCTCACGAGCACATCAGTGTACTCTAAGTTTGATCTGAGATCTGATTGTCATTAGACTGAGCTTCATGAGATGATGAGGGTATTTTGTATTTCTGATAGAGGCCATGTGTTCTTGAGACACATTCGATTTTGGAGGAGCTGCTTCAAGAGGTACGTCGCTTGCGGTCCGCTATTCACCCGGGATGTACCCAATGTGTATAGTAATTTGAAACATTCCTATTGGTGGAACGACATGGAAAAAGGCATTGAGGATTCTTTATCTCGACTATTGGTGTGTCGTTAGATTGACGCAGTCAAAGCGTAGCAGACCTATAATGCACAGAAAGTAGCAGAAACCAATAAATGTAATTTAGAAGATTTTATACCTAAGTAGAACAATGGTAGATGATTCGATTCGGAGGATCGTCGATCGAGTAACCAAGTTCATATTTTTACTAATGACTCACTAGACTGACCCCTTAGGATAACCTTGCAGAGGTCATGTATAGAACTACATTTCTATATAAAGTTTCAGATAGACATACGGAGTGCATCATTCACTAACTGGAGGACTTATTTGGTGCATGCAAGATGGACATTGAAGGCAGCTGGGAGAATCACCTACACTTGGTTGAGTTCGCCTACAACAACAACCATCATTCAACTATCCAAATGGCACAGTTTGAGGCGTTGTATGGTAGGGCTTGTCGAACATCCACCCTTTGGGAGGAGGTTGGGGAATCTCAGTTGCTAGGATCTCAGAGAGCTCAATATGAGACAAAGTTTGTACCATCATACAGAGGTTGTCCGGGGCGCAGGATCACTAGAAGAGCTATGCTGATCAAGGACGAAGACCTTTGGAGTTCTCTGTGGGTGACCATGTGTTTCTATAAGTTTCACCCACGAAAGGGATGAAGAGATTCAACCTTAGAGGTAAGCTAGCTTCGCGATACTTTAGACCTTTCCAGATTCTGGAGAGGATTGGAGCAGTGATATACCGTATGGCACTACCACCATCTCTTATTGGCGTACACAACGTGTTCCATATTTCCATTTTGAGGATATATGTGCTAGATATAGTCCATATTTTATTAGAGGTACCAGTGTCACTTCAACCTGATGCAACTCATGAGGAGATTCCGATGCAGATTCTGGATGACAAGGAGCGTCAGTTACAAAACAAGACAATCTGGCTGGTCAAAGTCGGATGACAACACCACTCTAATGAGGAGGCTATATGGGAGCTCGAAGACATGATTAGAGCTCGCTATCCTCATCTGTTTACCTGAGGTACATATTTTTATGTACTCGTTCAATACTATTACTACCTGCTTATTAATTGATAGTATTGTTATGGTTAAATAACGAAATTTGAAGACCAAATTTTTATTAGTGGGGGAGAATGTTAAATATGAAAAAATTAAAGGGCTAAAATGCATAAAATCCTAAGTTAAGGGCATAGTTTGGATAAGCCAGAATTTAGAGGGTCTTTTTACAAAAAAATCCCCATCACTTAATCCCTTCCTCACCTTGCAATTTTAGCTTGATGTCGCAGCCCCTGTTTCGTCGACAACCTATCACACAATTTCTCATCTTCCCCCATGGCGATTTTTCTTCCTCTTCTTCGTCTCACGCGAGCATGAGCCAATGACGAGGTTTCATCACAGAGAGTTGGCCGCCGCCGACCCCTCTTCTATCCGATCAGTCAAGGCCGCCAACATTGTGCGTGGCTAGGGCACGCAGGTTGTCACCGACCATCCGCTACCGTGTCGCTACCTGCCCTTTTCTCCCCTCTTTAATCAATTGGTGCATCCTCACTACCGCTTCAGGATTTTCTTCCTTGGATCGATCGAGACCATCGACTCTCCCAATTCTCACTGATTTCTTCTGCTTTAGGTCAGATCCACATGAATAAAATTCTATATTAGTAGGTTATACTCTTGTGTAGATATATATGATGGTCTTGGTTGGATTGTATCTTGGATTTCCTATGGTCGTGGGCAACTTGAGGTTTTAGCTTGAACGAACTGACTTGGATTAGCTTGATTAGGTTTAGGGATTGCTGTGATTACTTGTAAATGTGGTAAAGAGGTGTGGATGTTCTCCCCTTGCCGTAAACCACATGGAATTGATTCTGTGTGGGATAGGCTTTGGGCGTCATTTAATTCTTTTGAACTTGTAATGGGCTGCCATAGGTGGTAATAAAAAGTTAGTGTTTGATTTGGATGAAGGGAATGTTGGATTGTTTCAATTAGTGTGGGTGAAGCTTGACCGAACTATAGGTTGATAGCAAATCTATTTAGATATGATTCAAATTAATAATTAGTTTGGTATTACTTAAGGGTTAGTGGAAGAGATCAGTTAAGTGAAATGTTAACTAATCAGATATACCTTGATTAAATAGGTTAATCATTGATTAGTTGAATTTTTAATTAATTAATGAGTTGTTAAAGTAATTAATAAATTGATTAATTGATAGGTGGGTTAACGATTGATACTTAATCGAGTAAAGTGGTAAGACTTAAATTAAGTAGATGTTGTAATTGGGATTTATCGTAATCATGTTTAGTATTTTGTGTAGCTAATTTATTGATTTTATAAATAGCTAAATTATGTCCTTGGTATAGGACATTGATCGTTTGTGTGTGTTCGATCGTGGTAGTTCCTTCGGATACACATTACATTACGAGGAGGGTACCTTCTGACTTATCTCTGTAGATATTGTTAAGTTTTTATGCATGATTTTTTTTTATGGATAGTAGTAGAATTTACCTTTATCTGTCTTTTATTTATCTTGCTTGATACTTACTGCATGACCCTTTGACAAACTTAATGTTTATTTTCAGTATAGTCTCAATGCTTGATACTTTGATTCTATAATACACAAGTGTGCACGTGTGCATAGGAGAACTTATATGTCGTATGATACTTGATATTTATTGACACCTAGAATTAATCCATGCCTAGTAGCTTACTGTATGTCAGGAATTATTTTTTTAGACTTGTGCATGTTATATTGAGGATTGTTTGATGGATGTTGCGTGTGTTAGAGTCATGCACCATCTTTGCATTATTGCAAAACTGGCGATCCCATGCTCCCTTGTGGTTGAGACGGTTTGTCAGTGATATCAAGATCTACACACACTGCTATGCATGAGTTAGTGATACTATCAGGAGGGTATGTGCAGTTGTCCTTTCAAGGCTATGCTTAGTCGCTTATGGATAGCGGTTTCCGCAGCATGGTAGCAGATAGGGATCCCTCCTCTTTTCCGTGATATGAGGAGATGAGAGAGGTGCTCCCCTATATGACTTAGGGTAAGAGGGTGTCCTCCGCCAGAATCCTATATACTCAGTCATTTAGGAGCAATGACGGAAGAATGTATACAGTTGTCATAGTCATACCCACTCAACCTCACCATGATCGATGACGGTGGCTGACTAGCGTCAGAGGTGACCATATCATTGCATCATGTACAACGAATTATTGATTGTGTCATAAAGACCTTTATGTTCGTGCCCTAATCAACCCCTAGAGGAATCCCCTTTTTCACCTTGAGTTGGTTAAAATATGCAGAATTTCTGACTTTTCGTGGAGGATTAGACCCAATAACAGGTGGTCTATGGCTGACCGATATTGCACACCATCATTTAGCTATTGTTATTCTTTTCCTGATCGCAGGTCATATGTATAGAACTAACTGGGGCATTGGTCATGGCCTTAAAGACATTTTAGAGGCTCATAAATGTCCATTTATAGGGCAGGGTCATAAGGGACTCTATGAAATCCTAACAACATCGTGGCATGCTCAATCATGTGCACGACTTCATCGATTGCATTTGTTTGTGTTTGCTGTATCTGTTTGAGCTATGATTGTTACATTTGGACTACATGCATATACATGAGATATTTTATTTGCATATGGTCTGGTGACCATTTAAGTTTGGGGATTTATGACCTTCATACCCTGCAGGTGAGTTTGATATGGGTATATACTTGCATGTAATGTATCGATCATATATTCTGATTTTCTCTAGGAGACTGTATCTACTTACTTCTGTACTACTGTTGTATGACCTTTTTATAGCTATGCATATCTATCTGTTTATATACCCACGAAGTTCCCCTAGACTCACAACCATTTGCTTTATTTTTGTTTCTAGGCTGATGTATTTGGAGTCACTAGAAGAGAGCCCAGTAGCTAGCCCCTTTACCCGTCGAGTTGACTTCACTATGGTATTTGTGTTACGTATGTGTCTTTTTGTATTTTATGCATTTTATGGACATGTATTGGTGCTTTATATTTTTGTGTGCCCTGAGGGGCTTATGTATTCATTTCTTTGTCGTAAGTTGAACCGGTCTGCAGTCAGGTCTATTTTAGTATATTTCTGTTGTATTTTTTCTTTTATTTTCCTTATTCTAGCCGTGTTGGCTGAGGTATTGGTTGGCCGTGTAGGCCTTACATATTGGTTTCACATTGTCCACCGTATTAGGGAGGTGATGCCCTATTTTTATCGGACATGCTGCCCTCGAGGCGTGACAGCGTGAGATCGGTCGATGAATATATAGATGAGTTCTACCAGCTGATCGCCTGAAACAACCTATTCAAGACGGAGGAGCAGATGGTCGCATAATACTTAGTGGGTTGCATCAACCCTTACAAGATGCCTCAGTCTTCATTCATTCTTAACATTATCAGAAGCCTAACAGCATGCACTAGTTGTTGAAAAATAATAGAACAGGAAGCTAGTGTGATGCAGGACGATTCATAGATTATTATTATTATTATTATTATTGATAATTTTCATATTTTGGTAATTTTTAATAATTTCTATCCTTTTGTATTTTTATATTTTAAGTCCGTTTAGAAATTTTAGCATTGTTAGTTTTTTCCCTTTTTGATATGGTTCTTTTCCTTTCTTTATAAGTTAGTAATTAGGGTCTACCAATTGACATTTATTTCCGTTTTGTTTTAGTGTTTAGAGTCTATATAAATATCTATATAGTTGTTTGAGGGATAATCCTCTATTTGTAATAAAATTTCTTTTTTTTGGTATATCCTAGAGGATAGCGATTATCCTTTTCTTGTCTTCTCCTCAATTTTACCTTCTTGTTAGCACAGGATAATCGTTATCCTATCCGGCAACAGTTGGTATTAAAGTTGGCAGCGTCCGATTGAGAAAGCCAAACATCAAATCTAATGGAAGGTCGTCGTGGTGGAGCTCGTGGTCGTGGCAGGAAGGTTCCGTTTGAGAAAGTCCTGTACCATAGTCGTAGCACCCATGACGTGATTGAGGATTTATAGTGGTAAGTTTACAGAGATAAATCATAGATTTATTCCAATGCCTACTGGAAATGGTACGAATTCGAAAAGATCGTGAGTTATGTGGTTGAGAGGATCGAGACAGAGACTTCAAATTTCAAGTTGATTTACCCAGATTTTCTAATTCATCACAAACAGAGAATTTTGTTTATTGAATTAACAAAATGGAGCATATATCTATAAGCAAATTTTGGATCAGATTAAAGTGAAATTAGTTACTTTCAAAACTCAGAGGTCTAGCATCGTGGTGGGAGCACTTGCGACATGTATGAGATTGACAAGGCAAGACTAAGATTAAAAATTAAGAGGAGATGAAGAAAAAGATAAGAGATGACTTAGGAACCCAAAGTCAAATTGTTAATTTTTTTTTACTTATTAAAGGGAAAGCAATATTCTTGTTATAAATATTGTATATTGATCTTAATATTTTTACAGAATATTTATACTTCGATCTCAGGCATTTTGCCTAGATACTACGTAAACAATCAAACACTGAAGTTGACAATAATAATACATGTTAATTTTGTTTAGGTCTGCATCTATATATAAATTAGTCTAAGAGACTCTGCTGGCTTGGGTGTGAGGGCCAAAGGCATCCATCTCATGGAGAAGACTGCTCTGATGATGAGCTCCGTGATCCGAGAGGTTGAGCACGCGGCTACCCTCACGAGGAAGCTCCAGTCCTACGTCGAGATGGGCGACTACAGCGACTGGTTGAAGGGGTCAGTGAGGACTCTTTCGGAAGAAGTGATGGAAAACTGCAAATCCACCCTCTCCAAGTTGAAGCCAGCTGAAGGGAGCACAAAGAGCAAGCGAACAGATCGACTACAGCCTAGAGATCTAAGGAGAAGGTACTGATCGATCGACTGACCACCGGAAAATTGCAATAGTTTATTCTCTTTAATTTATTTAATTTCTTCGCTTGTTTCATTGTGCTTCGGCATGCAGCTTCGCGAGAAAAGAAGTCACAAACGCACCTTATTACGATGCCCATCGATGGAGAAAATACGGCGAGAAGTTCATCAAAGGATCCGTCTTCAAAAAGTCTGACGAACGATATACGTTCTCTTTTCTGAATCAACTTGTCCTTTTCTTTAGATTTTGATCTTGAATGTTTAATTATACTTCAGGAACTACTACAGATGCACCTACAGTTTGGATCGGGGGTGCCAAGCAAAAAAGCAGGTGCAACAGCAGGACGAGTCTCTGTTTCTTGTAGTTTACGAAGGAGAACACACTTGCAATTCTACGTCAGGAACAACTAATGAGAGGAGTCTGATCATGAGCTCTGCTGGACAGACCTTTAATTTCCAAGCCGAAACTGAACCTGAAAACGAGCCACTCCTGATTCACTCGGGTGAAATGGATAGGACTGTCATGGAGAACGCCATTAATGGAGCTGGTCAAAGGTGTGAAAGCCTGCCGGGTACGTTGGCCATGCTCGAGCTTGGGGATCCCACAATCTTTGACTCATTTTCTGAGTCGATTGCCCACTATTTTTGATAATGACGATATTGTCTTGATAGAGACGTGTCACCTACTCAATGGTTGAATATATTCTAGATCATGAATACATAACATGCAAGAGTTAGAATAATTAATTGTTGAAAAAATTTCGTTAATCGTTTAGAATAATTAATATTGTCTCTATAGATTAGACTGATAGCTAAAACATAAATTGTTATTATGAGATCTAAAGGTCAAATTCTGACGAAGTCAGATACCTACTTTCTTTTATGTGCTAGTCATTGTCTGAGTTAGTAATCTCTATAATTTATCTTTTCCGTATTAACTCTGTGATATATTGACGGGGCACTAGAAATTAGCGAATAGTCTTTTGCAATTTAGAATAATTAATATTCGTTGAAATAACTTGTATGCCGAATGTACTCGTCTCATGATGTTGGATCCTAGTGAATTTTTTGATATGATTTTGAATTTTGGATTGTCTTTATTAGATCACTGATGAGATTCTAACTGAGAACTGGAGAAATTATAGCAAGGAAAGAAAATATTTTGTTTAGTCCTTAATATAAGAATAAAAGTGCACAACTTAGTTAAACAACTTAATAAAAGTAACAAAAAAAGTAGTATAAACGAAATGATTTATACCAAAACTTTGAAATAATATTTTGTTGATTCAATACGCACCATTTTAATATTCATACACTTCATGGATAGATTACTAAATTACCTAAATCTAATATAGTAATGTTGTAGAACTATACTTTTAATTTCCAAAACAAAAAAATCGCCCTACAATTTCTTCGCTAGTATTTTCAAAGAAGAATATAATTCATTATTTCAAGATGTTTGTATGGAAGGGTTTGACAATTGTATATATTAATTACTACTAAATTTTGTTTAGAAGTTCGTGTTTTATTTTTTTCTTAGGGTCATTTTCTTTTGCATTTGAATGGTGTTATTACCATTTAGATTCGCTAGATTTAGTGGCACTTTTGGTTACTGGATTTGATGGTTCTCATGATCCCATTGATCATTATTAATTGTCTGGGTAAGGTAGTTTAGTCATCATAAATTGTTTGATCCCTATCAGTTTCTTTTACTTTTCAAATTAGTGATCAAGGGTCTCTTTTATTCAAGGGCATATTAGGATTTTAGATTTAGGGAGGGGACCGTATAATAAAAATAATTATTAAGTAAATAACGATATTCTCAGTCCTTCAAAATACATAATATATATTTAATTGAAATCTATAAAATATAGAGAAAAAAATTAAAATTTAGTTCTAGTAAAAATTTGAACTCTAGATGTGTGAAAAAAAATCAAACTTACCATTAGACAAAACATAAAAATAAAATAATAAAAAAATTATATATAAAATAATATTATTAAAAGTGTGTAGATATCAAATTCATTCAATAAGTTTACATCAATTTAGAAATACTATGTTTGTTAATGGTATTAACCCCAAATACCATAATTGTTTTTAAACATTCTTACTCAGTGATAGTTAAGTATTTCTTAACTGCCCTGATGTAGGGATTGATCCAAGAAATTTTCTTTGAGTTTGAATGGATTATAATTTTTAACTCAGATATCACAAGGAGACATTCTTTGGTTTAATAGAAGCTAGTCTAGAAATTTTTTGATTTGCTCTATTTTTTATTTTTATTTTTTAGAAAATCATATTTTTTTATTTTCTGAAAAATGACTTTCTTTATTCTCTAGTTTTTCCAGAAAATATTATATATTTTTCTGAAAAACAAGGCTGGAAAATGCAAACCAAATACATTTTCTAGAAAACCATATTTTCTACATAAAATGAAAATGAAAAATAAGCCTACTAAACACCCCCTAAGTTTGTTACCGAATGAAACCTATAATCAGCCAAATTTTGGATTCGATAAACATCATTTAAGATCTTCTGGGAGACTCCGAACAATTTTTTTATTATTTTTAATAATTTTATTTTTTAATATTTAGGATATTTTTGATATTTATGAGTTAAATTTTATCTATTTAAACATCAATTTAACTACTCGAGGGATTATATTTTATTATTCAATAAATTTTTTTTTTCTATAAAATCTAGAGGGCGATGATTTCAATTTGTAGATTTATTGAATTTTTCGACACATATAATGCTTACTATTTTATCCGACGTTATCTTGTTGTCATCTTGTTTTTCATAAACAAATGATCACATCTTCGAACAAGATCTTATCCTTGTAATCATGGAGAAGAAATTTCTAGACTTACCCAAAAAGTGACGTGGTTACCATAAATCACCATCCATTTAGTTCTCACGAAATAAATTAATGAGCTATGATAGAGAGAGTGAAAATGAAAGAGTGAAAATTATAATAAATAATATGACATGACGTGGCATGACATGACATTTTACATGCATAGGTCCGATTATTATTGACATTATCGCCCCGCCCGTCCTCACATACCTGAACACGTAACCTCGAAGATCGTGCATGTAAAGTGTCACGTCATTCACTATGATTTTCACTCTTCCATTTTTACTCTCCCAATCATTATTCTAAATTAATAGTTAGTATATGAATATTATGATCATAAGATCTAAGGTCAGAATCTGACAAAGTCAGTATATCCGTCCTCTAAACGTATAAATTACAGTATTCGAGTAAGTAGCTTTTGTGATTACCTCCTTCGTATTGACGTTAGGATGGATTAACGAGGGCGTTAAAAATGAATGAATTATCTTTTACTATCAAAAACAAGAGACTCAAAATTATCCAGAAGATTACTCAAAATTAATCATTTAGAAAGGATAAGAGACTCAAAATTTCTTATTTAATTTTGTCATGCATTTAATAAACTGACCTAATGAATATTTTAAAGTTTAATTTTTAATTATATAAATATTACACTTCGAACTCGACGGATAAATCGGAGAAAAATATCATCTATATTTAAAATTAATTAGACAAAATTGACTTATTTATCATGAATATGACTTATCAACCACATCAATTTAAGAATCATTCACGCAAATCACATCTTGACGCAATTGTTTGAGTTCTACAATATTTGAAGGGAACACCTAGGTAACTTATTTTTATTCAAGTAAAAATGATCTTAATTTGATTACTCATTGTGACGTCAATTGGGTAGGTTGTCCCAGGATAAGAAGATTATTTTTGGATATTATATTTTCCAGGGCTCATCTCTTGTTTCTTGAAAGATAAAGAAACAAATACGTCTTGCCTTCTGGAGTTTTTTGGGCCTTAATTTTTATTATCGAGCCCACGATCCCTCGTGACTCATTTAACTCTTCATTATAACCTTGACCTATTGCCTTCAAGCCTTTTCACTTTGGCTTTTGTCTCTCGGATGCATACAAGTCCGTGGCTCATCTCCATGACATCCGTCGTGTATGTCTCGAAGTGCCTTCCCTCGGCTCATCATTATTGTCTTGTCCATAGTCCCTCAGATGCACCATCCTTCACCGAACTCGAAACTATCAAGCTGAGTCATATGTGTGTCCTGCAGAACCTGCACACTCAAATACAAGAGCAAATTTAACTTATATCCTTTGCCCAAACATCAAAATATATGGTCATACGGATCATCAGGATTGTCTTAACAATCTCTCCCTTTTTGATGTTTGACAAATCGTTTAAGTTAGGAAAAACATATAGCAAATACAAATGCTAATAAACTTTTGGACCTACGTTGCCAAGGCTACATCTTGGACATGCACTATTTGTTAAATACTGAAAGTTTAGAGGGCTACAACCTTAAAAGTCAAAAAATATTAGGGGTCTTATTTGGATTAGCTAAGTTTAGAGGGCTTTTTGCAAGAAGGCCAAATTTATAAAACTTTCTTTTCCTTTCTTTTCTTCTTTTCCTCCGAAAACTCCTCCTCCCTCTCGCGATTTCGGTTTCTTCTTCCCATCTCCACCGGCGCCGAAACCCTACTTTGACGTGCTTCCTCGCCCCCATCACATTTTTTTTCTTTCCCTCTTAGCGCCCAAGCCAAACTTCCTTCATCTACTCACCCACACTAGCCTCCTCATGCATTTCTCCCTCTCGCAATCTCGTTGGTCGCTTGACGTTGTGACCTGAGCGATCGCCAGAGCCAGCCGCTGCTTCGTTTTCTCCTTGCGATCCAAGACGACAACCCCCTATTCCTCACTTTCGGTAGGCTACAGACCAAGGGCGATTTCCCTCATTGTCACCGATTTACAGTAGGTAGTGGCATGCCAAGTGTAGATAAGGGTTGATTTTCAGTATTGGTTTGGAGGAATCTGTGATATAATTAGATAAATTGAAGTTATGTTTGAATCACGGGATTGTTAGTATTTCCTAGAATCAAATCCTATATTTTGGGTTTTGGGGAGTGAATTCTATAGCTAGTGTATTTTTGTGGGGGCTTTTAGATGAGTTGGAGGTGGTATTTGGTTCTGATATTTGTGTGAGGACTTTCTGTTTTGGAGTTTTAATCGCAGTTTGATTTGAGTTCTTGCTATTCTATTCTTGGGATGAGCTTCCGTGAGCTTCAATTAGAGGATGATTATTTTTCCATTATTGTAGTTGGTTTCTTCCCGATTGTGGTTTATCTAGATTGCAGTTCATGGGATGGATCTTGATAAGTGGAGGTCATGGTTGTGAACCAACTAGTTTATTAGGGTTGTACATTAGTTCATTCATATGATGTTTTGGTTTCCATGATGTGAGGTATTGCTGTGTGAGATTTGGGATTTAACTTAATAACCTAATCTCATTAATGGGTTTAGAGGGAACCAATCGTAGTGTAAGATTTAGTTACACGGAAGTTGTAATTAGTGTGAAATTATAAATATGTTTATTGCAACTTAACTATTTTGTTCACCTATATAAATAGCTAAATTTTATCCTTGATATAGAACATTGATCATTTACGTGTGCTTGATCGTAGGGATTCTTTCAGATATATTATACAAATAAAGCGGGTACTTCTCCTTTATATCTTGTAATTTATTGAACTTAAATGCATTGCCTATTTTGTTTTCGAGTAGGACTGCTTTACCTTTTCTTTGTCTTTGATATCATTCGTTGATACTTTCTTTACTTGTTCTTTGAGCTAATCAAATTTATGTTCATACAGTCTCACTGTTGATTTCCTAATCTGTAAAGTACCGCTTGTATGCGAGTACTTAGGAATAATCATTAAACACAATAAGGGTTTAGTTGGTATTAGATATACCCTACCCAGTAGATTAGTTGCATGTTTAGTGATTTTGATATTTATTTATTATACCATTGCATAGTTATGACTTGATTGATTGTGCATTTAATATCATGCACCATATCTGCATAGTTGCATGCTGACGAGCATTGACTTTCATATGATTAAGCCCGTCGTCAGATATTTAGCTGCTTTGCCCACTCAACCACTCATGGGTAGTGCGAGCAGCTGTCTTGTTATGCTACCCTCGACCACTCATGGGTAGTGGATGTTGGAGTTGTAGGCAAGCAGTTGACACCCTCACCATTGTTTTCAAGGGATAGCAGAGCTGTTAGTGACTCCTCCTTTTCTTAGGGTTTTGGAGTAGTTGGCTCCGCAGGATCCTGCCCACTCAACCACTTATAGTAGTTTTAATTGTTGGAATGCGTATAGTTGTACAACCCTACCCACTCGGCCTTACAGATGTAATGTGATGGCGGCTTAACTGGCGTTAGGGGTGACACATGTTATTGCATCATATGCATCTATTGCATCTTGCATTTTCTTGTGTTTGCTGTATTTGTATGAGCTATGATTGCTGCATTTTATTGATATACATGTACGGTTTATTATTGCACTGTCATTCATTTTTACACATGTACATATGATATTCGATTTCGGAAACTGTGTACTGTTGTTTCTATTTGCTTGTTATACCCTTTATTATGTCACGCATTTATCTGCTCTTATATTCGCAGAGTCCGCCCAAACTCACCATCCCTATCATCTAATTCTGTTTCAAGTAGCCAATAGATGCGTTACTTGGAGCCAGGAGAGGATTCTGGTGTCAATCCCACAGTGTGGAGCCCTTTTGGAATTTTTCTATATTTACTTTATTTCTGCACTTTCTTTATTTTCCATATTTATTTTATTAATCTAGTATTTATTGTCTTAGTAGAGTTATGTATAGTTTTGAGTGGAGTTATGTTTATGCATTTATGGACTGATATATTTGTCTATAGATTTAATTTGAGTTTTAATTTTAGATATGCGATTTCTTTTATTTCTATCTTTCTTATTGATAGTAAATGCGTGGTTATGAAACTTTTATTTACTATTATGATGTCAACCATGTGAGGCTGTGTTATATATTATTGTGAGACATGTATAAATGTTCCAGATTGTTCGCCATACAAGGGAGATGCTGCCCGATCTTCGAGGGAGCATGGGTCTCTGGGGACGTGACACTACCAATGTATATGCCAACATGCAATGCAAATGCAACCAATGCATGGAATCCTATCACCAAGGTTCCCCGTACACCTAAACTCTCCATGAGTTAGGATTTTTCACTAAGGGTTTTTTGAAACCTATCCAAGGCTCTCCCTACACTTGGACTTAACAAGGACTTTCTAAAAACCTATCACAAGGCTCCTCCTTTGCCAATACATGAGCAACAAAGCTCCCCCTTCACCTAAGCTCCCCCTTAAGCTATGATTTCTTGCAAATGTGTGTTTGATTTCCCACTTAAATCTAACACTTCTCCCTCTTTGCCACACATCAAAAAGAACTCCAACAATATCACAATCATTGGATTCATTACCCTCTAATGATAATAAACAGTATGTATTAACCCTCCATACGATTATACACATGTTTACAATCATTTGGACATATTTCGAATGCTAAAAATAGTTTTAGTATGTATCAGTCGACTGAGATAATTACCAGTCGACTAATTCCTATCGAAAATCTTACAGAAGCTTTCTTACTCTAGAAAGCCTTGTTACTAGTCAACTGGTGCTCTGCACCAGTCGACTGATACCCTGATATCAGCCTTTCAGCATTTCTGAATCCAATTTCAGAAATTCATATGAAATTTCATAAATCTTCAAAATTTTCTAAATTTTATGGAGAGGTTTGTGGTACTCGTGTCTACTTGGAAAAAATATATTCAAAAATATATTTATCACCAATCCAATATTAACATAAAACTCAAAACTATCTAAATGGTTCAAATAAACCTTGACCTAAAGTCCTAGTTTTGGCCTCCTCTTGATATATTTGCCCATATCCAATCATAATGCATCCCTCGCATTGGTTTATATGACATCTATATATCAACAACCAAATTTTCATGTAATATAATCCCAATGTCATATTTCTTACATGAAACACAATCCCAATGTGTCAAATCCCTAGATTGGAGACTCAAATCCGCCTTCAAACCCTTTAGCGCACTCCATGGTCCATCTAGATTTTCAAGAGATATCCTCCTGAGATCCATTGACTATGGGTCTCAAATTGGCTCTTTGAGCTCCCCCTTGAGCTCTTAGCCTTAGTCATCTCCCTAGGTAACTCTTCCACAATTGCTAGGCTACAATGGCCCACCTTCGGTGACTTTTGGTCTACAAATGTGACCGTCTTAGTCTTGGACACCTTATTCTTGATTAAGGTCTTCTTTTTGCCCTTAAATGACTTTTCCTTATCATGTTTGGACTTTCCATCCTTGCCATAGTTATATGCTACCCTATCATATATCTTTTCATTGGCTTGGATGACTCCCCTTGCCATTATCATTTGCCACCCTAGCATATGATTTTTCTTTGACATTGGAGGACCTAGATTGATATCCCAAACCCGATCTATCATTGTTGGGTTCTTGACTACCCAACATCATACCCAACCCTTTGGATCCAACATTGAATCTCTCTAGGGTTTTCTCTAATCTATCAAGCTTTGTCTTCTAACCCTAGAATCAATATGTCCACCTTGGAGATTTCTAGACCTACTCATTCTATGCATGTGTTTCCCCTTCTTGTGATTTATGCCTTGGTCTTTAGGTCTAGTATGCATGGGTGTATCATGAAATAATATCCTAGGGTTTTGATATGTATTATTAACTCTACTCCTATCATGATATTTGAAACCATAATTTTACATGGGAATATAAGAAAAATTGTTCTTAGTATGCATGGGAAAATTAAAATTTGAATTACTCTTTAAATTAGGGATTACCTCCCTTACCCTTGAAGCTCCCCCTTAATATGAGCTTTTCTTTTTCTTCTCCCATTTCTTCAATTGTATCATTTTCTTGAACTCTTCTTTATTTGAGCACTTAGTCTAGTAGTTGTTTTTCTCTCCACACGTGAAACATCTAATTTGCATTCTTTTCCTTTGGGTTTCTTCGTTCCTACAACCCATGTTAGAATTCAAAAGAATTGACTTGGGTTTAGGAGTTATCTTTTTCTTACCTATTGGACACTTATCCTTATAGTATCCCTTCTCATTACACCCAAAGCAAACTATGTGATCTTTTGATTTAGCTCCGGTGGAGGTGGAAGTTTCTTCTTCTTGTTCCGGTATTGAAGATGGTCTTTCCTCCCCCTCAATCATTAAAGTGGAGACTTCTACTATTTCTTCTATAGATGTTGAGCACTCCTCATCTTCCGATTCCCTAAGCTCTTGAGTTGGTGAGCTTGATTCTTGGGGTTCTTCATGTAGCTCATCTAGCTTGTTCCATAACTCCTTGGCATCCTTATACTCACCTATCCTATCCAAAATGTCATTAGGTATTAAATTGATTAATATTTTGGTTACCTTGTTATTGATTTTAAATTGATGAATTTGCTCCTCGGTCCACTTCTTCTTCTTAAGTGTCCTTCCCTTTTTGTTCTTTAGAGCATCGAAACCTACTTCTACAACCAACCTTCAATATTAGTCATACGAAAATACTATATTTTACCTTTCCAATATGAGAAGTCATTGCGATCGTATGGAGGTGGGATTCGGATATCTCATCCTAGCGGACCTTTCGACTCCATCTTCTTCTTCTTCTTCCTATAGTGTCTTTCTCTTTTGGTGATAAGTCCAATAAGAGAGACCTTACTCTGATACCACTTGTTGGAAATGGTTGGATGCACTACAAAAATTTTTGCAATCAACAACGCCCAATCGACAACGTTTTTAAAAAAAACGTTGTCTTTTTTTGTTTTACAACGTTTTTAGTGAAAAGCGTTGTCTATGTGTTTTACTTTTTAATAACGACAACGTTTTATAATGATGCGATTTGCTTAGTGTTGTGGTTTCGGATGAAAGACAACGCTGTTACAAAAGCATTTTTTAAAAGCGTTGTCGTATTTCCCGCTAAAATAAAAAACACATCCCCTCCCTCCACCTCGCTCATTGCCAACCCTCGGCGGCTCGCGAAAAATCTCTCCGCGCTTCTTTTCTCCGCGAAATATCTCCCTCCACCTCCCTCATTGCCACCTCCCTCGTCCTCTCCTCTCCACGAAATCGACATTGTGTACGATCTGGTGAACATACATCTTCTCCTAGCTCACCACCAAGAAGTATCCTCCACGAGCTCTTCGTCCGTCGAGTGGAAACTGAACCCCAGCGGCAGCATCACGACGCTCGCCACTACCCTCTCCATCTCTCTCTCTCGCAGTCGCCGACGTTCTGACTCTGTGGCGGTCAGATTTCAAGTTTCTGCTGGTGACGCTCGGGGAGAAGGGGGTTGCAAATTACTACACCAAGGTACATCCTCCTCGAATCACACTTCTCTCTTACCGCTTTGGGAGTAAGATCGATAGATTCTAAAACCCTAGGCATTTTCCAGTTTAGGGTTTCCGAAATCCTTAAGGGTTTCTGAAATGGAATGTATGCTACTTCCAGATTCCCAGTGTCTGTTGCAACCCAAACCTGGAAGTACAACAGTATGCTATTAGGTGTACTAGATCAGGTGTTCTAAGAATCTACGAATGAAATAAAAGAAATAAGATGATCACAAGAATAAACTACAAAATGCAACAAGAAGATAACTTTGATTGTATTTACCTCATGAAGATTACTAATCACAAAACAAAATGATCATTAAAACAAAAAGACAGCGGATTGAAATTTTGAAGGATGACATCTTTTTTTTTTATTACATTTACATTTTAGTAAAGAATTACAACTTTGATGAATTCATAGTGAACTTGGAGAACAGAGAATCTACCCATTGTTTTAATTTTTTAAAAAAATTGTTAGCCTATATTGGGTTACATAATTGCTGTAGGTTGTGTGTGCCTAGATCACCCATATCTAAAATCAAGAAACCATTTTGTCAGTATTCTATGAAGGTGGAACTAGCTTTTAACTTGCATCAACTTAATGTAGGAGATATTGTCACATAGATTTACAGTTGAAACTGGAAGCGCACACATTACATGAAGGGCTTTGACAATTCTGTCAAGAGCGAACCTGATCCATAGTATGAATTCCAACTTTGCTTATCAAAGAAAACAATCATCCTTTTTCTTTTCAGAGTGACTAAAAGTGAATTTTTTTTATCATGTAAAATACTAAGGTCAGTGGATCTGGGAGTTGGCTATCTCAATTAGAAGGGCTTTGTATTTTGTGTAATAATGTACATAGATGGAGTCTTTCATTAATAGAAATGTATCTATTTTAGATCTGATATATACCAAAATTTTCTGAATTCAATGTTAGATATTGAAGCATAGCTTCTATTAAAAGACCTTTTAGTTGATATATTAAGAATTATCATCCTCTACTATCATCTTCTACGTGGAGATGGAATCAACCTAGTAATACATAAGGGACTATTATACCGTCGAATCCATATTTAAAGCAACTAAGCATACATTGAGCCTCAATAAAATCTCTATCTTGTATATATATATTTTTTGAAGATAATCCCAAGATCTGCATTTTAAAGAAAGAATAATCTGTATTATTAGTCTGAATGAGATAGTAAAAGTAACATGGCCTATTATACAGTGTTCTACCTGCTTTTCTCTTGAGGAAATAAGCTAACACAATATCATTATTTACTTCCTATGTTTTGCTAATCATACAGCTACATACAATTTTGATTAATTGTTTGAATATTTTGTTACTATTTCACACTATTGTTTGTGTTAATATTTTAGATTTATTAATTACAGTTCCTTTTTAGGTATTAGCTCATCGTTGATTTATTAGTTAAAACAAGAATGGACAAAGAATGGATGTCAAAGGATAAACTATCCCGTGAATATGAGAATGGAGTTGAGGCTTTCTTGATATTTGCATTGGAAAACAGTAATGATCCGAATATGGGAATATCTTGCCCATGTGCAAAATGTGGTAATCTAAAGAAGAAAAATATACAAACTATAAGGGCACATCTGTATTGTAACGGTATAGATATGACATATCATACATGGATATGGCACGGCGAAAGATCTACGATAGGGATTTCACAAAATGAAATTGATCCAGTAGGGCCTAGAGAATATGTTCGTGATGAACCAATAAATATGGTTCATGATACATATGATAGTTATGCTGAGAATCCAACCCAATTCAATAAGTTACTTGAAGACGCCGAGAAACCTTTATATCCTGGATGTACTAAATTTACAAGGTTATCTGCAATTGTGAAATTATTCAACTTGAAGGCCAAATATAGTTGGAGTGATAAAAGTTTCACTGATCTACTCAGTTTGTTAGGAGAAATACTTTCAGATGACAATGAATTGCCTTTATCTTTGTATGATGCAAAGAAAAGCTTATCTGTATTAGGGATGGATTATGTAAAAATTCATGCTTGCCCTAATGATTGTATCTTATACCGGAAGGAGTATGAGAATTTAACCAATTGCCCTACTTGCGGGATGTCGAGGTGGAAGTTGGGCCAAAAAAGTACGATAAAGGAAGGAGTTCCTGCAAAGGTTTTGTGGTACTTCCCTCCTATTCCAAGATTTCAAAGAATGTTTCGGAATAAAGATATATCTAAGCAGTTGACTTGGCATGCGGAAGACAGACTTTGTGATGGATATTTGCGCCATCCAGCTGATACACCTTCTTGGAAAACAGTTGATTGCAAGTGGCCAGATTTTGGTATTGAGTCAAGAAATCTCAGATTAGCTATATCAGCTGATGGGATGAATCCCCATGGTTTAATGAGTTCTGCATATAGTTGTTGGCCAGTTTTAATGATTACTTACAATCTTCCTCCATGGTTGTATATGAAGAGGAAATTTATGATGCTCACATTGTTAATTTCTGGTCCCAAACAGCCGGGAAATGATATTGATGTTTACTTAGCACCTCTAATTGATGACTTAAAAATCTTATGGGATATAGGTGTCGAAGCATATGATGCATATCAGCAAAAACATTCCTGCTTAGGGCTATCTTGTTATGGACAATCAATGATTTTCCTGCATATGGGAACATGTCTGGATGTATTGTTAAAGGATATCATGCATGTCGATTTGTGGTGAAGAAACCTATTCAACAAGGTTGAAGCATAGTAGGAAAATGTCTTATACAGGTCATAGAAGGTTTCTACCAGCAACTCATCCTTATCGAAGGCAACGGAAGGCATTTAATGGGAAGCAAGAGTTGAACCCGGCACCTAAACCATTAAGTGGCGATGAGGTTTTTGAAAGAGTTGAAAGAATTAATTGTCATTGGGGAAAAATGAGTAGAAAGTCTCAATCGAATGATGATGTAAAATCATGTTGGAAAAAAAAATCAATATTCTTTGAACTTGAGTATTGGAAACATCTACACATTCAACATGTTCTTGATGTGATGCACATTGAAAAAATGTATGTGAAAGTCTTATCGGAACGTTACTTGATATTCCAGGAAAAACAAAGGATGGAGTAGCAGCGAGATTAGACCTTTTGGAAATGAATGTAAGGACAGATAGGCTGATATGAGTGATCCTTATGTTTGCTTTACATTATTGTTTCGTATCTTAATTTTATTTTCTTTGCATTGATAGGTGTCTGTATAAAAAGAAGCTGAAAGATAACACTACAAAGAAATTCAGATTTATGAATCCCCACAAATCCCATTTCTAGCAAAAATGGCACAAGACAAAACAGCTAAGCTTGAAACGCTGAACCAAAGGGCAACTCTTTTAGCTGATAGGCTAACCGGTGCATCATCAGATGAAATTGTTTTGGTGCCATGTAATGTCGGGTAAGTGCAAAATAAAACTTCACTTTAAAATGCTTCCATTCGCTAATTTATTAAATTTTATGATCTAACCATATGTCTTTGCCTAGTTTCCATTGGATTCTCAGTGTAATTGAACCTTACAAGGATACTATTTATGTGTTGGATTCCCTTAGTTCCCGCATTCGAGATGATGATTGTAAATACGTAATGGAAATGTGAGTTCAGATTTCTGTCAGTAAATTTATATTTTAATATAAATTTTATATAACAAATATTCATAACGTATGAAGGGCATTACGCTTGTTTAATTCTACCAAGGGAAGGAAAGGGAGAAAAAATGCTAAGTGGGAAGTAGTTAAGGTATGTATACTTTTGTTTAACATATATTGGAATGTGTATAATTTTCGTTAACTATTTGACAATAATTACCATATATAGGCTCCTCAACAACCGGATGCGAAACAATGCGGTTTTTTTGTGATGAGATACATGAAACAAATTATTGAAGAAGTTGAGACTATCGAGAGAGATTCACTGAGATCAATAGTAACTATATTAAGCTTATCTCAAATTCTTTGACATTAACTATTTAGAATTGCAAAGTGATCAGTGTTGATTGTTTTTCCCATTAACCACTCGCCAATTTAATTTGTCTGTGTTCACAGTTCACAAAAACAGGTTACTCTCGTGATCAAATTGATGAGGTTCGGGCCGAGTTGACGGAGTGCATTCAAGATCATATTTCTGAATAGGTTTGGAATCATACAAGATCATTATTCTATTTTGATTTAAGTTCATGGAATGATGTTTTTTTTAAAAGTAGCTTACATTATATTGTATTTTCTATAATTTCTAATTCCATTTTTTTAGGCAGTGTTAAAGGATAGTTATGAGATCGAGCTTCAGAAGTTGGCCCCAATCGCGGATTGATTATGAAACTTCTGAATTGAAAAACTCGTGAAACTCTTAAGTGATTGATGATGTGTTGTAAAACTTGTGAGTTTAGAAAACTTGTCACATGCAGTGAAAGGATGTTTGCTTGCATTAATATGCAAGTACAAGATATCTGTATAATAGTTATCAGTGTAAATTTTCTAGCTTTTGTAATCTTCTGTCAGTGTAATATATAGGAGGAAGATGTTGACCTGTTAGTTGATGAGCTTGTAGATGCTACAAACTGCAAACGAGCATGTCTCTACCTCATAAGTCCATCTAGGTATGCTTTATATTCTTTTGTAGTTGTAACATATGGAGGTATGTGAAGCAGTCTTTCTTGATAACACCCAAGTATGCTCACCCCAGTCATAATGTTTTATTCTAATTTTTTATTATTTTTCCTAATAATATTCTCTGTTGCCAGTATGTGAAGCTGAGCTACATATGGAGGTATACACTGTTTTATTCTGATTTAAATTTTGTATACAACCTGATTACCACTGCAACCACCTTCTGGTTCGTTCAAATCTTCCAGGTATGATGATGACCTTGAGCAATTTCTAAAAGGATACTGACAAAGTGTAATAAGCTTTTGCCATTTCAGTCAAAAAAGAGAAACTATCACACTCGATTATCCCAATTTTTATACTGATATAGCCTTTATTCTTCATTTTAATCTGATTGAATTGCATGTTGATCTGTGCAGGTTTTTCAGATTTGCGAAGCTACAGACAATCAAATGTTCTCTGGCCGGCTAATCAAGTTCTTCACTGTGAGTTATGGGCTAATCAAGTTCTATACGCGTAGGTGAGGTAAGTTACTATTAGTTTTGACTTGAGAATTTTGTGCCAGCTATTTGCCTATCCATTTAATTTTTATCTGTTAATTATTCTTAGTTTTTTCTTATTTCGATTGCATCTGCAAAAGCATTGAACTTTAAAAATATTGTCTATCCTCCACTTGTTCCATTCTATTAAAGGCAATATCTTCTCTCTCAACATTTTCCTTAAGCTTATATATCTTTCTTATCTACTTTTGCAGCACACAAGGCAAATGGTGTGAGCTCACTATGGGGCCACAAACTTAGAGGTAAGTAATTGAAAAGGATAATTGGTTTGTTACTTGTTAGTTATATTACCTTTGCTTTCCATCTTTTTGTGAAGGATTATTTTTCAGAATGATGTCTTGATGTTTAAAAGCTTGCTAAATGTCGAAAATGATTCTGATCCCAGACTGTCTCTTGTATCTCATGATCAAAGTGTCTTCTTTTTGCAGATCAGTTTTATATGTCATGGAACAGCTTTACAGATGGGCCTTTCAGTCGTTATGTATATGCATTAGTAAGTTCTATTGTTCAATAGTTATAGAAGTCCACTGAATGCATGCTATCTCAAAATTTCTTAGCCCATGCTATTATATAACGTTACATGATGCTACTGGTCATATAAAATTGCGTTATCTTTTTTATCCAACAAACTAGTGATACCTGTGAGCTTTTATTTGTCTTGTCTGGGAATTCCTTGGACTTCAAAATTAGAATATTAAATACTTGTCTTTGATCGATTATCCTTGTATACTATTTGGTCACTGTACTAGTGAATTTTTTGGTTTTATTATGCATCTTAATAATTTAACTTGCACATAATTGTAGCTCCGGCCTCTCAAACTGTTTCATTCTTGACAAAATCTTCTCTTCTTTGGTGAACAGGACATCAGAACATGGAATTTCTGGTAGGGAACCTTCTGAAACTCATTTTCTTTCCTTGTTTGATTGTGTCATTTAGTTCTAATACATCAAATGTTTGCTACTTTGCTTTAAGCTGTCATTTAGTTCTAATACATCAAATGTTTTATTTTTAATAAAGAGGTGACACTTTTGTCACATAACATTACTGTGCCTTTGTAGGTGGTTTTTAGAACACTGTTAGCTTCCTTGGTGCCTATAGTTGGTTTCAAGGCAGTGATGACATCTGAGCATTTTGCTTCGTTTTTGGTTTGCCATTCAATATCAAATCTCATGACATACTATTTTTCTATGCTTTATGAGAGTTATATGACTTAAGGACCAAAATTTTGTTGGTACTTGCTTCATTCTGCATGATATATGACTGATGTTAAGTTCCCTTAAGAAATTGCTACTATTTAGTATGAATAGTTTCAATCTACATTCTAACAGTACCATGTTTACATAACATAATCTATAATCTTATTTAAGTAACTTGCTACTTTACTGAGAGCCATGTTGCAACTTGATGATGATGAGGTGCGAGTTTCTGCAACAAAAGTCATGGGAATCATGTCTCAGGTACAACATCTTTTATGTGATTGATTTTTGGGATTTGTGTCTATTGCAAGACAGTGGTCTGAAGTTGATTACCATATTTGGTCTAGCTGTGAAATGATAGATGAATCTACTATTAGAGAAATACTTACAACAACTTGCTACAAATGCTTCTGCTTCGTTTTAGTTTCTTTAAGATGCTTTATGAGATTTTTTGTATACTTTTGTTTTATTTTGCATTGAGGCACTGATGTACAATCTTATTTATTCTCAGTACATGGAAGATAATGAGTTCCAGGATCTGCTACAAGTACTTATGGATATGACTGAATCTGCAACCTAGTTCATTAGACATAGATCTTTTCAGTTAAAGAATGGGAGTGGCCCAGTAAGACTTGCCGTTGAGCGTTGTGCTCTGCATATTTTTCAGTTAACAAAAGGTCAGTGTTACATTGATTCTGTTTATCATAATCTCTAATAGTTCATCTAGGTATGCTTTATATTCTTTTTAGTTGTCACATATGGAAGCAGTCTTATTTGTGTGTATATAATCTCTTATCCCAATTTATTATTTTTATGCAGTGTTAAAGCAGATCGAGTTAACAAGCAGCCCCAAAGAACAACTTGTGAATGATGAAGTTTTATAGAACTTGTGAATTGAGATATTTTTTGTATTTAATATGGAATACAAACACTTTTGTAAATAATGCACTGTATTATAAGTGAATTTTGTAAACTATTATCAGTGTAAATTGTGAATATTATCAATTGTGAATAAAAATGCTTGTAAATTGTGAATATTGTAAATTGTGAATATTATCAATTGTGAATAAAAATGTTTATAAATTGTGAAAAACACTGCCTATTAAAAAGACAACGTTTTTTAAGTAACAATACACAACACAATTTTTGCGTTGTCTTTGTGCCAAACCACAATGCTTTTTCCACGTTGTCTTTGATACCCGACTTTTAACAACAGCGTCAATAACAACGCTTTTTAAAAACCAATAGACAACGCGAAAAAAGCGTTGTCTTTGCTCCAAACCACAACGCGGAAAAAGCGTTGTCGTAGATATACTTTCTACAACGGCTTCATCAACATCGCTTTTTAAGCATTAACGACAACGCGGAAAAAGCGTTGTTGTTTAACTTTTTTCTTGTAGTGTGAAGAAGGCTTGAAGGCAACAGGTCAAGACTACAATGAAAAGTTAAGTGAGTTACGAGTGATCATGGACCCAACAACAAGGGCTGAGGCTGAAGGAAGCTCCAGAAGGCAAGACGTGAAGGATGGAGAGGCATTTGAGGGATGTGAGACTGATGGAGAAGACTAGAAGGCTAGGTATAGGTTGGTTGGGCGAGGATGAGTGCTGAGTGAATGTAGTTGTGGTTGAAATCCTAGGTTTAGGGTTTTATCAGTCGACTGAGTTGGGATCAGTCGACTGGTTGAGACCAGAGAAAGATCAGTCAACTGATCTTTCTGTGCAGTCGATTGGTGTCGGCTTAATTCGAACGTTGAGCTGTAACGTTCAAATTTGACTGGTTTTGGCACTAGTCGACTAATAACGGCTTAGCGAAGTCATCCCGACGATACTCGGCGTGGACGCGAATAGAGGCGGAGCTTCCAAGGGACGCTTACGGTTGGATCTCGTCCCTTCCTTCGAGTTACGCGAGGTAATACGTAAATTAGTTTATGTTTCTGCAAAATTTTAAATATATGATCATGTCTACACAAGATAAAATTGCATGCTTAGATGTGTGGTTAAATAATTTGAGAAATTATTTATGCTAAACCTTCCGTTGCACGTAGTTAATTTTAAAATTACGAACCCGCATCCATGTCAACATGCACCCGGTCCCAACAGTCCACGGTCCCTCGGATGCACCATCCTTCACCGGACCTGAAGCCATCAAGCTGAGTCATATGTGTATCCTGCAGAACATGTACACTCAAATACATATATTAAATACAAGGGCAAACCTAACTTAAACTCTTTACCCAAATATCAAAACACATGATCACACAAATCATCGGGATTGCCTCAACAATCACCTCCCCTGTATAACGGACATCCGAAACCTATGTACAAGGCCAACATGCCCACAACAATAAATCACAGCCCACATGGCTGGCAACAATACCAAATAAGAAAGTAAACATCATAATCCTTACCAACCTGACTAAAGTTGCATATCGGTATGACTTATAACCATATAACATCACAACGACAAGCCCACCCGGGGCACACAAACATATAATCTATACAAATATAAGCCACATCACAAGACCATGAGTATAAAAGCAATACAAGAGTACCATAAAGTACAAAACAAAACAAATGAAACATTTCAACGAGTAGGGACTGGCTGCTTGGTTCTCTCCTTGCGTGGTGAGTTCAGGTGAACTCAATGGGTATAGAATAAAGATATACATGGTAGGAAATAAGATATATTAAGCAAATAGAATCTACATGATACAGTCTCGTAGGAGTATCAGATAACATAACTAAAATTACTGAATGAATGAACATACCAGAAGTAATCTATCATGCGAGGTAATAAGATCAGAACTCCCAGAAAACCCTCCTCGAGTATACTCATACATACAAGCAATATAAGATCATAATACCATGTGTAATATACAACCTGTATGTGCATGCCAAATGTATGTAGCAACCATATCATAATCAAATGCAGCAATAATAAGCAAATGCAACGATGTATCATATGCACATGATTCAATGACTCATGTCATTCTTGTGTGCACTCCAGCTACCGCTACACTGAATGGTCGAGTGGATATAATACTATGGAGGAAAAACCTCTTTGGGATCCTGGAAAAATCATGTGGGTGTGCTACGACTCTCTATAGCCCGTAGAAAAACCATGGGGGAAAATGTTGGGAGCTAAAACCAAGCTCTGTAACTCCTAAGACCAAGGAAAAGCCACCAACAATCCTATGCCACAATAGAAGTGAGCTGGGTGGCTAGAAATATGATTGACGATCTATCTCAACCACTAGGGAGTCAAGGGTCGACAATAATGCAACAATACCAGAAATATGACTGACGACTCGTTTCAACCGCCAGGGAGCCAAGGGTCGACAACATGTAGCAATAACAGGTATATGGCTGATGACCTGTCTCAACCACAAGGAAGCTAAGGGACGACAGTTATACAATAGTGTAAGGATAGTGCATGGTACTAATACACATAACACCTACCAGATCATCAATCAAACAATGATACGAAATGCACAGGTCTAAAAATATATATCATGACCTATTCATCATGCAACTAAGTATATAGGTATGGTATAACCAAAGATCAAGTAGTGTCAGGTATAACATGACAATCATGTTGGGGTTGCAAGGTTGCAAACATAGTCCCACATCTAAAACACATGGGAAAAATCATAGACTTATAAGGAATAATGATATCTCCATTGGCATAAGGCCTTTTGGGAGAGCCCAAGAGCAAAACCATGAGGGCTTAGGCCCAAAGTGGATAATAGCATACCATTGTGGAGCTATCTAAATTTCTTTTGGTCCTAACAATTGGTATCAGAGCCAGATTGCTCTTCATGATCCAGATCTAACCATGTGGGTTAAGCCTTAAATAAAGGATGTGTGGGCTCCCGTGTCTTGATCAAGAGGACCAAACACCAGGCAAAGAAGTCCTAGTTGCGGCTAGGCAGTGAAGTCCTAGTAGGTCGGGTGGACCAAGGGGCAGAAAGTCTGGTAGATTGAGGATCAGACATCAAACGGAAAGGGTTTCCGTTTGTGGGGGGCATGTGGTTTTTGTTTGAGGAGGGATTGTTGGGGTTGCAAGGTTGCAAACATAGTCTCACATCTAAAACACATGGGAAAGATCATAAGCTTATAAGGAATAATGATATCTTCATTGGCATGAGGCCTTTTGGGAGAGCCCAAGAGCAAAACCATGAGGGCTTAGGCCCAAAGTGGACAATATCATACCATTGTGGAGATATCTAAATTTCTTTTGGTCCTAACAAATCACTCCTACATACACGCTCACATGTATGCACTCTATTGAACAAGAGTAACAAGATCGAGACTGTATTGGCATAAATCCGATTATCTCAAGGATAAGCAATCAAGTGTCAAGCAGTGAGATAAAAAAAAGAGTAGACTCAAGATAAAGCAACCTACTGCATATGATAAAGTCCTCTCACAGACTCAAATGTCCTCTTACATGGTCACGCCGGACCACGTCTATGAGCGAGGGTTGGCCCAACACGAGTCATACCTATTATAGTAACTAACATGTATTACTAGAGATGTATATCTACAAAGTCTTATCAACTTACTTTCTATAGCCTGGAGAAGTTTCGTCGCCCTCAAGTCCCAAACCAAGACCATGTCAAGAAAATAACTCCATAAAAATCTAAAAATACCCAGATAGACCTCGTAAACTCGAGCTCTGATTCCCAATAAATTGTCACGTCTCGAGGAGTTGTATGCATGTCTGATAGAAATTGAATAGCACCTCCCCTGTATGGTGGATATCCAAAACCTATGTACAAGGCCAACACGCCACAACAATAACTCACAGCCCACACGACTGGCAACAATACCAAATAAGAAAGTAAACATCACAATCCTTACCAGACTTACCAAAGTTGCGTACCGGTATGACTTATGACACTACAAGAAAAATGGTCTTTGACAACACCATAAAGACAATAATTTTTGGCTAAATCGTTGTTAATTTTGTGAAAGACAACGATTTTTGACAAAACTGTTGTCTATTAGCAAACACATAGCACCAAAGATAACAGTTTTACACTATCCGTTGTCATTTACGCAATAGTTTTTTTAATCAACAAAGCATTTCAGAACGGTTTTCCAAACTATTATCTTTCAGAGTGTTTTTTTTATCTTAACAACGGTTGGGACAATGGTTAAATAAACCATTGTTAATGAAAATATTTTAACAACGCTTGGGATAATGGTACATAAACCATTGTCATTGTTATAATAAGACAACGATTATTAACCATTGTAAATGAAATTATAACGGTTGTGTTTTTCCTGCCTCAAACTCGTGCCATAAATTGACTACACTCATCCTAACCTTACCTTCGACGTGACACATCTATCCCTATAACCTTTTCTCGAGCTCCCCTCTACAAACCCTAATTTTGGAGCCACCTTCTTCTTTCTATGACTCATCTCCTTGCTTTCTTTGCCCACTAAAAGTTCTTCATCTTAGTGGAAGAAGAAATCACAACCTATATTCTTAAATTATGTACCTCGCAAGTGAACGAGAGTAAAGAGAGAGGGAGGTCTCTTCTTGTCCTGCTCTATAAATTCCCAATTGTCGATCCTATCCCTTGCTGGGTTTCTAGCTTCAGTGCCATCGTTTACCTCTTCTTTCCAGAGATTAGGATATCGATTCCCATGGGTTTCTCCAATTGTTGGTGTTGGAAACATCAAAAACACCATATCAAACTTGGTTTTGATAATGATAAAGGTTTCAAAGTTAAGTATTATTTTGGATCTAACATGTTTCACTAAGTATGCAGAAAAGTCCTAGTTTACCTAGGCACGAAGACTTGACCTACAAAGTTGAGCATGAAGTCCTGGTCGAGAACTGGGCATAAAGTCCTAGCTAAGGGCTGGGCACCGAGGACCTGACCGAGGGTTGGGTATGAAGACCTGGTTCGAAGGACTGGGCACGAAGGCAAGACCGGGGGTCGGGCACCAAAGTCTTCATCCAGAAGATCGGACAGGAGTCTTAACCGAACAAGGATAACAAACAGAAGTAGGGACGGATTGAGGTACGAACATCTCAAGATCCAGAATCTTCAGTGGCCGACCAAAAGTCCAACCGGAAGTGCCAGTTGACAAAAGATAACTTCTCCAGAGTGGAGCAGGTGAGGATGCGTTCTCCGGAAGTAGGAATAGTAGGTGTCAGTCCGACCTAGGATTTCATTTTGAAATCCAAAGTCAGGATTGGATAGCTTCGATTGTCGAATATGCATTCAATTCATATATATTATATGTTACTTGTATTTCGGACTAATCCTATGTTGCAGCTGAAGAAATTGGAGACTAGCAGCCTCCCAGGCACCCGAGAGGTCTCGGGTGCACGAGAAGATAGGCGCCAGAGAGGTCCTGGGAGCCTGTGTGCGTAAAACTCAGCCTGGGTGAGGCTGAGTTGGCGGCTGATGATTGGATGTGCTACATCACCAACACAGGCACCCCAGAGCCACTCAGGCGCTTGAGTAGGATAGGATTTAGCCTTGGTCAGCGGATCAGCGGTCAGCAGATCATGACACTTTAGTACTCCTCCTTTGCTCACCCTTCCCTTGTTCAATGTATCACTGGCTTAAGTATATTGTCAAACATTAAAATACTTAGAGGAGGACATCACTGATGCAACTTGCACCAACAGTATATACTCATTCTAAATTCGAGAATTTTTGGAATCGATATTCACTCTCCTCTATCGATCTCACCGATCCCATAAGTGGTATCAAAGTAGGTTGCTTAAATTCAGTGAAACCACTAGTTGAGTCGTTCTTTTTGAATATTCGAATTAATCAGAAAAGGTATTTTTGCCTATTTTTGTTTTTTTTTAATTTTTTTTCATTTGCAAGTTTTTCGTTTCTCGAAGTTGGTGCAACACCATTCGAGATTTCTTTTACTTATATTTCTTCCCACACTACTAATCCAAGACCAAGTCATGACACAAGTTTTTTTGTTTTTTTCATTGCAGAATTTCTTTATCTTAAATGGCCCAACAAGAAGGATACAACACAGCTCATCCTCCTCTTTTCTCTGGAGAAGACTTCAGCTACTGGAAGAGCCGCATGGAAGTTCACTTAAATGCTTAGGTGGAAATGTGGATCATTATCCAAGCCGGCCTCGAAATTCTAAGGAACGCTCAAGGCAAACTTCAGGGATACACTGAATGGGACACAACCCTGAAGAAGAAGATAGAAGCTGATGCCAAGGTGACTCAAACTCTCCAATATGGCCTCACCAAAGAGGAACTTCACCGCGTCGGCCCCTTTAACAGCGCCAAGGAACTCTAGAACAAGTTAATCGAACTTCATGAAGGGGCTTCCACACAAAGATTAGTAAGTGGGACCTGCTTCTTAACAAATTGTACAACATAAAGTTGCAAGAAGATGAGACTGCTGCACAACTACATGCACGCATCCAGGAGTTGATGAACGGTCTTCATGCAATCAACCATAAGGTAGAGAACTGAGATATAATACGGTATGCGCTAAACTCTTTCCCAAGAAATACGTTGTGGCATCCATGGTGGATGCATACAAGGTTTCTGGGGACCTTGCTAAAATAAATTTAGATGAATTATTTTCTGAGCTTGAATTGCATAAACAAACTAATACTACACAAATCAAGAAAGGATTTGCCTTTGTTGCAAGTAAAATCAAGAAGAAAAAGCCATAACCAAAACCTGAGTCTGACTTTGACTCGGAATCTAACGAAGATGACTTTGACTACACTTACTAGTCAAGTTATTTCAGAGTAAGTATAAGAAAAGTAAAAGTCAGAGGAAGAAGAAATTGGTTCGGTCACAGGATGATCTAACTGAACCAAGCATGAGTTAGATGAAAAAGATGGAGATCACCTGTTATGGGTGCAACAAGAATGACTACTTCAAATCAGAGTGTCCTAACTTAAAGGAAGCAAAAAAGTGACGAAGAAAGAAGATACTCCAAGCTACGTGGGACGAGTCATCCTCGGAAGACGAAGAAGAACACTCAAACCTTCTCGCACTGACAGCATCAGACGAACTCGACTCCGAGTTCGAATCAGAAGCAGAGCCGGAGCAAAGCCATGAAACCAAAACAATCTCCATGTCAGAAAATGGGTAACTCACTGTAAGAGGTTTCCCTGAATCTGAACTATATGATCTTATCTCTTATCTATCACATAAGTTGGCTAAATCCAATGTCCAGGTTAAGTCTCTCCAAAAGGAGGGAAAAGCCCTTAAGGAGGAGGCTAACTCAAGTCCTTTGACTGAGACTCTTCAGGAAGGAACCTCCACTCGAGTCCAACAACTTAAGGAAGAGAATTCCTCCCTGAAAACTCAAGTCTAGGAACTTAGAGTTACCCTAGAGTGGTTCACTTTGGGTTCCAAGAATCCTGACATGATTCTTGGAGTTATCCGGATTGAATTGCATGTTGATCTGTGCAGGTTTTTCAGATTTGCGAAGCTACAGACAATCAAATGTTCTCTGGCCGGCTAATCAAGTTCTTCACTGTGAGTTATGGGCTAATCAAGTTCTATACGCGTAGGTGAGGTAAGTTACTATTAGTTTTGACTTGAGAATTTTGTGCCAGCTATTTGCCTATCCATTTAATTTTTATCTGTGAATTATTCTTAGTTTTTTCTTATTTCGATTGCATCTACAAAAGCATTGAACTTTAAAAATATTGTCTATCCTCCACTTGTTCCATTCTATTAAAGGCAATATCTTCTCTCTCAACATTTTCCTTAAGCTTATATATCTTTCTTATCTACTTTTGCAGCACACAAGGCAAATGGTGTGAGCTCATGGTGTAAATCTTATTATTCAATTATGAACCGTACTAGCACCCGAGTTCAAGCATGGGTCCCCAAACTTAGCTTGACAAATCAAGCAGGACCAAATCGCTACTGGATCCCCAAAGACAAACTACATTTCCTAGATAGTCCATATCGAGGCTTTAGTCCGGGAGAGCCAATAGAAAAATTATTTTTATTATTAGATAATTTCTTTGCATGCTTGCTAAAATAATTACTTAAATGTTTATTTATTTATTTTTCTGTAAAATTACCATGCTTAGGAATAGAAATGGTTAGATAAGGACCAGACTTGATTGAAACTTGCATGACCTAGTATTAGGGTGGGACGAGCTGATAGTACGTTAGGAAAGTCTGTCTAAAGAGTCAAGTAGTGTAAGGCATACCCTATTTGATTTTTTTTAGCCTGGTGGAACTAGCCAAAGCTACTTCGCCACATCCTCGACTAGTTAGATCAAAGTTTCTCAAAGAGTAACTTGAAAATATAATTTTTTAAAAGACTTTGTCTAAGAAAGGGTCGTTACTCTGATACTCAAGAAGACCCTATGTCTCGCCAAGACTTCAAGCCAATTATTAAAATTCATTTTCAATTTACTACTTGTTAAACATGAATCTAACTCAAGGTTCAATCAAAACTTAGTTTTCAAATTAAATTTAAAGATAAAATTTGACACATCTCATAAAATAGGTAAAGTTTTCCTATTTTATTACTTAGAAATGTGTGAGATGTTTAGGGGTTAAAAAGATTAATCCAACCCAACCAACTTCATAAATCTAATTAATTTCACTTTTAATTTATTAAATCTAATTTAAAATTAGACCTTAGTAAAATTCTAACTTAAAATCCTTAACTTAATTTAAACTTAAACTTACTTTCCAAAATTTAATTTTAATTTTACTTTTCAAAATATATCTTATTTTTTTCAAAATTTAAACTTAATTTTATGTTTCAAAATTCAAATTTAACTTAATCAATTCAAACTTAACTTAATCAATTTTCAAAAATTAACTTAATAAAAACTTAATTAATCTTAAATCAATTTTTACTTAACATTTTTTTAAAAAAACTTAACTTAATAAATTTTCAAACCTAACTTAATTTTAACTTAACAAATTTTTTTCAAAAACTTAACTTACTTAATAAATTTACAAACTTAATACAATTTGAACTTAACATTTTTTTTAGAAAACTTAATTTACTTAATAAATTTTAAAACCTACTTAAAATTAACTTAACAATTTTTTTTAGAAACTTAACATAATAAATTTTCAAATTTAATAAAATTTTATTGTGTGCTAATTTTCATGATTATGTTTGATTTATTTTTCTTGGTCAACATTAGTCAACTGGGCACCCGAAACATAAAGGGCGCTCGATTGCATTCGAACAAGACACTTGGGCGCGCTTTTCAAGGCACCCTGGTTTTGGAAAACCAAGGGCACCCATTGACCACGGGAGCTCGAGAAAAGCACTCGGGCACCCTGCATTGAAATTCACTCGAGCACCCCCTTGGGCTCCCGGACGCCCGACTAGTGTTATAAAAGCCACCAGACAACAACCACCCAAATCCCACCAATGCGGCTTCTAAGCTCCAAAATCCCCTCTTTCTCTTCTCTTTTTCACACTAAGGGGGCGCTTGGTAACCGGGTTTAGAAGGTGAGAATGAGAATGAAATAGATTTCATTCCCATTGATGGTGCTTGGTATACGGGAATCGGAATCAAAATAAGGATATGATACCCTTGATTTCATAACCCACCCCTCACTAGGTTATCACCAAACCCATACACCCATCAATCAAACCCATTACCATTCCCATTGCCAAATTTATACCAAGCGCCCCCTAAGTCTTGATCGGGCGATGACGATCAACTGAGGGTCGGCATTTCTATTTATTCGACTATGCCTCATCGGTAAGACCCTAATCTAAATCTTTTCCCTTACATTACAAATTCAATTCTTTTTAATTATTATTCTATTCTTCTATTTAGTAAACGTAGAGTTATTGAGGTTGACTCCACTACCGAGCCCAGTCCTGACCTTAGGTTTCTCTCACTTGCTCTTTTCAATAAGTTTATATCTACCAGCTATAAACCCCTTAAGACTCACTATCTTAATAGAGGCTTCTTCACTCGATCATGTCCCTTAGCTATAGAGGTCATTAACCATTACCAACTTGATTGTCTAGTCTACTGCACTAGCCAAATAAATATCACTTTATACGTAGAATTTTATAACAACCTGGTCAAGATTCATGATCTCACCTACTCCACCAGGGTCCAATCCCATAATTTTACCATTTCACCTACTTTGTTCACTCACTTTTTAGGACTACGACTCTCTGAGTCCACATTCCTCTGCTACCCCCTAGGGACCTTCCTTTTTCTTATCCTTACTCTTACATCACCCTAGATACACTTTACACTTACTTTTTTGAGAGTGAAAGGGATCCTACTTTTTCTAACTTTCGATCTCTCGACTTGCGTATCCAAGATTACGCACTTTATCGAATTTTAGTCCACTGCATTCTTCCACTCACTTCTCGAGATGTAGCGGTTATGAGGTCATTCCATTCCTTCTTACTTTATGCTCTTATTCACTGTCTTGACATAGACATCGAACTCCACATTTTCCATACTATTATCTACGCATCTAGTATCTCCACCCGCTCGAGAGTGCGGACTCCCTATTGCCACATCTTGACCGGCCTCTTCTTTTCTTACAGACGCGACATGGTGAGGTTATCCGTATGACCGAGTTGATGAGATAGAGATTAGGAACTTCTTGTTAGCCGCATAGACGTCTCAGCCACTGGGGTCATCTCATGGAGATGACAGGGAGCTTAACCGTAGGACGATCCGGAAAATGACGAGGATGATGACTTCGTTGCCGGGCTCAAGGCACAGCTGGAGCAGACACCGCCACTTCCCCCTCCTTTGACTACAAATGAGTATCCTACCCGAATTGAGCGAGAGATTCACAGTTTACGGGAGGAGGTGGAGGCCCGCCATGCGGAGAGGATGGACGCAAACCAGACCTAGCATGCAGAGCTTATGACTCTGCTTCATTCATGGCACCTAGGCTCATCTTCTTTATAGACTTGATTTGTATCTATTTCTGATTGGATTTGGGACTGACTGGCTATTGACTTTTGACGTAGTTGACCTTAGTTGGCTTTGATATTTGACTTGTCTTTATTACTTAATTGTGCTCAGTAGAATAGTTTTTATTTATTTTTTTGCTTAATCAATTTTTTCTATTTCTCGAAAATTATTGTTATTAACTGTTTTTCCAAGACATTTTACTCTATTTTCTTTCGACTTAGTTTTCAAAAACTTATCCCCTAAAAACTAGGGATTTCTACATTATGGACTTAGCATAGGCTTTGCCCCTAGATTGTGTGCTCTTATAGACTTAAAAGCCAACATCTCACAAGTACATTAGGATACCTTACTTGACAACTTAGACTGGGTTGAGATGCTTAGGCTTATATTGTTAAATTCGACATTTTTATCCTGCTCCGGAGAATTTTTTGGAAGAAGATTTAGGGTTTTCGAGACCCAAATTGAAATTAGAGGATTAAATTACTTTGAAACTTAAGTTTTGAGGGCTTAGGTGTGATGAAACCTAAACCTAAGGGTGCAGATCTGAATAGGTAAAGAAGGAGGGCTAGAATGCAAATGTACATCACATTAAGCCAAACCCTTTCTTAGCTCTGCTATCAACGTGATTCCCCTCAGCCTCCGCCGACGCCCATTTCTTCCTCCTCCTTGCGATCGAGCCAGACGCCGATCGATCCTGCCCTAGCTGCGTTTCCCGTCGACGCTGGCCTTCCTTCTCTTCTCCTCCCCATGCTTGCTTGGAGATCTCCTTCCCCTTCTTGACCTAGAGCAGGCGATCTGAGCCAAATGGAGATGCTGCGAGTTGTGCCAACGACTGAGCATTTCATCTCCGGTCAGGTGAGTGTGTAGATATGGGGTAATAGGGTTCTCTTGACCTTTTGTGGGTGGTAATCATCCGATCCATGGCAGACTCGTGGAGGATACTTTCGTTGGGTTTGCATCAGAGCGAAGCTGAGCCAAGCTTTGGAGACGGAAATAATCAGGTAAGGTTAGCTTGTTCTAAAGGTTTCTGGATTGATTTTGTTCATGGGTTCTTGATCTTGTTGGATTTCAAGGATGAAGATGGAATCTCGTTTTGTTTAGTGTGGGCTGATTAGATGGAGGTTTGTATAGGTTAATTGACACTACGGTGTGGTTTTACATCTATTGTTTGATGCTTGGGTTTTGTGGTTTTGGAAACTGAAGTCGAATGATGATGATGCTAGATTTTGTGGGTAAATAGTTCTGATTATAAGTGTATTTTTCCCCTATTACAGTTCGAGTCTTAGATGCTCAGCTGTGGCAGTGGATTCAAGTTGGGATTAATGTTAGATTGTAGCTAGATCAGTATATTTATGATCTGATGTTGCCATGGTTCTTGTTGTGAATTAGTGGTATGAATTGAAATGGAATTTTGGAATTGGATTGGGTTTGGGATGGTTTTAGCAAGGTGGAAGTTTCATTATAACTAGTAGTGCTTGTTTTAATCTGAGAGTAATTAGAGGTTGGTTATTTTGATTTCCACTAGTGCAGTGGATATTGGATTGATTAAAATAGAGTTGATTAATGAATTGTTGGATGAAATGGTGATTAATTAAGAGAGTTAGATTAAGTGTAATGGATTGGTATTATTAATCATCTATGGGATGAATTGGTTGTTTAAATTGGTATATTGATGGATCCATTAGATTAGAATTAATGGAGGGTTTAGTATAGAATTTGGCACTATATTAAACCTAGCCGTGATGAATTAGAGTTAAGGGATTTGAACCTAATCTTAGGTACGCGAGGTAATTAAGAACCAATCAGTTAATTGGATGAAATTAACTGAAAAGGAAATGATTAGGTTAACCCTTGGTTTGGGTTGGGGATTAATTAGCTAGTTGTCATATCTGTGTAATAGCTAATTAAATACATCCTTGATACAGGGACTTGACTTGGATTTATCATTGCGGATTATTGGCGGGTGGTTCTTTCTGCTTTGATACGGATTTCTACACTTTGAGGCGGGTACTTCTTGCTTGTCTTCTTTAGATCCACGTTATCTTTATGCATGGCTATTTGTTGTCGATGCAGTAGGCTGATATTGACCTTTATCTGCTACCGTTTTGTTATCCTGCTTGATACTTATGCTTGACCTTGGATATGATCTAAATTTCTTTCTATATAGTCTCATTTATTTGTTATCTGATTCTGTATAGCATTGGTATGAGCATGAGTATGTGGATAGGATTAGCATATCATTGTATGGTTACATTGGTTGATTCTAGTCATACTTGCACGTGTGTCTAGATATGGACTGATTGGGTTATTGTGGCATGTCACCTGATATCTGCATTGGTTGATTTTGTTTTTACTTGCATGTGCACTTAGATGCATGATGGTTAGGTTATTATACCTGTGATCGACCTGTGCATATTATGTTGAGTTATGAATGATGACCTGGTAGGGGTTGCATGTGTTTGATTCATGCACCATACCTGCACTGTTGCATGCCGGCGATCAGCGACTCCCTTGTGGTTGAGCCTATCGTCTTCCGGTACATGATATACACACACGGCCACTCATGGGTTAGTGGATACCGTTGGGTGTGTGCATTTGCTCTGTTCTGCTCCGCTCAACTGCTCAGGGGTAGTGGTTTCGGAGCGTGGTAGCAGGCGGAGATCCCTTCTCTTCCCATAGACCAGAGGAGATGAGAGCGACGCTCCCTCATATATACATGGGGTAGGGGGGGTGGTCCCCCGCCAGCATCCTGTCCACTCGGTCACTCAGGAGCAGTGATAGCAGGGTGTGTACAGTGTCACAGCTCTACCCACTCGGCCGACACATTATCGCCTGTCTCGGTGGCTTGATAGGCGTCAGGGGTGACCATGACATTGTATTATGTGCATATGATGCATTGTGCATTTTGATTGCTGCATTTATTTGCTGAACATGTTTGACATGCATGTACAGGATATGCTTATGTGTGGTTTGATGACCCTGCACTTACTCGTGTGGTACGAGTCCTTTTATGGTCAGTATAGACTGATTTCTGGTATGTGCAGTCAGTTGTTACTTTCAGTTATACATATTCTGCTATTCCTGTTGAGACTGTATCCTGTTGTTTCTTTATAGCTTTTTCAGCTATTTTGTTCAGTCATGCATATGTTTCTATATACCCGCGGAGTCCACTTGGACTCACCACCCGTCGTAATATTTTTGTTTTCAGGTTGATAGCTCGCCGGAGGAGTCAAGTTGCCAGTCCCGGGTCCCGACGACTCTATTTGGATGGGAGCTTCCGCTGGTTTTGTTTTCTTTTGATAGCATTGTCTATGTTTTGTATTTCGTTTTGTTACAGTGGGCTTGTATTGGATTTATTCATGTGGTATTGTATTTTGAGTCCTTTGTTGGACTTTTGTGATGTGGTTTTACTGCGCGCCTGCCCTAGAGGCAGCTCAGGTGAGTTTTTACGGTGTTTTATATTGCATTGTCATTATTTCCATATTATATATATCTGTGTTGAGGCCTGAGGCCAAATTATAAACTGCGTGTGTTGTATGTTTGTGTAAATTGTTCGCCGGACAGGGAGATGCTGTCTGATTCTATGTTGGATCAGCGGTTCCAATGGTCTCGGGGCGTGACAATTTATTTTGGTATCAGAGCGTAGGTTTCGATGCCTACTTATTTTTGTGTTTTCCGGACTTTCCAAATTTTATATGATACCAAGTTATTTTGGTATCAGAGCCTAGGTTGCTGGATACTTTGGGGACTTGTGGATTTACGGTGTTTATCTGATACCAATGTATGTTGGTATCAAAGACAGGTTCAGATGCCTGTTCAGTTTGTTTTTCTGATTTGTTGGAGTTAAATCTAATACCTACCCGGTAGGTGTCGGAGCTCGGGTTAGATGAGATCTACCCGAGTACATTTCGTATTTTCGGAGTTGTTTTCCTGACATGTTTTGTACTCTGGGACTTAGCGGCAATGGGACATCTCCGGGCGGTAAGAGGTATATCTTTCTAGAACTATCCTATCCTTAGTACTCATTATTGGATTTAGGATTGGTTAGATTATCCCAGCATGGTGGAATCATATATTCATACTGGATGGATAGATATATGTAGACTTGGTTTAGTTGGTTTGACATGTTGTCAATCTATCTTATTCGTGATCATTCATGCGAGCGATTAGTGACATGTTGTGGATGAGATCTTGGAGTAGAGAATGTTAATTCTCTAGTAATACCGATTGTTGTGTCGGAAAGCTAAGGTCGAATATGTCGGCAACCTATTGGAGGTTAAGGATTTTGGTTTTCCTAGACCTTACTATTCATAGTACATATATATTAGCTATTATTAGCTAAACGAGAACTAGGGTTGGCTATCGTAGTTGGCTCGATCAGTATAGGATCGACATACCCTGGTTGAAGGAGTTTCAGACCTTTGGGTTGCTTGTGCCTGGTTAGGTGACCTGGAAGGCACGACTAGGGTTCTTGACCTACATAGATGTAGAAGGGTAGCATTAGCTATATACTATCATCGTTAGTAGACGATTGATACATCCTATTCGATGAGGATTTTGACCATGGATCACTTGTACTTGGTTGATGATCTAGAAAGTACGTGTTGAAAGGTGACTTCAGTGGATACGAAAAAGTGTAGAGCTAATTGCTTGACACCTACGGGTTACCAAGTGTACCTGGTTTGGATAACCAAGGAGGTACCTTTGTACTTATGATTTGCGTTGAGGCGAATCACTTACGAGGCTATACCACCTTTGGGTGGAAGATGCCGAGGATGACCTTCAGGGAACAAAGAATCATATCGTGATTATGTTGAGATACTCTTGAGAGGTAGCGTGTCTCTAGGTTATGGAGTTGGAACTCATAGGTTTTGAACCTTGAGTGAAAGAACCGGAGAATATTGGGTTACGAGGCGATGGTTGGTCGACTCACGTATTGCTACGCGATTTTATGAGAGATTTTGACTCATAGATTGAGTGTTCGTGGTTTGATAATCTCGATGGAACATCGGGATGTGTGATCTGTTATGGTATCGAGAGGTGGATGGAGATTGACAAATCTTTATGATATGTTATATTTTGAGGATTCTGTTAGTGGATATGGACCTATCAGATTTATAGCTTTTTGATGGATCACTTAGTGCATATATGATCTTTTTGTGGTTGATTGTTTGGAAGTTTGTTAGTGATGGTAGCATATGGTATGCCATTTTGGCAGAAACTTTAACTATATGTTGTCTTTCGACGATCTATTGGAAGATATATACATGCCTCGTGATGTTCGGAGGATGTTATTGATTGGGGGATGCTTGAGTGATACTCATGGATTTGATGTTTTATGTTTGAGGATCGAAGTACAGACTTGGCGCCCGTGATCTTAGGACTGAGTGCTCTGGATAGGTGTGATGATTGATTGGTTGTTCAGATGAACTTGGTTATTGGATAATAACCTCAAGATTGATATCTCCAATTGCTCCGTAGCATAGTAACCTTAGAGTATCAGACGGAGCAGTTGTAAGTACCCCTGGTTGATTTTGATGTGATCAACCAATTTAAGTTAGGTCCTGGTATGTTTAATCCCTCTGCTAAGTGTGCAGGAGCTTAGGTACGGAGGAAGTCGAGCGTAAGACGTAGCGGACGAGAAGGTTGTGCGGGGAATGAGCCGACGGGCTCGGTACAATCCGAGGGATGCGGAAGCTGCGGAAGAGTACGCCGGTGGAGCGAGAAGGACGCGCGCGGTATCCGAGGGACGAGAAGCCAAGGAGGAAGGACGCTCGAGGGCCGAAAGGCCGAAGTCGGGTTCGGGTGAGCCTAACTCCGGTTGGCCGGAAATCACCCAGACGACGAAGAATCAAAAAGACTGGTCCAAGCGCCCAAAAGAAAAGAGAAAATTAATTGGTACTGGTCCAAGCGCCCAAAAGAAAAGAGAAAATTATTTGGTGCCAAAAAGATTCGAACCTGTGACCCCACTGCTAGATGTCTCGATACTTACCGAATGAGATAAACAGGTGATGTGAATAAGTTGATGTGAGCCGAAGATAAAGTTAATCACCTGCTGCGAATAGAAGCAAAGTTTTAATTAAACTTTATCTTCTAAAGGATAACCTTATCCTTTAATCAGATCTAATGGATGCAGTTTAATCCCATCCAAGATTAACTGTCTAGATTATATCCATGGATCAACGGCCAAGAGAAAATTCATCAAAAATCAACAATCCAGATTTATTCTCTTAGGTTATAAATAGGCTTAGAGATTTGGCTTTAGGAATCAATCATTTTTATTCATTCTTGTAAAATCTCTAAAAGTCTAGTGTGCTATTTTTGTAAGGCTTCTCCGCCACAAGGAGATTTTTATTGAGCGTCCACGCCTTGGAAGCAACGTCCTTATTTACGACCAAGTTTTTTTTTAAGAAGTGCCTTCCATTTTTATAATTTTTTTTACCGTCTATTCACCCCCCTCTAGCCGGTCCAACCCGATCCAATAAGTGGTATCAGAGCAAAGGTCGCCGCAGAAGGACTAATCGTCGACTGCAGCAATTTCAAAAAAAATGGTTGGAGCCGTAATCTACCCGCCGAAATTTGAGGGGGAGTTCGCGATGTGGAAGCGCCGAATGCAGGTATTTTTTAAAACAGATATTGAACTGCTATTAATTATGAAAAATGGTTTTTCAGTTCCAAAAGACAACAACGACAAGGATAAAGAAATAGAGTCGTGGACTAAGAAGGAGCAAGCGGACTTTGTAGCAAACGGCAAAGCGGAATTTCATCTACTAGCCGTTCTTCCCGCACAAGAAGTCAACCGCATCGGAAATTACAACTCGGCAAAAGAGCTCTGGGAGAAATTCCTGGAATTACATGAAGGTACCTCAGATGCAAAATTGGCGCGACGAGACCTTCTTCGAAGCCAACTGACAAACCTCCGGATGGAGGATGGAGAATCAGTTGCACATCTACATGCTAAGGTAAAAGAACTAATCACCGACCTTGAGAACCTCGGAGAAAAGGTAACAAGTCGCGATGCTCAAAGGTACGTCTTAAACGCATTTCCGAGAACCCCGGAATGGACCTCGGTAATCGATGCATATTTCATTTCGAAAGATTTAACGGTAAGTACATTAGAGCAATTATTTTCTACTTTGGAACTTCACGAATCTCGTTTTGTAGAAAAGAATAAGAAAGCAGGCATCGTCGCACTGAACACAAGGAAGATCCAACTCGACGAGGAATCCTCGACTGACGACGAAACAACAAAAATGAAGCGAATAATCAGATGCTACAACTGTAAAGAGGAGGGACACCTGAAGGACCAGTGTCCTAAACTTAAAAACCGGCCAAAGAAGAAAAAGGCACTGAAGGCCATCTGGGATGAGTCTTCATCAGAAGAGTTGGAAGGTCAAGAATACGTGGGACCTGCGCTGATGGCAAATCATCAAGAAGCAAGCACTGATGAAGGGGGAGAGACGTCAGAAGAAACCGATGACGAAAGAGGAACCTCGCTTTTCGAAAGCGACCCGGTAAGTGAGGTTTATTTTCTTCCTCATGATCAATTATATGCAAGAGTTAAAGCCTTGCTCAAATCTAATTGTAGATTAGAAAAAGAAAATTGAAAAATGAAAAATGAATTAACACTTACATCCTCTTCTGATATTTTGAAAATGAAAATGATAATTTGAAAAACATAGTGCAAAAATTAGAACTTGATATTGCATATTTACGACAAAAGAAAAATCGCTTTCCTGATAATTTAAATTGGTATTTTAAAAACCACAAGGGTCAATTTAAAAAAGTACCCAAAAGCTATATTCCGCCTAAGTTTTTAATTAATACTGTAGATAGGAATTTATTTTGGGTTCCTAAATTTGTATTAAACTGATAATTTTTTTTTGTTATTATATATGTGCGCATTTTGTTTCTCTAACAAAAATTATGTCTTTATTTTTTTTATGCATAATTATGCTGTCTATCTACTAGAACTTCTTTCAAAATTTTTCGAATATTTTTTCCCTTGAAAATTGAAATTAAGAGTTTAGGGGGAAAACTCATTACAATTTTTCTTTCAAATTTTTCGAAGTATTTTTTCCAATTTTTTAAAATTTATTCTTCAAGAACTCTTATGTGCTGGTTTGTCATTTTTGGACTTGATGAACGAATTTAAGACTCAAAATTTTTGTCCAAACTCATATCTTCATCTTCGACTTAAATAAAAATATTTAGATTTTTTTTCGATTTTTAAGAATTGTTTATTGAAATATAATTTTTTTTAAAATTCGATAGAAAAATATTTTGACCAGATCGATTTTTTTTATATATATCTCCTCATCAGCTATGGTTTTTATCAAACATTTTTTTTGTATTTTTTTAAGTCATTTTTTTTACAAAAAAAATGGAACTAACTTTGAAAAAAATATGTCATTTTAAATTTGAAAAATTTATGGCAATGCGATTTTTTTTCACTTAGAATATTTTTTATCGCACTTAAAATTTTCTTTTTCCCTAATTATATTTCCCATTTTTTGATGTGATCAAAGGGGGAGGAATAGTATTAAGTTAAGGGGTAGAATTTTAATTTACTGGAAATTTAAGTTTTTTTTTAACTTAAACTGTTACATTATTATGCATGTTTTTTATTTTGATTATCCTAACTTAACTCGGATAGATGCACATCATAAAAGGGGGAGATTGTAAGTACCCCTGGTTGATTTTGATGTGATCAACCAATTTAAGTTAAGTCCTGGTATGTTTAATCCCTCTGCTAAGTGTGCATGAGCTTAGGTACGGAGTGTTGGGACCGGGTGCATGTCGACGCGGACACGTATTGTAATTGTTACATAATTACATGCAGCGGAAACAAAAGCATGAATAATTTCCTAAATTATTCTAACACATATCCTAAGCATGCAGTGTGTTCACATAATCGTAATATAAAATTTTTGCAGAAAAGGAAATTACTATACGAATTACCTTGCGTAACTTGGAAGAAGGGACGAGATCCAACCGTTAGCGTCGCTTGAAAGCTCCGCCTCTATTCGTATCCACGCCGAGTATCGTCGGGATGACTTCGCTAAGCCACGAGTTTCGTGTTCACGAGAACTACTAGATTCTCCGTGAACATGACGAAAACCGAGAGAGTAATCAAATCGAAAGACTCACCACCAAGGATGGCCGAAGAGGAAGATCGTCGCAAGGAAGAACTTCATCGCCTTGATGCTTCTCCTTGTGCTCACGACAAGAAGAAAGAAGGAAGGCCTATGGCCGGCCAAGAGAGAGGGAGAGAAGAAGAGGAGAGAGCCCAAGCAATTCTTGGATGGATCATCTTCCATGGCACCCCTTGGTTATGGAATAATTTCTCAATTAATCCATAATCAAGGCTCTCATGATCAAGCTTCTTCTTCTTGATTATGGAATAATTTCTCAATCAATCCATAATCAAGGCTCTCTTTCTTTTGGCATGATTATATAAAATTTATAAAACAAACCAACCATTGGTTCATTATATAAAACTTTATAAAACAAACCAACCATTGGTTCATTATATAAATTTTATTAAACAAACCAACTCATGGTTCATTATATAAAAATTTATATAACCTTTTATAAAATAAACCAACCTTTGGTCTATTTTATAAAACAAACCAAAATAGCATTATCCTCTTATGGTGGTGGCCGGCCATGACAAGAAGAGAGGAGGCCCCCTCCTTGGCCGGCCCATCTAACCCCAATTGGATTAAATCCCTTAATGTATTAAACTTATTTAATTCACCCATTAAGTCTTTAAAAGACTTAGCAATTCTATGCTTCCGATGCGTCTGAAATAAATTCAGTTTTGACTATTGTTTGGACTTACCAAAAATAGTCTATCTCGATTGGAGAATCCAATTCTCAACTCGTTTTAAATCATTCGAATTACTCATTATGCGTGTGACCAAATAGGTTTTCAATTTATGCTGGTCGACCATAATTAACTAATTAATTATAGAAAGATCATGAGTGCACCTAGTAGTACATCATGATCCCCAATTAATTGAAAGATCAACGGTTGACCTCAGAAATGATTCTGAAACCCTTCAGCAGCTATAATGAATCGTGCCCCATTCCCTTCACCATCTTATACCCACTTGGTTCAGGACATGGTCTATGTGTGTCAATCCCCACTAGGCTGACTACGTCACACCTAGCCCAAGTAATGTTTCCTCGTCCTATGGATTCTAATTACTCTCATGTATTTAAGGGATTCATACTCTGAACATGTCATGCTCTGGCCAGAGGCTTCGAGTAACAATCCGACGATAGGCCCCGGGTATACATCTCCTCGCAAGGAGTGGTGAATCCTTTGTAGGCTGTTCAAACATCTTCGGGCACTTCGGCTTATACCCAATCATCCTGGGTCCACACCTCCTTGGAGATGCTTGCTTAAGATGTCAAAGTATAAGTCTCCATGACCAAGATGACTTGAACACCGCAAGTCAAAGGAACATCGCACTTAAGCTGCAGTAAGAACTTCACTGACATATCTATATGTAGACTACCATTTGAAGTTTTACAGCCAGTCACTCCAATGAACTAGTTCCCTTAACTAGCATTCATATTTATCTCCGGATATCTCAATGTCACCAGCCAGTGAGAATCAGCTGATTAGAGAATAACTCATGCTAGTCTCAACAGAATTGATAGTATCCGTATTTATCAATTCATCGACTAGGGACAATTTCAATACTTCACAATTGCACATGTAGAGATAATAACTAGTTGTGAATTCATCACAAATTCTCTCATACTGTGAATTGTATTGTGGACATTCAGTAAATGAGCTTAAGATCTTAATCAAATAATCATGTATACTCAAATAGTGAATATTCATTTATTAAAATAAATGATTACAATCATAAGGCGATTGCCTTAGGACACTTCTCTCATATCACTAATAAACTCCCACTTGGCCTAATGCCAATCGCTACGGTACCCAATACCACAGGCTCTAACATGACCCTCAAACTTACTTTGAGGCAAGGCCTTAGTTAAAGGATCCACTAAATTCCTTTCAGTGGGAATTTTCTCAATTTGTATATCATTCCTACTTATAATCTCTCTGATCAGATGATAGCGGCGAAGCACATGTTTGGATCGCTGATGAGACCTTGGTTCCTTTTCTTATGCAATAGCTCCATTGTTGTCGCAGTAAACCAGTATTGCTTCATCAATGGTTGGAACCACACCAAGTTCTGAGACAAACTTCTTGATCCAGACTGCTTCTTTTGCTACTTCCGAAGCTGCAATATATTCCACTTCCGTGGTAGAATCCGCTACGGTGTCTTGCTTGGAACTTTTCCATCTTACTGCGCCTCTATTCAAAATAAATATGTATCCGGACTGAGATTTGGAGTCATCCTTATCTGTCTGGAAACTGGCATTTGTATATCCACGTATTATCATATCACCTTCTCCATGTATTAGGAACACATCCTTAGTTCTTCTTAAGTACTTGAGGATTGTCTTGACAGCCGCCCAATGATCCATTCCTGGATCAGACTGGTATCTGGTTGTGACGCTCAGAGCATATGATACATCGGGCCTAGTACATAACATAGCATATACGATAGATCCTATCGCGGATGCATAAGGAATCTTATTCATGCAAATCCTCTCGTCTTCTGTGCGCGGACACATAGACTTTGAAAGGTTGATCCCATGCCTGATAGGAAGGTAACCTTTCTTGGATTCCGACATGCTAAACCTTTCTAGCACTCAGTCTATATATGTAGACTGCGAAAGACCAAGCAACCATTTTGATCTATCTCTATAGATTCTAATCCCAAGGATATAGGTTGCTTCTCCCAGGTCTTTCATGGAGAAAGTTTTGGACAACCAAATTTTAACTGACTGTAAGACTGATATATCGTTTCCTATAAGTAAAATGTCATCGACATATAACACTAGGAATACGACTGCACTCCCACTAACCTTCTTATATACACAAGGTTCGTCAGGATTTTGTGAGAAATCAAACTCTTTGATTGTCTCATCAAAACGGATGTTCCAGCTCCTGGATGCTTGCTTTAGTCCATATATGGATCGTCGAAGCTTGCATACTTTGGTTTTATTAACCGATGTGAAACCTTCAGGTTGTATCATGTATACATCCTCAAGTAGGTTTCCATTAAGGAAAGCTGTTTTCACATCCATATGTCATATTTCATAATCATAATGAGCTGCTATGGCCAGGAGCATACGAATGGATTTGAGCATAGCTACTGGCGAATAGGTTTCGTCATAATCAATTCCTTGTTTCTGACGATATCCTTTTGCCACTAATCTAGCTTTAAAGGTAACAACATTACCTTCCATGTCGGTTTTCTTCTTGAAAACCCACTTGCACCCTATGGGCTTAATCCCTTCAGGCGGGTTAACCAAGTCTCATACTTGATTTTCGTACATGGAATCCATTTCCGACTTCATGGCTTCAAGCCATTTATCCCTTTCTGAATTTATCAGAACATCTTCATAACTGATAGGTTCGTCATTGTTAATGAGTAACACATCGTTCGATTCACTTATGAGAAATCTGTATCTCTCTGGAATATTGTGTGTCCTATCAGACCTACTTAGAAGTGGTGTTGTTTTAGGTTCAACTGATAGCTCATCATTATGAGTTATTGGTTGTGGGTCTAGACTAGGTGTCTTTGTAATGTCTATTGGAGTTTCTTGAATTTCTTCAAGTTCAATGCTACTCCCATTGTTTTCTTGTAAAAGAAATTCTTTTTCCAGAAATACAGCATGCCTTGAAATAAACACCTTTTGTTCCAAGGGATAATAGAATTGGTAAGCCTTCATTTCCTTAGGGTATCCAATAAATAGACATTTATCAGACTTAGCATCCAATTTGTCTGATACAGACCGCTTTACATAAGCAGGACAACCCCATATTTTAAGGTGAGTTAAATGAGGTTTCTTACTATTCTACGTCTGTGTAATTTGGTCATGTGTTTCTTATTTACATGGCCAAGACGACAATGCCACGTATAGGAGTCTATTTGATTATCTATTCGAGCACGTTTGTTGCTAACTTCGATATTGAAAACGTCACCGGATAAATCTAACGTGTAGATACCATTGTATAAAGTTCCGGTCCCATAAAGAACACCATTTAAAGTTATGTAACAGCAATTGTTACTAAAAGTTAAATGATAACCCTTTTCATTCAAGCATGAAATAGATACAATGTTCTTTATTAACGAAGGAACAAAATAACAATTATCCAATTCTAAGACAAGTTCAGTAGGGAGCTTTAGCAAATATGTTCCGATGGCAACAGCAGCAATCTTTGCTCCATTTCCAACTCGCAAATTCACTTCTCCCTTGACGAGTCTTCTTCTATTCCTTAGCCCCTGTATGTCATTACATATATGTGAGCTACACCCAGTATCAAGTACCCAGGTGGACGAGGAAATAGAGTGACATTCAATAACGAAGATACCTGAAGAGGATGGGGCATCGGATGCCTTCTTCTTCAAGGACTCAAGATAAACCTTGCAGTTTCTTCGCCAGTGACCCTCCTTGCCACAGTGATGGCAAGTGCCTTTTGGTGCCTTTTCAGTCTTTTTGGCCTTTTTCTTCTTTCCCTTATTCTGTTCTTTGGGCTTCCTCTTAGAGCCTTTCTTTAAGGAACCAACTAACAGTACCGTCTTCTGATCCTGCTTTACAGAAGGCTCTACAGTCTTCAGCAGGTTGAGAAACTCAGGAATGGTAGTCTCCAGCTTGTTCATCCGATAGTTCATCACAAATTGTGAGTAACTCTTGGGCAAACAATGCAGAATTAAGTCAACACTTAGTTCGTGATCCATTGCAAATCCGAGTGTGCCTAGTCGCTCAATGTACCCCAACATCTTCAACAGAAACTGTGAGACAGAAGTGCCTTCCTGCATCTTAGAGGTGAAGAGGAGTCTGGAGACCTCGAACCTTTCGGATCTTGCCTACTCGTCAAACAGCTCATGAAGATGGAAGATGATGGTATGAGCGTCCATATGCTCATGCTGCTTTTGAAGTTCAGGTACCATAGCGGCCAGCATGATGCAACTCGCAAGTTTAGAATCGACCACATGTTCCTGATAGGCCACTAACTGGACTGGAGTTGCACCTTCTGGAGGATGGTTGGGAAGTTGTTCTTCAAGGACATAAGCAAGCTTTTCTGCCTTGAGGACTATCCTCAGGTTTCGAAGCCAGTCCATGAAGTTTGGCCCAGTCAGCTTATTGGTGTCCAAAATGGAACGCAAATTCAGAGAAGACATGATCAAGTGATTATCCTAGAAATACAAATTGAGCTTATGTGAGAAGAATGATAAAGAATCCATCAATATACATTAATTAAATCCTATTTATTTTTCGAATTAAATAACCCTTTTTATCAATTCGAGAGATCGTAGGAACATCTCCAAATAGGTTGATANTCCTATCAGACCTACTTAGAAGTGGTGTTGTTTTAGGTTCAACTGATAGCTCATCATTATGAGTTATTGGTTGTGGGTCTAGACTAGGTGTCTTTGTAATGTCTATTGGAGTTTCTTGAATTTCTTCAAGTTCAATGCTACTCCCATTGTTTTCTTGTAAAAGAAATTCTTTTTCCAGAAATACAGCATGCCTTGAAATAAACACCTTTTGTTCCAAGGGATAATAGAATTGGTAAGCCTTCATTTCCTTAGGGTATCCAATAAATAGACATTTATCAGACTTAGCATCCAATTTGTCTGATACAGACCGCTTTACATAAGCAGGACAACCCCATATTTTAAGGTGAGTTAAATGAGATTTCTTACTATTCTACGTCTGTGTAATTTGGTCATGTGTTTCTTACTTACATGGCCAAGACGACAATGCCACGTATAGGAGTCTATTTGATTATCTATTCGAGCACGTTTGTTGCTAACTTCGATATTGAAAACGTCACCGGATAAATCTAACGTGTAGATACCATTGTATAAAGTTCCGGTCCCATAAAGAACACCATTTAAAGTTATGTAACAGCAATTGTTACTAAAAGTTAAATGATAACCCTTTTCATTCAAGCATGAAATAGAAACAATGTTCTTTATTAACGAAGGAACAAAATAACAATTATCCAATTCTAAGACAAGTTCAGTAGGGAGCTTTAGCAAATATGTTCCGATGGCAACAGCAGCAATCTTTGCTCCATTTCCAACTCGCAAATTCGCTTCTCCCTTGACGAGTCTTCTTCTATTCCTTAGCCCCTGTATGTCATTACATATATGTGAGCTACACCCAGTATCAAGTACCCAGGTGGACGAGGAAATAGAGTGACATTCAATAACGAAGATACCTGAAGAGGATGGGGCATCGGATGCCTTCTTCTTCAAGGACTCAAGATAAACCTTGCAGTTTCTTCGCCAGTGACCCTCCTTGCCACAGTGATGGCAAGTGCCTTTTGGTGCCTTTTCAGTCTTTTTGGCCTTTTTCTTCTTTCCCTTATTCTGTTCTTTGGGCTTCCTCTTAGAGCCTTTCTTTAAGGAACCAACTAACAGTACCGTCTTCTGATCCTGCTTTACAGAAGGCTCTACAGTCTTCAGCAGGTTGAGAAACTCAGGAATGGTAGTCTCCAGCTTGTTCATCCGATAGTTCATCACAAATTGTGAGTAACTCTTGGGCAAACAATGCAGAATTAAGTCAACACTTAGTTCGTGATCCATTGCAAATCCGAGTGTGCCTAGTCGCTCAATGTACCCCAACATCTTCAACAGAAACTGTGAGACAGAAGTGCCTTCCTGCATCTTAGAGGTGAAGAGGAGTCTGGAGACCTCGAACCTTTCGGATCTTGCCTACTCGTCAAACAGCTCATGAAGATGGAAGATGATGGTATGAGCGTCCATATGCTCATGCTGCTTTTGAAGTTCAGGTACCATAGCGGCCAGCATGATGCAACTCGCAAGTTTAGAATCGACCACATGTTCCTGATAGTCCATTAACTGGTCTGGAGTTGCACCTTCTGGAGGATGGTTGGGAAGTTGTTCTTCAAGGACATAAGCAAGCTTTTCTGCCTTGAGGACTATCCTCAGGTTTCGAAGCCAATCCATGAAGTTTGGCCCAGTCAGCTTATTGGTGTCCAAAATGGAACGCAAATTCAGAGAAGACATGATCAAGTGATTATCCTAGAAATACAAATTGAGCTTATGTGAGAAGAATGATAAAGAATCCATCAATATACATTAATTAAATCGTATTTATTTTTTGAATTGAATAACCCTTTTTATCAATTCGAGAGATCGTAGGAACATCTCCAAATAGGTTGATATCCAACCATAGATAAGAACAACCATGGCTAGAGTCCATCAAGTTATTCTTAGCTATGAAGGTAGGTAATTATACCGATTACATATTATACATATGTAACTATCACATTATGCTATCAACTAATTGAATGTTTGCATAAATCATTGGGTTGTTAACTCATTAACAAGTATGCAACAATATACATAGCACCCAACTGCACCTCTCTTTACATCGACCTTGGCTGTGGCACAACAAATCGATGCTCCAAGCTTAAGGCTGACCCATTAATCAAGAAATAGTTTTAATATGGTTGGAGCTCATTCAACCGTTTAGTCAGGCTTGGATGTGTCCAACAACCAAAACTAAGGATTGACCTCTGACTCCAACTATATTAATCATAAACTAATTCCATGGTTTGAACATGTTGAGGTTCAAGCCGGGCATGGATGTGTCCATCAACCCAAACGAGAAACAAAACTCCGGTTCTAACCATATTAATGGAAGGTGTTGGCCTTAATATTTTGTAAGGGGTTTTGGGTCTCATCCTTTTCCTTTTAAGCACATTCATGATATATAATTATGTCATGTTCTAACTATTTCTTTAATAAAGTATGTATGTGACTTAATTTATCAAGTCTCATTAATTGAATTAGGAACCGGATTTCCTAATTCTAATTTCATACTTTGTTCAAGGAATTATTTTGGGAAACAATTTCCTAAATTGTCATAATCAATTTCGGAAATAATATGTTTAAGACTTTGATTTCTCTAAATCAAATCTTATTAAATTAAGAGACAGATTCCCTTAATTCAACCACATGTTATTTACATGAAAATCTTATTTAAGGAAATACACTCTATAGGAAACAATTTTCCTAATTAATTTTGGAGACAACAATATGTAAGAGCATCACCTCATAAATCAAATAAGGAAATTATCGTTTGAGAATCACCTCAAAAATTTTCAAGATTTGATCACATATTTTATTTATGGATAATTAATTACAACAAAGTATTTACTTTAGGTGGCTCCCCGAGGCACTCCCCAAAGAAAAGAAATTTGTTGTAAATCTAATTTGGCCTGCTCCCCGAGGCATAACCAAATTAAACTTGACAATTAAAGACTTGTTAATAATATAATTTGGATGGCTCCCCGAGGCCTACCCAAATCAATTTTAATAATTCATATTCAAAATAAGAAATTAAATTATAACAACTAACTTTAATTTGGGTGGCTCCCCGAGGCACTCCCTAAAGTAAAGAATTTTGTTAATGATTTAAAAACTAATTTGAATTTAATTGTCAATTAATGTTTCCATAAAATGTCTAGACTTTCATGAAAAGAAAGTGCCCAAAATTACGAGCTTTCCATAAATGGAAAGTTTCCAAAATTAAAAGGTTTTCAGAATTATTGTAAGTTTCTGGTACAAAAAAAACTTACGTATTTCTAAAATTTAAAAAATTTCCAAAATTAGGAAATTTCCAAAATTGGAAAGTTTCCAAAAATGAAAAGTTTTCACAATTATCATAAAATTTCAGAAACAGAGATATTTCAAAAGTTTGCGAAATTTCATGAGGATTTCCAAACTTTGAAATTCCTAAATCTAAAATTTACTATAATTGGAAAGTTTCCATAATTGGAAAATTTTTCAAAATTGAGATCATGACAAAGTTTTTCGCAAAACAATTATATGATTATGTCGAACACTAACCGGCTCTGATACCACTGTTGGGACTGGGTGCATGCCGACGCGGACACATATTGTAATTGTTATATAATTACATGCAGCGAAAACAAAAGCATGAATAATTTCCTAAATTATTCTAACACATATCCTAAGCATGCAGTATATTCACATAATCGTAATATAAAATTTTTGCAGAAAAGAAAATTACTATACGAATTACCTTGCGTAACTTGGAAGAAGGGACGAGATCCAACTGTTAGCGTCCCTTGAAAGCCCCGCCTCTATTCGTATCCACGCCGAGTATCGTCGGGATGACTTCGCTAAGCCACGAGTTTTGTGTTCACGAGAACTACTAGATTCTCCGTGAACACGACGAAAACCGAGAGAGTAATCAAATCGAAAGACTAACCACCAAGGATGGCCGAAGAGGAAGATCGTCGCAAGGAAGAACTTCGTCGCCTTGATGCTTCTCCTTGTGCTCACGGCAAGAAGAAAGAAGGAAGGCCTATCGCCAGCCAAGAGAGAGGGAGAGAAGAAGAGGAGAGAGACCAAGTAATTCTTGGATGGATCATCTTCCATGGCACCCCTTGGGTCCTTTATATAGGGAGAGGTTTCTTAATTCCCAAGCAAACCTCTCCTTGATTATGGAATAATTTCTCAATCAATCCATAATCAAGGCTCTCATGATCAAGCTTCTTCTTCTTGATTATGGAATAATTTCTCAATCAATCCATAATCAAGGCTCTCTTTCTTTTGGCATGATTATATAAAATTTATAAAACAAACCAACCATTGGTTCATTATATAAAACTTTATAAAACAAACCAACCATTGGTTCATTATATAAATTTTATTAAACAAACCAACTCATGGTTCATTATATAAAAATTTATATAAAATTTATATAACCTTTTATAAAATAAACCAACCTTTGGTCTATTTTATAAAACAAACCAAAATAGTTGTATCCTCTTATGGTGGTGGTCGGCCATGACAAGAAGAGAGGAGGCCCCCTCCTTGGCCGGCCCATCTAACCCCAATTGGATCAAATCCCTTAATGAATTAAACTTATTTAATTCACCCATTAAGTCTTAAAAAGACTTAGCCATTCTATGCTTCCGATGCGTCTGAAATAAATTCAGTTTTGACTATTGTTTGGACTTACCAAAAATAGTCTATCTCGATTGGAGAATCCAATTCTCAACTCGTTTTAAATCCTTCGAATAACTCGTTATGCGTGTGACCAAATAGGCTTTCGATTTATGTTGGTCGTCCATAATTAACTAATTAATTATAGAACGATCATGAGTGGCACCTAGTAGTACATCATGATCTCTAATTAATTGAAAGATCAACGGTTGACCTCAGAAATGATTCTGAAACCCTTCAGCAGCTATAATGAATCGTGCCCCATTCCCTTCACCATCTTATACCCACTTGGTTCAGGACATGGTCTATGTGTGTCAGTCCCCACTAGGCTGACTACGTCACACCTAGCCCAAGTAACGTTTCCTTGTCCTATGGATTCTAATTACTCTCATGTATTTAAGAGATTCATACTCTGAACATGTCATGCTCTGGCCAGAGGCTTCGAGTAACAATCCGACGATAGGCCTCGGGTATACATCTCCTCGCAAGGAGTGGTGAATCCTTTGTAGGCTGTTCAAACATCTTCGGGCACTTCGGCTTATACCCAATCATCCTGGGTCCACACCTCCTTGGAGATGCTTGCTTAAGATGTCAAAGTATAAGTCTCCATGACCAAGATGACTTGAACACCGCAAGTCAAAGGAACATCACACTTAAGCTGCAGTAAGAACTTCACTGACATATCTATATGTAGACTACCATATGAAGTTTTCCAGTCAGTCACTCTAATGAACTAGTTCCCTTAACTAGCATTCATGTTTATCTCCGGACATCTCAATGTCACCAGCCAGTGAGAATCAGCAGATTAGAGAATAATCCATGCTAGTCTCAACAGAATTGATAGTGTCCGTATTTATCAATTCATCGACTAGGGACGATTTCAATACTTCACAATTGCACATGTAGAGATAATCACTAGTTGTGAATTCATCACAAATTCTCTCATGTTGTGAATTGTATTACGGACATTCAGTAAATGAGCTTAAGATCTTAATCAAATAATCATGTATACTCAAATAGTGAATATTCATTTATTAAAATAAATGATTACAATCATAAGGCGATTGCCTTAGGACACTTCTCTCATATCACTAACACGGAGGAAGTCGAGCGTAAGACATAGCGGACGAGAAGGATTGTGCAGGGAAGTGAGTCGATGGGCTCGGTACAATCCGAGGGACGCGGAAGTTGCGGAAGAGTACGCCGGTGGAGCGAGAAGGACGTGCGCGGTGTCCGAGGGACGAGAAGCCGGGAGGAAGGGCGCTCGAGGGGCGAAAGGCTGAAGTCGGGTTCGGGTGAGCCTAACTCCGGTTGGCCGAAAATCACCCAGAAAACGAAGAATCAAAAAGACTGATCCAAGTGCCCAAAAGAAAAGAGAAAATTATTTGGTACTGGTCCAAGCACCCAAAAGAAAAGAGAAAATTATTTGGTGCCAAAAAGATTCGAACCTGTGACCCCACTGCTAGATATCTCGATACTTACCGAATGGGATAAACAGGTGATGTGAATAATTTGATGTAAGCCGAAGATAAAGTTAATCACCTGCTGCGAATAGAAGCAAAGTTTTAATTAAACTTTATCTTCTAAAGGATAACCTTATCTTTTAATCAGATATAATGGATGCAGTTTAATCCCATCCAAGATTAACTATCCAGATTATATCCATGGATCAACGGCCAAGAGAAAATTCATCAAAAATCAACAATCCAGATTTATTCTCTTAGGCTATAAATAAGCTTAGAGATTTAGCTTTAGGAATCAATCATTTTTATTCATTCTTGTAAAATCTCTAAAAGTCTAGTGTGCTATTTTTGTAAGGCTTCTCCACCACAAGGAGATTTTTAATTGAGCGTCCACTACCTTGGAAGTAACGTTCTTAGTTGCGACCAAGTTTTTTTTAAAGACGAGTGCCTTCCATTTCATATTTTGTTTCCGTCTATTCACCCCCCTCTAGCCGGTCCAACCCGATCCAACAGCAGTTACTTTTGATGAGTACAGACATGCTTAGCTCCTAGTGTGTCGTACGAGGAATGATGAAATTTTGGGACCAAATTTTTGTTAGTGGGGGAGGATGTTAAATCCGACATTTTTATCCTGCTCCGGAGAATTTTTCGGAAGAAGATTTAGGGTTTTCGAGACCCAAACTGAAATTAGAGGATTAAATTACTTTGAAACTTAAGTTTGGAGGGCTTAGGTGTGATGAAACCTAAACCTAAGGGTGCATATCTGAATAGGTAAAGGAGGAGGGCTAGAATGCAAATGTACATCACATTAAGCCAAACCCTTTCTTAGCTCTGCTCTCAACGTGATTCCCCTCAGCCTCCGTCGACGCCTCATTTCTTCCTCCTCCTTGCGATCGAGCCAGACGCCGATCGATCCTGCCCTAGCTATGTTTCCCGTCGACGCCGGCCTTCCTTCTCTTCTCCTCCCCATGCTTGCTTCGAGATCTCCTTCCCCTTCTTGACCTAGAGCAGGCGATCTGAGCCAAATGGAGATGCTGCGAGTTGCGCCAACGACTGAGCATTTCATCTCTGGTCAGGTGAGTGTGTAGATATGGGGTAATAGGGTTCTCTTGACCTTTTGTGGGTGGTAATCATCCGATCCATGGCAGATTCGTGGAGGATACTTTCGTTGGGTTTGCATCAAAGCGAAGCTGAGCCAAGCTTTGGAGACGGAAATAATCAGGTAAGGTTAGCTTGTTCTAAAGGTTTCTGGATTGATTTTGTTCATGGGTTCTTGATCTTGTTGGATTTCAAGGATGAAGATGGAATCTCGTTTTGTTTAGTGTGGGCTGATCAGATGGAGGTTTGTATAGGTTAATTGACACTACGGTCTGGTTTTAGGTCTATTGTTTGATGCTTGGGTTTTGTGGTTTTGGAAACTGAAGTCGGATGATGATGATGCTAGATTTTGTGGGTAAATGGTTCTGATTATAAGTGTATTTTTCCCCTATTACAGTTCGAGTTCTAGATGCTCAGCTGTGGCAGTGGATTCAAGTTGGAATTAATGTTAGGTTGTAGCTAGATCAGTATATTTATGATCTGATGTTGCTATGGTTCTTGCTGTGAATTAGTGGTATGAATTGAAATGGAATTTTGGAATTGGATTGGGTTTGGGATGGTTTTAGCAAGGTGGAAGTTTCATTATAACTAGTAGTGCTTGTTTTAATCTGAGAGTAATTAGAGGTTGGTTATTTTGATTTCCACTAGTGCAGTGGATATTGGATTGATTAAAATAGAGTTGATTAATGAATTGTTGGATGAAATGGTGATTAATTAAGAGAGTTAGATTAAGTGTAATGGATTGGTATTATTAATCATCTATGGGATGAATTGGTTGTTTAAATTGGTATATTGATGGATCCATTAGATTAGAATTAATGGAGGGTTTAGTATAGAATTTGGCACTATATTAAACCTAGCCGCGATGAATTGGAGTTAAGGGATTTGAACCTAATCTTAGCTACGTGAGGTAATTAAGAACCAATCAGTTAATTGGATGAAATTAACTGAAAAGGAAATGATTAGGTTAACCCTTGGTTTGGGTTGGGGATTAATTAGCTAGTTGTCATATCTGTGTAATAGCTAATTAAATACATCCTTGATACAAGGACTTGACTTGGATTTATCGTTGCGGATTATTGGCGGGTGGTTCTTTCTGCTTTGATACGGACTTCTACACTTTGAGGCGGGTACTTCTTGCTTGTCTTCTTTAGATCCACGTTATCTTTATGCATGGCTATTTATTGTCGATGCAGTAGGCTGATATTGACCTTTGTCTGCTACCGTTTTGTTATCCTGCTTGATACTTATGCTTGACCTTGGATATGATCTAAATTTCTTTCTATACAGTCTCGTTTATTTGTTATTTGATTCTGTATAGCATTGGTATGAGCATGAGTATGTGGATAGGGATTAGCATACCATTGTATGGTTGCATTGGTTGATTCTAGTCATACTTGCACGTGTGTCTAGATATGGACTGATTGGGTTATTATGGCATGTCACCTGATATCTGCATTGGTTGATTTTGTTTTTACTTGCATGTGCACTTAGATGCATGATGGTTTGGTTATTATACCTGTGATCGACCTGTGCATGTTATGTTGAGTTATGAATGATGACCTGGTAGGGGTTGCATGTGTTTGAGTCATGCACCATACCTGCGCTGTTGCATACCGGCGATCAGCGACTCCCTTATGGTTGAGACTATCATCTTCCGGTACATGATATGCACACACGGCCACTCATGGGTTAGTGGATACCATTGGGTGTGTGCATTTGCTTTGTTCTGCTCCGCTCGACCGCTCAGGGGTAGTGGTTTCGGTGCGTGGTAGCAGGCGGAGATCCCTTCTCTTCCCATAGACTAGAGGAGATGAGAGCGACGCTCCCTCATATATACATGGGGTAGGGGGGTGGTCCCCCGCCAGCATCCTGTCCACTCGGTCACTCAGGAGCAGTGATAGCAGGGTGCGTACAGTGTCACAGCTCTACCCACTCGACCGACACAGTATCGCCTGTCTCGGTGGCTTGATTGGCGTCAGGAGTGACCATGACATTGCATCATGTGCATATGATACATTATGCATTTTGATTGTGATTGCTGCATTTATTTGCTGCACTTATTTGACATGCATGTACAGGATATGCTTATGTATGGTTTGATGACCCTGCACTTACTCGTGTGGTATGAGTCCTTTTATGGTCAGTATAGATTGATTTCTGGTATGTGCAGTCAGTTGTTACTTTCAGTTATGCATATTCTGCTATTCCTGTTGAGACTGTATCCTGTTGTTTCTTTATAGCTTATTCAGCTATTTTATTCAGCCATGCATATATTTCTATATACCCGCGGAGTCCACTTGGACTCACCACCCGTCGTAATATTTTTGTTTTCAGGTTGATAGCTCGCCGGAGGAGTCTAGTTGCCAGTCCCGGGTCCCCACGACTCCATTTGGATGGGAGCTTCCGCTGGTTTTGTTTTCTTTTGATAGCATTGTCTATGTTTTGTATTTCATTTTGTTACCGTGGGCTTGTATTGGATTTATTCGTGCGGTATTGTATTTTGAGTCCTTTGTTGGACTTTTGTGATGTGGTTTTGTTGCACGCCTGCCCTAGACGCAGCTCAGGTGAGTTTTTACGGTGTTTTATATTGCGTTGTCATTATTTCCATATTATATATATCTGTGTTGAGGCCTAAGGCCAAATTATAAACTCCGTGTGTTGTATGTTTGTGTAAATTGTCCACCGGACAGGGGAGATGCTATCTGATTTTATATTGGATCAGCGGCTCCAATGGTCTCGGGGCGTGACATATATGCCTTAACTCAGGATGCTTTAAGTCAGTGCATCAAAAGTAGTCGGGACAATAAATACAATTGAATATCAATCAAGTTAAGTAATCAAGCTTCGCAAATCTAACTTGATCAGACTACTTAACTTGACTAACCCAAGTGAAAGCTACTGTTTTATAACAGTTAGTAAGTAACAAATTGGGTTAGATAGGGGCCCAAGGGTTTATAATTTTTTTATTTGTATTATTTTTTAAAATTATTTTTCATAATTATTGCTTGCTTACTTTTGTATACTTGGACTTAAATCATATTTTGACTCAAATAAGTGAACTAAATTAGTTTAAATTTTTTTTACTTTATTATTTTTTCATTATCTACTTGGCTCAAATTATTTTTTTTCAAAACTTTACTTTCTGAAAATATTCTTTTGACATTATTTACTTATCATTTTTTTCGTTAACTTAAAATTATTTTTTAAAATTTACTTGTATTTTAAAAGATCTCAAGGGCTCTGACCTAAATTTTTCTTTTTCTAATTTTTTTCTTTCTCCTTAACCAATTTTTTTTTTTGATATATGACATAGGGGGAGAGTAGGGAAAGCTAAAAAATTATTTTTTAAAAAAATAGAAAAGTTAAAAAGTTAATTTTAAAAGAAAATAATTTTTTTTCAGAAATTTTTTTTCTCCTAAGTAGCAAAAGAATTCTTTTTTTACATTCACTTGGTACTTTATTTTTTAAGATTTTCAAAATTTACTAAGTACTTTATTTTTTTCAAAATTTTATTTTTCAAAGGGGAGGAAAGGAAATTTTAATTTTATTTAGAGTTTTTCAAAATTTGTACTTAGAATTTCTCAATATTATCAAAAAATCTTTCAAATTGAAAAATATATAATTTCCAAAAGCATCAGAGGAGAGTTTCATATCAAGGGGAAGCTTCATGCATTTTCAATTTTGTAAGTTTTTTTTTTGCAATTGAACTTTAAAACCTAACTTATTAAGGGAGAGCTTTTTCAGTTTTCTTTTTACAAATATTTCTAACCTTGAAATGATACTTTGAAAATTTGATCCTACTTTGAAAAATATTATACTGTATTTTTTTAATTACTTTTGCTACTTCCTTATCTGTTTGTTTTAACTTAACTTTTGAACTGAATTGTCATAAATAAAAAAGGAGGAGATTATTGGTGCCCAAAGTACCAGATCGAACCTAATTTTGATAATGACAAAGGTTTCAAAGTTAAATATTATTTTCGATCGAACATGTTTTACTAGGTATGCAGGAAAGTCCTAGTTTATCTAGGCACGAAGTCTTGACCTATAGGGTTGAGCACGAAGTTCTGGTCGAGGACTGGGCACGAAGTCCTGGTTAAGGGCTGGGCACCGAAGACTTGGCCGAGGGTTGGGCACGAAGACCTGGTTCGGAGGAATGAGCACGAAGACCTGACAGGAGGTTGGGCACCGAAGTCCTGATCTGGAAAATCAGGATGGAGTCTTAGCCGAGCGAGGATAACGGACAGAAGTAGGGACGGGTCGACGTACGGACGTCTCGAGATCCGAAATCTTCTAAGGTCGAGCAAAAGTCCAACCGGAGGTGCCGGTTGGCAAAAGATAACTTCTCTATAGTGGAGTAGGTGAGAACGCGTTTCTCGGAAGAGGGAACAGTAGGCATCAGTCCGATCTAGGATTTTATTTTGAATTCCAAAGTCAGGATCGGACAGCTTCGGTTGTCGAGCATGCATTCATTTTATATATATTCTATGTTATTTGTATTTCGAACTAATCCTATGTTGCAGCTGAAGAAATTGGAGACCAGCAGCCTCCAGGGCGCCTGAGAGGTCTCAGGCACCTGAGAAGATAGGCGCCGGAGAGGTCTCGGGCGTTTGTGTCCGTAAAACTCAGCCTGGGCGAGGCTGAGTTGATGGCTGCTGATTGGATGCACCACATCACCAACATAGGTCCCCAGAACCAATCAGGCACCCAAGAAGGATAGGATTTGGCCTTGGTCAGCGAATCACGACGGAGCTGAATCGCTGAGTTGGGGGCGCCCCTATAGGCACTCAGGCGCCTGAGTTCTTATATAAAAGGGGGTTCGAGTCACAGATTTCTATATCAAGTTTTCACATCATTTGCGCTCAAGTGTACTATTCTGAAGCAATCCAGGAACTCCGAAACGCTACTCCGACAATAACACGCTCTCCTTTTCATTTCAGTCAAAGTTATTGGTATTAAGTTCATTTCTTTTGTACATAGAATTGTATGTCTGTAACTGTTTTGCGAACTTATAGAATTGTCCAACGTAAACGGTCAAAGACCGTGAGTCTTGGAGTAGGAGCCGTTACAGACTCTGAATCAAATAAAAATAAACTTTTTAGCGTTTGTTTTGACTTGTATTCATTTTTTCCACTGCGTATACTTGTTTTAAATCCAAAAATTTTTAGAATCGATATTCACCCGGTGATCCCACACCGATCACACCAGTGGAATGCAATATGCTCCGCACGTAAGGTTTCTATGTGATTTTTGGAGTTTATCCTACTTTTTGTTTTTTTTGGTAATTAACTCTTGTGTGTGACAGAGCAATTTTACAAAATGTGCACCAATCGGATGATCATAAACAAGAGGAGCAATTGTATAATAAATACAAGGAAATGCTCAAGGAGTACATGACTTCCGTGGTAAGCATGTTTTTTGTGCCATCCAAGTTTTCAGTCATTATTCCTGATTTGTCTTTTCAATTACACCACATTCACAACTTGAATTTTTTTTTCCATTTGATTTAATGTTACCACCAGCAGCAATGAGGTAATATATCACTGTTTTGACAATTGATGGTTTCCTAATATAATCGGATGGAATTAATGCAATTTGAGCCTTTGTTTTTTCTCAAGTGACACCCTATCTGTTTTATTGTTATAAGGAGTGACCAATAAAGGTCTAGGAACACTATATATATGGAGCCCTCTTTTTTAAAAAAAAATAATTAATGAGATTTTTTCAACCTCGGGCGACCGGTCCAACCTCACGGAAATTTTTCACCAGTCGCCAGAATAAATCGGGAAGCGCTTGCATAGCTTACCTAGTTTTATTAGATGGAGCCCTCTTTTTAGGTTACATGGAATCATGTTAATCTGAAAAAAAACGTTACCTGGTTTTATTAGATGATGAATAATTTACATGACGAACTAGTGTATTGTTCAGGTTTCTTTGCGTGTTTTCATAGCTTTTTCCATGAAATAACTTTCTTATTTTCATTAGGAAAATATTATTCAGATTACTTCAGGTTTCATCTTAGTTATTTGGAATATGGAAAGTTGTGTGTCCACTAAGGAATAAGTGTATCTGGTCAATCCTAAATATTTGGAATGTGGAACGAAGTGATTTGTGGCACTTGGTATAGTTTCTTCACTTGCAGTGAAGATGTTTGTGGAAATGCCTGTGAGAAATTTTTTTACCTTATTCACCATGGCAGTTTAAGAACTTTGTTGTTGTGTTGTTTTCTTCGCCTAGGTTTGTGTTAGAAACCTAGTTAGACTCTAAATGCTATATTTTCAACACGGCTCAGTAAAATGCTGTCTTGGTGTCATAGGGGTAATTTTTCGCCTTCAAAATTCTCTTGCGCGGCAATCAAATTCCACACTTAGCCTTCCAACAATTGCACCAAGGCACAAAGAGTTCCCAATGACATTTGCAAGAATTTCCACAGAAAAGTCACAGCAAGCAACACGCTAACGATTACAGGGAAAACTCCCAAGCTTTTATTTATCCGTATAAAAGGAATACAAGAGAAGAATTACAGAATTTGCTTACAAAACACTCATGATCCGCTCATACAGATCACTCACACTTTTGCTTACAATCCCTGCAGAATTTCCCCATGCCAATGCCTCACACTTTACCCTCAAAGTGCTCACCGCCCACCTTGGATGCTCTTGACTTTCACCCTTGAGTGTCTTGGATCACATTGAGACCACTTGAGAGGATCTTGGATAACCATGCCAATGCCAACCCCTTGCCTATTTATAACACCATAGGTGGTAGTTGCATTGGAAGTTATAGTGGTTACTTGGTGGTTACACCAACTACCTTGCCACATGTGCATAACCGCCTCAACTTCCAAAACTGCTCATGCCCACATGTCTTGGCTTCATTGGTTCCATGCCAAGTGGCAGCCAACATTGCTCCATGGTCCGTTGATGTGGCACTGCGCCACATGTCAGTCTGCGCGCCAAGTGTTCACTCCATGGCTCCGCTTCTTTGGCACCACGCCAAAGTCCGTATGCACGCCCAATGCATGGTCCATGGTTCTGCTGTATTGGCCCCGCGCCAACGCCTCGTATGCACATCTCGCGTCTAGCCCATGGCTTCGTTGCTTTGGCACCGCACCAAAGACTTGTATGCACGCACTGTGCATGGCTCCAGTCTCGTGCAATGAACTCGATCTAAACAGCCCCTTGCTACTCCGTTGCTTTGAACCCGCGCTAAAGTCTTGTATGCACACATTGTGCATGGCCCAAGCTCCGCACCACGAACTTAGGCAAAACAACCCTCGCTGCTCCATCCATTGTTGCACACACCCGTCGCATGCAACAGCTCGCTTTATCTTACAAGTCTTGCATGGCTAATGCTCAGATCCAGCACATTTAATCCTTGCACTTTGTTCACCACATTCCAAGTCTTTGACCCTGCATGACTTGAGGTTAGACAGCCCATCACACCACCCCACCTTTGCTGCTCGGCATGTTGTGCGAACACACCTTGCTCACATGAACACCAAATCTGGTGCTCTTGGACAACACTCTTGTACTGTCGCATTCTCCATTGCTCAGCATGTCTCGTGCCCATGTTCGCCTGGATGGATGTCAAGTCTGTCCCGTCACTTGACTTGGGCTTAAGCAAGCCCCATGCTGTAGCTTTGGTGCTTGGCATACAATGCATGCCATGGATGATTGCCAAGTCTGCCTTCTGTATACTTGGGCTTGGACAGCCCCGCACTGTTGCTCCGCTGTGCTTGGCATGCCTTGCGCACATGCCATACTCAAACATTTGCCAAGCCTTCCTCCTGCAAGGCTTGGCCTTAGGCAGTGCCCCGTGCACTGTCGGATCCGCTTTGCTTTAGCATGTCTTGCGCACACGCCACGCCAGCTGATTTGCCAAGCCTTCCTCCTGTAAGGCTTGGGCTTAGGCAGCGCCCCGCACACTGCCGGATCCGCTTCGCTTTGGCATGTTTTGTGCATATGCCATGCCCGCTGATTTGCCAAGCCTTCCTCCTGCAAGGCTTGGGCTTGAGTAATGCATCACGCAACACTGGTACCGCTACTTGTTGTGCGCCTTGCACACATGGCCAAAATGCTGGATCAAAAGAGCAGCGCCAAATCCTTCATGTCCAGCCGAGCCACCGACTTAGGGGTCTAACACTTGGGCATCATTATTGCCCTGAACCTTATCATAATTTTGTCGGTATGCCATGACTTCAAATATTTATATTGGTGGTTATGAGTTTGTCGCAACCACTATTTCTATTAGGACTCCCTAGTTATATGCTTATATGGTGTAATAACAATACTTAAACAATGATTAGTGTTTTGTGGTTTAGTTTCACTTGCTGCAAATGCGTAGTTTGTTTCTAGACTTTGGGGAACTAAAATAACCTTGGTTTAGTATATTGTATCTAGGGATGGAAATAAACCAAGTCAGACAAGACTTTTGCCTTAATAGGTCAGGTCTGTATAGTAATAAAATGGTCTGAGTCTGGCCTATGGTCTGTTATAGGCTTTGTTTTTGGCCTAAGCCTGGCCTGGCCTGGCCTGCGGCCTGTTTACAAAGCCTGTAAGTTAAAATATTTTATACATGCCAACATGCCAAAGTATTAAATAGGTCGAAAATCAACCTTAACAGGTCTTGCATCATATAAACCTCAAAACAGACCAGACCTCCAAATATATATATATATATATGTATCTAATCTTAATAGGCTCAGGGCAACCAATCAAGTTTAGTAGTCTTTATATTAAGCTTGAGACTATTTTGATAAGAAAAATAGACTTTGAAACAGACCTAAATATTATTCTATTTCTAAACAAGCCAGACCAGGCTAAGCTAAACACAGGTTAGGTCACAGACTCTTAACAAGCCGCCTAGTCTATTTTCATCCTTAATTGTATGTCATGCATGTGTATAACAACAATAAATTCTCTCATTTTATAGGAAATTCTCTTCTCTGCTTTCTTGTGTAGCTTCAAATTCAGCTATGATATTCATTTCCACTGTTGGCTTTTAAGTCGTTGGTTTCTACTTAACTATGGTTGCTTATGAACTCAGATTAAGTTCTGCGCACAGAATATGCTTTCGCTTGTCATGGTTTTTGCTGCCGCTGATTTAACCATCGCAGCTTGCTAACTCCAAGTTGCATGAAAATGGTAATTATTTTGCCTTTCTAATGGTTGAGTCTGGTGCAATATGATGTATTGTAAATATTTTTCTAACTCAACATTTTTTTTTCTGATTTTCCTATTTTTTTCTACTTCACTTGCTTCTTTATATATATCTATATAAATTTCAATTATGATGGAAGATGACGATATGAACTAATTTTCTATGTATTGCTTCTGTTGGTATCATAGTCTCTTGTTGTCATTAGTGACTTCCAATAAGAAATGATGAACTTTGGCAGCTAGTTTTCAGATTTCTGATGAGGAGACCAGTCCACCTCATCGCAGTCCGCTCAGGAGGGGTTATGGTGGCAGAAGAAGTCCACCCAGGAGAGGTTATGGGGTGGGTATGGAGGGAAGGAACAAGGATTTATCAGCTTTTGGTTCGGAATATTCCTCTAAATTGTCGGCGTTGTTTCTCATAACACTTTTTTTAGTAATTATATGGTTACTATAAATAGATAATTTATGTGTGTATCTATTTTGATGGCCAATCAACAACACTAAATTTATTCGAGAATACTTTTTATTATCCTATAGGCTTGAGGATCTTTAAGCTCAATTTGATAGATTTGGTCTTGCTCGAGATCTTTATCTACTAATGAATTACTATTCTGGGTATGTTTTTGTTGATATACTAGTGATATTTATCATTTATATATTTGATTTTTATAAGATTAATGGGTTATAGGATTTTCTATTATTTGGTTCTCACGATTTAGTGTTTTATTTTGTTAAATACGATAATTGGGAACCGGTCCAAAAAATTTTTTGGTGAAACTTTCCGGAAGATTTTAAGATTTCCTGGCCTACTAATGATATTTAAGGGGGTTTTATTGATAAAACCCAAAACATGGAGGGGCTTAAGAAGGATCTTAAGGGGCTTAGGTTGGAATTGCTAGAAATTAGAGGGTTTAGCTGCTTAATCCACATAAGATAGGGGTGCGGTTTAGAAAAGCTAAACTGAAAGGGTTTTTTTTCGCAAAATAGCCCATCACTTAAACCCTCTTCTTCTGCTTACGCTCAAAAGTCTTTTCCTCCTCGTGCGATCATAGCTTTCCCGAGCTCTCTCTCGCCCTCTCTCTCCCTCTGCTCTTGCTGGCGTCGGAGTATTGTTCTTGCATCTTCGTCGAGGTTTGATCTCCCTACACCCAACGTCGGCTTCCATAGGATTAGGTATGGTCGGCATCGATTGTAGTCTTCTTCCTCACTTGAATCGCCGTGTATTAGCGGTGTGACCAACCCTAATTCCTCCCTTTCTCTCTTGTAGTCTTCTTTTGGGGAGATTTCTGGTGGCGGGTTGGCTGGATCTGGGGAGCGGATAGGGCAGAAGCGCAAGGTTAGGGATTAGTGTTTAGATCTGAATTCGGTATAGATTTGAATCCATAGGTTTGAGATGAGTTTTCCCCTTTCGAATTTCCCTGCCTCATGTAGGATATGTTGCCATGAACCTCACCTGTTCTTGGAGTGTTGTTCAGCTATCTGCCGTGAGCTCATGCGCCGGATGGTTTAGGTTTTGGTTCTTTGGTTTCTTGAAATCTTGGTATTAGATCTAATTTGGAGATCCTCTATTGCTTTGGTTAGCTAAGGTATTGGTGGGTTCTTGCCGTGAGCTGCCCATTGGGATATGTTGCCCTATTTTGGGTTTACCGTGCTTCCTGTTTAGGGTTTTGGTCTGTGGATTGAAGCTATTACTGTGAGCTTAATTGTTAGACTAGGTTTCCATTTGGAATTTCACTTGGTGTTTAATCCTATGGTCTTGAGTGTGCCGTGAGCCCTTTGGAGTATGAGTGTGGATTTTGCGAAGTTGTCGTGTTGTGTGTGTCACTTGGAGCTTGGGTTGTTTTAGCTACCCTTGCCTTGGGGTTGCTGTGAGCTCCTTGTCTTATTTAGAGTTTTGATCTTGGATGGGTTTTGGTGGTGCTAGCCTAATCTAGGTTAACTTAGATGTTACCTCGATCCAAATTCCTTTTGGATCCTGGGGCTAATTGGGTTAGGGATTAGGGTTTGGGATTAACTTGGAGGTTAATCCTTAACTAAGGCTAATTCTAATTGCACAACAAGAAATACAGCTATTACCGATGGAATTACAGACGGAGGTTAAATTCCGTCGGTAATTACCGACGGCATATCGGTTCCGTCGGTGATTCCCGACGAAAACGATATTCCGTCGGAAGATTTATAGGTTGGAGCATGTTTTTCCGTCGGTAATTAACTGTGCGAACACGTGGCTACATTAATTACCGACAGAAATATATATTCGTCGGTAATTATCGACCGAAAGTCAACGTTGACGGGAATCACCGACGGAATGTCTGATTCCGTCGGTGATCACTAACGGAATGGCGATTACGTCGGTGACTACCGACGGAATAAGCCATTCCGTCGGTAAACACTAACGGAATCAGCCATTCCGTCGGTGATTACCGACAGAATCGATGATTCTATCAGTAATCACCGACAGAATGACGATTTCGTCGGTGATGACCGACAGTGTTTTGGTGTTGCCGCGCATCAAATTTGAGTTGGCGTCGTAACCTATCCACGTGGAGCTTATTACTGACGGAATGGTAATCACCGACGGAATCAGCCATCCCGTCGGTGAGTCCATCGGTGTTTTGGTGTTGTTGTGCGTCAAATTTGTGTTCTCCCCGTAACTTGTCCACGTGAAGCTTATTACCGACGGAATAGTAATTCCGTCGGTAATATTGGGTAAAATTAGGGCATGTGCGATAGCTTCTCTCCCTATCTTCTCCTCCTTGGCGACGGCGACGGCGATCGCGATCGCGGTGATTCTCCTCGTCGGCGGTAAGCGCTCTCTACCTTCCCTCCTTCTCCTCTTCGTCGATGGGCGAAACACCGAGGGCGGCGGCGGCGAGGGGTGGTCGGGGCGCCCTTTCCGGCCTCGGCAGTGGCCAGGGTCGCCTTGCAGGCCTCGGGCCCGCCGGCATTGTCGAGGCGGACCGGGGCCGCCTCAGGCAGTGCCGGCAGCGGCCCGGGCCGCTTCGGCCGTGGCCGACCGCTGCAGGGGCCGCCAGGGTCGTGGACGCCAGTGGCCGGGCCGCTTCGGCTGTGGCATAGTAGCCCGGGACCGACGGCGGCCGTGGCATAGTAGCCCGGGGCTGACGGCGGCGGTCGGGGCTGCCTCGGTCGTGCCCGGCCGCCGGCCGCCTCGGCCGTGCCGACACCCCTGGCCGCCTCTGCCGTGCCCGGCGCGCCGTGGCCATGCTCGGCACGCCAATGGCCATACCCGACGCGGCCGTATCCGTGGCCGTGTCCGGCGGTGTCTTACCCCTATGTTGTCTTAATTTATTTGTAATTACAAATAATTAAACTATTTTTGTAATTATTTATAATTAATTTCATTTATTTTTGATGTTGTAGGTTACTACAGTTGCTGCTTTTCTCCGACACGTGTATTTCATTTCAGGTATATGTTTTTATTATGTAGTTATCTTATAATTATATCATTTGTTAGCAGATTTAAAATTTAGCGTGTTAATTATGTTATTAATTTAGCGTGTTTTTATTATGTTTTTAATTTGTTAGCAGATTTATAATTTATAATTAGAAGATTTAATTATGTTCTTAGTATCATGATATCAGATAATTTGAATTAATTAAAATATAATATACATCATCTTATTAGCTTTTAGTATCATGATCATTATTAGCATTTAGAATTAAAATATAACATACATCATATTATCAGATAATTTGATTTAATCAAACTCATGATGTTGTTACTAGAGTTAGTAATTTACTTTATGCTACAATTAAACATGAATTCTAGTAACTTTTACTGTTTAATTTATTAAATTTATTTGTAATTTTAATTTTTCAAATTATATTCTTTTAGGCAACAATGTCTATGAACAAAGCTTGGATGTATAATCGATTAGAAAATGGATTTATCAGAGATGATTTTATTTCTGAACTTGAACATTTTATGAACTTTGCCAAAGTCATCCAGAATGTATGAATGGTGCCGAATTACGATGTCCGTGTAATCACAAGAAATGCAGAAATAGAGCCTTCCGTGATGAGGATACTGTGAGGGTACATATATGCAGAAATGGGTTTGTGCCAGATTACTATAATTGATACTGTCATGGAGAACCTTATGTGTATGAACCAATTGGACGGACAAAAAACTCCACCCTTTACGGGCTTGACTCACAGGCCAAAGTTACATTCGATCATTTAAGGATGCCCAGGGGTTGTGCCACTTCGTCCGCTTCTTTTGCTTCTGAGGTGCAGTCTTTACGACAAAAAAATCAAGAACTGCGCTCTCAAATTGCCTCAATGGATCAGAAGATCGATCAGTGGATAGCTACTGAGGAGTAGAGGAGAGCGGAGGAGGATCGGAGGAGAGAGGCCAGTCATAAAGCTTTCATGGACCATATGATGGTGGCCATAGCTACTTTCACCCCTCCAACACATCACGGGTTTGAGTCACAGGAGACTCAAGACCCAACAGACGGTGGCGAGTAGATTTTTTCTGAGGTATGTTAAACTATAACATGTGTTTTATTAAAATCATGTAAAATTTATTTATTCTGTAATTACATTCTAATATATTATATTTTTGGCTTTCAGGACTCTTTATTTTGTAGCCAGGCATCCTTATCATATTCACCAGATTTATATCCAGGTATTAAAATTTATTATTCATATATAGTTGTTTTAAATTTTAGATAAATTTTATAATTATCATTTTTATAATACATTGTTATACTTATTTTGTTAATTTATTATCATAATGTATTTTATTTTATTTTTTCTTGCAGGATTTATAAATATAAGGATGTTTTCTATTATCTTTTATCATGGTATGTAATTTGAATTTGGATATTGATATTCAAATTTGTTTATATTATTGTGATAGGTGCATCATTTGTTTCTTGGGGTTTCATTATCATACATTTGAATTCGTATGTTTTTTTCAACATATTGTGGGTTGCAGTAATCCAATTATGTTGACTTTTTTGTTGTTAGTTCAGGTTCTGTGCTGTATTTGACAGCTAATTCAATCTACTTGGAAGTATCAGTTACAACTATAAGGAAGAGTGATCGAATATATGGAATACAAAAGACTAAGATTTGAAGTCATTCTACCTTTCTTATTTCTCAAGTGAAATGATTCTTTTCTCAAGCAGTTGTGGATCTTTGCTATTTATCATTGATTCAGTGGAAATCCATAGGTTCGAGATGAAAATTTTTGAGAGGAGAAAGAGGGTCGTATGAATTCCTAATCATTTTTCCAATGTTGTCGATCAATCTACTGCAGTATCAATTCCAACTAAAGAAAGAGGGATCAAATATGTGTGAGCTTGATAGACTAGGAAGTCGTAGACATATATCACCTTTTCATTTCTCTGTGAAATGATGCTTTTCAAGAAGTTGTGGATCTTTGCTATTTATTATTGATTCAGTAGAAATCCATAGGTTCAAGATGAGAATTTTTGAAAAGAGAATGAGGGTTCTGTGAGTTACTATTCATTTCCACGCTTGCCAAATTCAGTGATTCTAACCTGTGTTGCCCAAAGATGGTTTGGTATCAGCAATATATCTGATTCTGATTGATATTTCAGAAATATGTCTGAAAATTGTAGAAGTTGAAGATGTGATATGAAAATCTTGAACAATTTGGTTAGATCTTGAACAATTTTGTTGTTTGATATCATGAGACATTTTTATGTATTTTTATTGGTTAAGAATTAGCTGGAATATGTCATCAAAAGTTTATCCTTTTTCTTCTGAAATTATACACTTTATGAGTCGAATGTGTTGCTTCATGGGCATTGATCTTCTTTTCTTTTCTTTTTCTTGGTCATTTACTCTTCTGCATAATAACTGAATAATGATCATTCTAAAATCGTTAGAAAAATTAAAAGGGCAGTGAATTTAAATTCAATTTTTTTGGTTCTTTTGGAATTAAAGATGAAAATGTTTTGGACCGATACCAGGATGAAAATTCTAAAATCGTTAGAAAAATTAACTGAATATTGATTGTTTTTTTTTCCCTGAACCGATACCAGGATGTTGTAAGAGAGTGCACGAAGGCGCTTGAACTAGATCCATCATATGTAAAGGCACTAGTTAGAAGATCAGAGGCTCATGACAAACTCGAAAACTATGAGGAGGCCATTGCTGGTAGGTTGTCTCATGGAATGCGTGGTGACTTGAGATTTTGTTTCATAAACTACTTTATGTACCAATTCCTCGCTTATTTTAGATGCTAAAATTGTTATGCTGTCTCGAGGCCTACTTACTATCTTTTTCTTTGACAATTTTTGTTTAAGTTTGCTCTAATGTTTCTGCAGATTTGAAACAGGTATGCGGATGATTTATCAACACATTAGTAATTCATATTATCAGGCAAAGTATTAATATAGTGGTTCCAGATGATTTATAATCTAATATACATCAAATTTTAAATTATCTGTTATCGTGTTGATTAAAGTATATCATATTAACGGTTGGTAAATAAGTAACTAAACAATATTATAAATACGAGCAATCAGATGGAAAAGAATTTTATCAATTTCAACATGTTATAATTTTTAATATTAGATGTTTATAATTTAGTTTGTGATATTATTTTAAATATATATTTTTTATAATATTCCAAATAATCTGCCACTAAAAATATTGCTATTTGATGAAATTATAGTCTTAATATAATTATGAAAAAACTTAATTACTATTATTGCCAATACTTCTAATATTTTTAATAATAATTAAATAATAAATAATAATGAGCATAAATTATTATCTATTATTTTATTTTATTTTATTGTTATGATATTAATTTAATATATATAACATGCATAATTCTCGATATTAAAATTTATATTATATCCTTTCTATTTTTTTTAAATTGCCGACGGAATACCGACGGAAAAGGATATTCCGTCGGGGATGTATCGATTTAGATATCAGCCAATTCTCGATATTTTTCGATGAAAATCCTGTTTTCGTTGGTGATCACTAATGGAATATTCTTTTTCGTCGATGATCACTGATGGAAATAGGGTTTCCGTCGGTAATCACCGACGGAAAAGGATATTTCGTTGGTGATGTATTAACCCAGATATTAGTCAATTCTCAATATTTTTTGACGGAAGCCCTAATTCCATCGGTGATCATCGACGGAAACATAATTTCCATCAATGATCACCGACGGAAATAGTGTTTCTGTCAGTAATCACCGACAAAAATAGGATTTCCGTCGGTGATTGCCGACAGAACCAGGGTTTCCGTTGATAATCACCAACCGAATATTTTCGTCGGTAAATATATTTATCGATAGACTAACATTTTCGTCAGAAATATTATCCCGACAATTAATATTTTGATATTTTTTTCCATCGTAGTTCCGTCGGTAAGGATCATTCCCGACGAAATTCCGTCGGTAATGGTAAGATTTTTTTGTAGCGTTGGATTTAGGGTTAGTTAACTTGTGTGATTCAGTATTGTCGTGAGCCACACTTTAAGTTAAGTTTGGGTTAATCTAGACACGACTTGGTATCTGGTCTAGTTAGTATTATTTGTGATGATAACTTATACTTTGTCCCTTGATACAGGACATTTATTTGTTTCGCTGCGGATTATTTAGAGGGGGATTCTCTTTACTTGCTAGCACCTACATTGGAAGCGGGTACCTTTTCTGTTGTCTCTGTAGATTTTATATCTGTTATACATGGTTATGCTTTAGACTTGCAGTAGGATTACTTTACTTTATATTTGCCTTTATATATCTCTGTTTGGTACTTGTTTGTTTGTACTTGAGATACTCGTGTCCCTGTCAATATAGTCGCACATTGATACTCTTACTTTGTAGAATGCGCACGTGTTATTGTGCATATAGGAGTAGTGATAGGACACATCATACCTAGCATTAGTGTTAGGACTTGGTGCATGATTTCGAACCTTTGCATGTCGTAGCGATGATAGGAGGTATAGCTGGTAGATGTTGCATATGATAGTGTCATACATCATTTCTGCACAGTTGCATATGCTAGCAACTCTTGGCTCCCTAGTAGTTGAGATGGATCGTCAGTCCTGCTTTTGGTGTTGTGGTATACACGGGTGACTCTTGACTCCCTAGTGGTTGAGATGGGTCATTAGTCATGCTCCAGTTTTAGCCCTGTCGTGCAGTCCCAGTTCCACTCTTCATTAGTGAATATAGACACTCCAGGCAAGGTTCCCTTCTCTACGATACGAGGGGGATTGAGAGCGCCCCGCCCCCTCTATGCATTAAGGTGGAATGCGTTCACTGGTCACAACCCTATTCACTCGATCTCACATATTAGATGTGATGGTGGTTGACTGGCGTGAGGGGTGACACATGACATCATGTGCATACGATGCATGGATGCATTTTGTTTGTGGTTGTTGCATTTGATTTGCTGTATATGTTTGACATGCACATATAGGGGATGTTTCTGCATATGGTCTTGTGACCCCTGCATTTACTCGTATGATACGAAGTTATCCACGAAGGGGTATTAAGGGACTTCTGACTATATACCCACGGGATAAACTGATATTGTTATGTATCATTCATTTAATACATCAGTTATGCACTTCTGTTATTTCCTTATGAGACTATATCCGTTGATTTTTTACTACTTGTATAACTTATCTTTTTGATACCATACATATCTGTTTATAACTTGCTGAGTTCACTTGGATCACCCCCGATAGTTTTGTTTTTCATTTACAGGCTATTAGACTTGGCGTCACCAGGAGAGCCCCTATTGCTAGTCCCGATATGACGAGTCGACAACCCTCTATATTCATGTTTGACAATGTCTTGGATTTGTTTTCCATTCGAGAACTTGTATTTCTTATTTGACTTGATGATTAGTACTGCGTACAATGTACTTGTTGTGATGTTGTACCCTGAGAGCTATTGCAATGTTTCTTTTGTGAGCAGTCGTGTCAGCACACACTTGATTTAGTTCTTATTATGTCTTTTCTTTTACTATATTCTAGCTGTGTTAGCTGAGGTATGTGGGTCATGTGACCATTATATATTAATTTTATATTGTCCGTCGTACAAGAGAAATATTGTTTGATTTTTTTATCAGACGAGTGACTTTTCAGGATGTGACATATTTGTTCTAAATGTTGGGGATCTTTTGAAAGATCTTAAATTAAGGCAAGCTATCACAGTTAGTCTACTTAAATCATGGTTGACTTCTCAAGCCCTATTCAAAGTGTTTAGTTTCTTGCTATATGTTTAAATTGTCCTTTAAAATTCATTCTATTTGTGAAAAATATAGTATTATTCTTTATTTTCTTTTCAATATGAATTAATTGTTTAAATGATTTTCAGGATATATTGATTTGAAGTAAATAGAAGTCATGCATTTGTTGAAGAACACTCTTTATCATTGCATAATATATTCTTTTTGTTGAGGATTAGTGTTTTGTTCAAATTAAGAAGTCCCTGTTTAAAGAGAACTAAGTTCCTCATCGAGTTTAATTTTGTAAAGCAAAGATAGGAACCTGAACCTTTGAAGTGGGTTTGACAAGAAGATAATCGGAGGATTATATTCTAAAGTGCTCCATAATGTACATTCGAGAGAGAAGAGTATGACAATCAAATTATAAAGTGATTGTAGAAGATACTTGAAGAAATTAGAGCTTGATTGGTAACCCTTTGCCTAACACTTTAGCATCTTTTTGCTAGTGTTATTTGTCATTGTCTATGGCGAAAGGTGATTCGTTCGTCCCTAACGTCCCCGTCAATTCGTCCCAGGACTAACACGGAGGAGGTAAATTACAGGAGCTATTAGTCTGGAGACTATAACAAGTATGTGGGGAGGGAAAGAGTATACTGATTTTGTCAGATTTTGACTTTCAAATTTCAAGATGATAATATCTATTCATTAACTATCAATTCATTCCATGGGACTTTATTTATCATTGTCTGTGATCCGTCAACAAATGTGCAAGACATATTATGTGATTGCTCTGTTCTGGTAAACTTAGCAACATAGAGATTTTTTCCTTCTTTTCTACTATTATGAATAAATTAAATTATTTTTATTTTCTGATAACTAGCTATCATTATATCTATTATTATTATTATTTTTTATATCTATTATTATATGTATTATATTTTATGGTTATTATTATTATTATTAGACAACTTTATTCCCTAACTGAATCATATTTATATTATTATTAATAATAATATAATTATTATAATTATGATTTTATTATTTTTATTTTTATTTTTTTATATTATAATTATTATTTTATTATATCCCTTATTATATTTATTATATTTTATTATATTATTATATTTATTATATTATATTATTATATTATTATTATTATTATTAATTATATTATATTATTATTATTTAGATAGATTATTGTTGCTACTTGTGTAGCAACATTTTGATAGCTACACCAAATAGCTGTCAGTTTTGATGAGTTCAATTTTATTGTGCTAAGTTATTAATTCTACTTTTGTAGCAGTTAATTTTTCATGTTTGAATAGGTTAACTTGCATATAAGCTTCATTTAAAGTGAAAGAAATTCATATTTCTGCTGAGGAGCTTGGGAAGGGAATTCAACAAGATCATCAGATTATCCTCAATAATGAAATGGGTGTTTATCAGGTATGCTTCAATGTGTATTTCACATACTTTTTTTGCTTTATTGATGTCTTATTTCCTTCTTCTATTTGTAATTTTCAGAGTCTTGGCTTTGATTTATTTGTTTACTCTTCATATCGCTAAATTGAAGGTTTCCTCGAGGGCTTGTAGGTGATTTGTTCTATTTGAGATAGTACTTTTAAAATCCATTTGTTGGGTAAGTGGTCTCGGCTACTTTGGACATTGTAGTTTGTTCGGTACCTATCTTTTCAGACCTTAATTTTAATGCATTATTGACACCACCTATCATGTCGATACCGAATACCTAATTACCTTTTTTATTTTTAAAGGATTTTTTACATGCAAGATATGAACAAGAGAAGTTTTAGGTGCTTTCCTCTGTTACCAACTATCAAATGAATATATTTTTTTATATTCCTTTCCATATTTGAATCATTCTATTAGTATTTTCATGATTTTTACCCTAGTTCCAATAGTATGATATATCTTTGGATAATAAATTGCCTTGCATAACTAACACCAACTTTTCCCTACAACCTTATTTTTCATAATTATAGCATATTTTGATCCTTTTTATAGTATTTTCATTGTTTTTATCGTAGTCAAAACTAGACCTGACCACGGTTCGGAACCAACAGTTCAACGGTTCGAAACCGTCGGTTCGACGGTTCGTGGGAGGTCGACCCTTAACCTTAACTGCCCAAGCCGATTACGGTTCACGGTTCGGAACCGCCGGTTCACGATTTGCCACAGTTTGAGATTATTATATTAAAAAAATTAAAGAATAAAAATTAAATTTACAATATAAAATTTATTAAAAAAAGAGCTTGGACTTATATAAGTTGCCTACGTATCCCCTTAGGGTGTAGGGGAATCAAAGTTCACGTAGTTCTTTTACATTTTTATCCTTTTATAATCTTTATCACTCACTTTCATTTCCTCCCATTCCCGTTGTATTCATTCCTTCGGTATCAAATTCTTTGACTTCGTCTTCTGAAAGTTGCATTCCTTGGATTCTTTTCTCGGCTCTGGTCCAATCGTCTATTAATGCTTGAGCTTTCAATGAGTCGGGAGATATAGTTGATCGCCGTTCATCTAATATGTTGCCGTCGGCACTGAACGTCTGCTCCACTGCAACAGTTGACACTGGAGAAGTTAAAAAAATTTTTGTGATCACGGAGAGAACGGGAAAACTTTGAGCCTTCTGTGACCACCACTTTAAGATTTCGAAATCTTCGCTATTTACTTCATTAAAATCAAAAGAAGTCGTAAAATAATTCTTAAGTTCCTGTGTGAAACTTGAGGATCCTCGTGGTTGTTTCGTCCATTCTTTTAGTAAAAGTTATGCTTTTGTAAGTTTTAAATTAGTACTAGTAGGTTGTTGTATTTTAGAAATATTAGTTTGTATTCTATATTTAACATAATATTGATTATAAAGATCATATAAATAAATTCTAATATTATATATAATATTAACTAGATCCAGAGAAGAAGAATCTTTAATAGGAATTAAAGCGTCATAATATAAAGTTAACATTTATTGTAAAACTTCTAATTTAAATCTAGGATCTAAAGCAAATGCAATTAAATAAATTTCAGGAATAAAATAAAAATATTTTTTCTATTTAATTTTCATAGCTAATATGCATAAAGTTAAAGCTTCATTATTGATATGTTCATTTAATATTAATACTATACTAGAAAAATTCACTAAAACTAAATGATCAATACGATAATAAACACCGGAAAGTTGTTCAGTTGCATCGTTAAATACTTTTAAAATTTCATAAATATTACTACAAATATTTCATTGTTGTGAAAATAAATATATATTAGTATTACTATTTTGTGTAAAAAAATAAACATAATAAATCTTTATATTGAAATGAATCTTGTAATAATTGATATGTTGAATTCCAACGTGTTGGAACATCACGTGAAAATTTTTTAGGTCTCATTCCATTAGCTTTTCAAAATCTATCCCATTGTTTCATCATAGATGGATGCGACCATAAATATGAAATTGCAATTCTAATTGGTTGAATATAATTTTCTAAAAGTTTTAATCCATCTTGAACACATAAATTTAAAACATTACATACACAACGAATATGAAAAAATAAACTTCCAATAACAGGTTGACAAACAAATTTTAGTTCATCTATAGAAGCGGTATTAGAACTAGCATTATCTAATGATATTGAAAATATTTTATGAGTCAATCCATATTCTTCTAAAATTAAATATAATAATTATGCAATGTTATGGATAGTATGTGATTCATCAAAAACTCTATAAGCTAACAATCCTTTTTAGACGATCCAAGAGCTATCAATCCAATGGCAAGTCACACCCATATAAGAATGAGTTTACCAATGACCACTCCAAATATCAGAACATAAAGAAACTTTATTATTTAATTTACTAAATTCATCAATTAAATTCTTTTTTTCTTGTTTTACTAATCTTTTAATTGTACGAGTAAGTGTAGTCCTAGGAACACGTTTAACAGCTGGATTAAGAGATTTTTTTCAAAAATCTTCAAATATGCATTTAGATCCAAAACTAAAAGAAAGATGTTCAACGGAAACAAATTTAGCTAATGATTCTCTTAATTTATTATTTGAATATAAAAATAAACCAGAATCAATACTACTACCACTAGAAAATCTTGATAATTGTGTTTGGGAGCGGTCAAGCCCATATTCCGTCGGGTGCTTCGTTTCTACATGTCGTTTCAACGACCCATAGCTGGCGGTGGCTTAGAATTTGTAGGAAGCATTGCAATACTTACATTTTGCATGCAATTCTCCCAACGGAAGTGTGACCTTCTCAAACTGTTTAGTGAAAATAGAAGATTTTAAAGGAGGATTTTCCTGAACCTTAGAAGTAATTGCATCGGTACTTCCTTGTGTTTCGGGCATCGGAAGGTGTTGGGGCTGAGCCTCAGTTTCATCATCAGTGGATTGAATTTGAATGTTGGGATCCTCATACGCTATTTCCTTTCCCCTCCAAGATCGAGATGATGAAGTTTTGTGACCACCTTCCATTATCGTCGAAAGATGAAGAACGCGTAAAGAATATAAAGTTGAGACTTGAGAATGAGAGATTGAGATTGAGAGAAGAGAAGATGTGTGTGAAAATGATGAAATGAACTCCCTATTTATAGAGTTTGGATCATAACGGTCACTAAATCATAGTTATTGATCAAAAAACGGTTAAATGATCTCAACCGTTGAAAAAAAAATTTTAAAAAAAACAAAAAAAACCCAACGGCACAGAACCACCGGTTAACCGGCGGTTCGTTGCTGTTGGAATCGGCAGTTCGAACCGCCGGTTCGGCGGTTTTCAGCCCATACGAACCGGAACCGGCTCGACATCCTGCCGGGCCGGTTCCGGTTCAGCCCGGCGAACCAGGTCAACAAGCCACTTGGCCCATTGACCCGAGCCGATTCTGGGTCGGGTCCAGGCTGAACCCAGCCCGTGGGCAGGTCTAGTTACAGCAATGGTAGTTTCTTGTTTATGATTTTTTTTTTGTTTTCTGTAGATATTCCTTGGCCATCTTTATGCCTGTGTTGTATTTGGGAGTCTTCCAAATAAGGTAAATGTCTGCGTTGTATTTCTTTTATGTAGACCCTGCTAAATTCTGATTCCAATTCTTTTATTTAAATTTTAATTCAAATGGACGAGATGAGTTTTTAGAGTGAACCATGCCAACCAGGATCACATAACTTCACTAATGTAGGTCAACCAGTTTGTGTTGTTTAAGATCATTGATTTCTTGCTACTATTTCTTGTAAACTTCTGACATTGAGTTTACTCTTTGATGAGCATAGATTTGATATGTTTTTATGCTAGTATTAACGCTCATTCACTTAGTTTTTCTGTCTCAAATCTACATGATTGTATCCTCTTTAACATTTAATCAACATATTTTCTATTTTTAGGTTGGAGATATGTTTTTCTCTTGTTTTTTTGCTTTCAGGGAGCTATTTGGAGCGAAAATGACACAAAAAGAAACAAGACGAGAGCCAAAGGACTGGCGAGACTAGGCCATGCCCCCTGGACACGACCCCCTACAGATTCTACCGTCGAGCCATGCCCCCAACACGGCCTGTGCCCATCTAGTAGACCCGACTGTGCCCCAAGGCACGACCATGCAGGCGGCCATGGCGAGGTCGTGTCTACTCCTTCTAGCCACAGGCACTGCTAGGCGGTGCCACCCAGGTATGGCCATGCCAAGGCTGTGCCCACCTTGCCGAGAAGAGCATGGTTGGGTTGTGCCATCAGGCTTGGCCCTCTGTTTTGACCATGTCAAAGTATCAGGTTATGCGGTCGAGCTATGCCAACTAGCACGACCTGCGCCAACATTGGCGAAAAGAGCACGGCTGGTCGTGCCATCTAGCACGACCCACTTTGGTCGTGCCCCATCTCCAGCATGAGGCACGGTCGGGCCGTGCCTCCACCCGTGCACACCCCTATAAAAGGGGGCCCTTCTCCATTGAGAAAGACATCTTTAGCTTTAGGGCTCCACCCCTTAGCTTGGAGAAGGGTTTTCCCCTCTAGGGGAAACCCTAGAGCCTTCATCCTTGCCGATCCATCCACCTCCATAGTAAAGAGAGGGTTCAAGAAGATCGGTGACATCACGATATGCTTTCTCCTGTAAGTACCTTAGGTAAGTTTTGTTGTGGTCAACCGAGTTAAGGTAGCTCTTGTGATATTTTAATCCCTATGTTTAAGTGTGCAGGAGCTTAGGAGCGCAAGAAGTCGAGCGGAAAACGTAGTGGTCGAGGAGGATGGAACGGGAAGGGAGCCGACGGGCTCGGTGCATCCGAGGGATGCGAAATTTTGCGGAAGAGTACGCTGATGGAGCGAGAAGGATGCGCGTGGCATCCAAGGGACGAGAAGCCGAGAGGAAGCTCGCTCGAGGAGAAGGTCGGAGGAGGGTTTGGGTGAGCCCAACTCTAGAAGGCCTGAAAATCACCCAAGAAGACCCACTGGAGACTGGTCAGCAAGTTGCTGACCAAAAGTCACTCGGGAGCCTGAGAGCACTCGGGCGCTCATGAATGAATGTGCTCCCGGGCATACTGGAATAGGGGCGCCCCAGTGTATATAGGCGCCTGAGAGCCAAATTCTATCTGTCAGCTAGCCGTTTGCGAATGTTGTGCATCGGATAACATACAAGCCACATGTCAAGCACCCTCAACCACTTGTGCACCTTATAGTGCCACGTCAGCATTAAGATAGAATTGACCGGGGCTATAAATAGGCCCCAGAGCTCAGTTCCAAATGACTGATCAACTGCATATGAATTCTTTCTTGTTTTTGATTATTTTTCTGAGCTTTTCCAAGTGTAAGAGGTTTCTCCGCCCGAAGGAGTTTATTCAGGAGAATCGAGCTACATTCTGTCTTGGATTAGTAACCTCCTCGATTACAAACCAAGTAAAATTTGATTGCTTCTTTCTTTTCATTATTGCTTCATTTTTGATATTATTTATTATTGTTTGAATTAACTAATATCTTTGTTTAAGATAAACAAAAGATAGCGAGTTTTCATTTTGAGGGGTAATTCACGCCCCTCTTGTCGACCTACGATCATCCTCATCTCCTTCCCCTTTCCTCTAAGCTTAGGGTTGTAGAAGCTATTCTTTATCTTCTTGTTATTATCTTCCTTGCCATGGAGTAGTTCTCCAAATCTAGGATGTAGGAGGTAACTACAATGTGATGATGTTGTGTGAACTATGTATTGATGTATTTTTCCTTATTCAATGAAATGTCCATGCTTTGTTCTATATGTATGTTGTCTTATATGTGTTTGTGTAATTGTGTGAACGGTGAATACATGTAATTGTGAGAGTTTGGTCACCATGTAGAGGGAATATCTGAGATTGTATGACCGAGGCAGCCTGAGTAACACAGGTATATTGTTCTAACCGGGCATCTCGGGCTTTACCTCGAAATAGAGGTCAATCCCTTACAAGAGGTTAGCTAACACGACTTAATGAGTTTCTCCTTATCTCATGTTAGGAGATGACTTGTGTAATGTAGGATCGTATGACCGGAGCAGCTTGAGTGACATAGGTATACGGTGCTAAATCAGACATCCTAAGTTACCTTGCTTATCTACTAGCATAGGATGACAAAAGGAGGAAGCACTCCGGTGTACTTTTGTAGGGCTAACACTAATACATAGTTAGGATCTCTACAATGACATAGACATGACGATTTGGATATGAACAATACATAGAACATCAACTAACATTGTAGCGAAATCGAAATCCTAGATTCCACTCATCCGTCCCTTCCCCAAGGACTAAAGATCTTCTCTCTCTTCTCTTCTCTTCTTCTCTACTTCTCTTCTCTTTCTCTCTCTCTCTAGCGAGCTATTCTCTGTCACAACCAACCAGTGAAGCCTAGATAGCTTGCCTTACCTAATCAACTAGTGTTTAATCAACAGTCATTGTGGATCGATATTTTTATTACTTGACGTCATTTTCGTGCACTTGTGGATTGCCATCACTCTTCTGCGTTCCTAGAATTTGGTATCTTAGTATGATGAAGTGATTACTTATTTTAAGGGAGATAGAACATCTCTGATCAGGAAGGACTTTTTGGTTAAGGTGAAACTTGGAACAACCTATTTAGTTAGAGCCAACATTTATAGCGCAGTATGCAGCCTTTTGTCACTTTCCATTTGGATTCTGGACCTCAATACGATCCAATTTTAATTAAAGAAAATGTCTAATCTAATAATTTTCAAGATAATTGTCTAGATTCACAATGGCAAGATCCAACCTGAAATGCCTTCTCCAGTGATTAAAGTTCTAATACAAAGCTTTTACTTAGAATTCACCTGGTAGTTGGTGGAATGATAATGATGAAATGAAAAATGACTAAACATTTGTTGATAAAAAGTCTACATTATATACATCCCCAAGGGGATATCCATTACCCGATGTGACCGTTGATTCATATCCAATTTCAGATTTGAGATCATTGTAACCTCAAGACGGGTATTATAGTCAATATCAATTGCTTTGTACATATTTGTTGTCAACTGCTTAATACAAGTCTTTAGTTGTAACAGAAACTTTTGTTGCATTCTTGGTGTTTGGAATTTCAAATTGGAGGTGGATACCTAACATATAGCTGTAAGTAAATTATCTATTTGGTAGTTTTGTGCTTGAAAGTATTGTGAATTTGTAGGCAACCTGGATCGAGATAAATTTATGTTGTATTATGGAATTATGAAACACTCAGACATTCGATGATGGAAAAAAAATTATTGGTCATTCATAAATACATTAATCACACACTCTCATTCAGTATTAAACACTCCACAACCCAATATTCTATCTTGAAATTGAGGTGAAGCAACAACCATGCTTATTGGTGCGAAGATGTTTTTTTGTTTCTCTTTGTTCGTCTGGTCAGCAAAGAAGCACTCATCTACACCTAACATTTTTAACTTTACTGCACAGTTCACTTACTAGTCCAATATGTTGTATTTCCTTCTGGTCATTGTTTCAATATCTTAGCAATAGAAAACAAGATGCCTTTATTATATATTATCCAAAAATATTGGAAACTAAGTTCTCAGTAAATATTGTAGGATGACAACTCGCCTATTTAATCAGAGATAATCCTGATTCAACTAGAAGGTACTTGGTGTATATCAATGGTAAGTATATCAATAGTTTATAGCTCGAAGACAACGTGTATCTTTTTGTTTAGTTCACAGGTAATCTTGATTCAACTAGAAAGTACTTAGTGTATATCAATGGTTTATAGGTCGAAGAGAACTTGTATCGTGTTGTTTGATTCTATCAGTTTGTTTGGTTACAAGGTAATCCTGATTCTAGTGATGATGTGTAGTTGTTTTGCTACAAATAATTACATATATTTGTAAACAATGGTTTATTGTATATATGTTTATAGATATCGATTTATTATTCTCTAGTGTGTGTTGAGAAATGAAAATAGTTAAATGATTAAAATGATAATATTTTAATATAAACATCAATGGTTTTTAAGATCCAAAATACTATGATAAATTGACGGGTTGAAAAATATAAGGTGTTCAAAGACAATGGTTATAATCCGTTGTCTTGTACTTGAAACAACAACGATCTTTAACCATTGTTAAAGATCCAAAAAATTATGGTAAATTAACTTGTTGAGAAAAGATAAGGATGTTCAAAGACAACGGTTAAAAACTATTATCTTTTTATTTGAAACACAACGGTTAAAAGCCATTGTCATTTTAATAAAATAGTCGTTGTCTTTTATATTGAAACATAACGGTTTAACATGAATCACAATGGTGAAAAATCATTATGTTTCATGTGAAAGACAATGGTTTTTAACCGTTGTCTTTGACCGATCCTATCTTTCTCAACGCATCATTTTACAGCGGTTTATTGGGGTCTTTTACAATAGTTTTTCATCGTTATAAAAGAGTATTTTTGTTGGTGTGTCACCATAGAACATCACAACGATAGAACCATCCGGGGCACACAAATATACAATCCATACAGATAGAAGCCACATCACAAGACCACGAGAATAAAAGCAATACAAGAGAACCACAAAGTAGAAAACGAAACATCTCGACGGGTTGGTATTGCTGTCGGATCCTCTCCTGGCTACTCCAAGTATATCAATATCAATCTGGAAATAGAAATACAGCATACAGGTGAGTCTGGGTAAAATCAATGGGTATAGAGATAAAGATATGCATGGCAGGAAATAAGCTATAGCAAGCAAACACAATTAATAGCATACAGGCTCGTAGGAGTATCAGAGAACATAACTAAAATGATTGAATGAATGAACATATCAAAATCAATCTATCATACGAGCTAATAAGATAAGAACCCCCAAAAAACCATCCTCAGGTACGCTCGTACACACGAGGAATACAAGATCACAATACCACGTGCAATATACAACATGTATGTACATGTCAAACATATAGAGCAACCATACCTTAATTAAAAGCTGCAAGCACAAGAAAATACAGCAATGCATCATATGCACAAAATGCAATGACTCGTGTCACTCTTTGTAGGCACTCGGGCTATCGCTACATTGAGTGGCCGAGTGAACAAAATGTTGTGGAGGAAAAACCGCTCTGGGACTGCGGAAAAACCGCAGGGGAGTGCTGCCACTATATATAACCTCTAGAAAAATCATGAGGAAAAATGTTGGGAGCTAAAACCAAACTCCGTAACTCCTAAGAGCGAGGGAAAGCCACCAACTACCCTATGCCATAACAGAAACTAGCTGGGTGGCTAGAAATATGACTTACTATCCGTCTCAACCACCAGGGAGCCAAGGGAGGGTCGATAGTAATGCAATAATACCAGGAATATGGATGACAACTTATCTCAACCGCCAAAGAGCCAGTGGTCGACAACATGCAACAATATTAGGGATATGGTTGACGACCCGTCTTAACCACAAAGGAACCAAGGGCTGATAGCTATGCAATAGTTCAATGACGGTGCATGGTACTAATACACACAACACACACCGATTATCAACCAAACAACGATACAAAATCCACAGGCCCAAAACATGTATTATGACCTATTCATCATGCAACTAAGTATACAAGTATAGTATAACCAAAGATCAATTAGTGTTAGGTATAACATGACAATCACTCATATATACACGTTTACACGTGTACTCTATAAAACAAGAGTAATAAGATCAAGATTGTATTGACATAAATCCGATTATCTCAAGGACAAGCAATTAAGTGTCAAGCAGTGAGATAAAAATAATGAGAAGATTCATGGTAAAACAACCTACTGCATATAATAAAACTAGCCATACATAATGATCTATATTTACAGAGACAAAGTAGGAGGTACCCGCCTCGAGTAAAAAACCCATATCCAAAGAGAACCCTCCGTCCAAGTGTTTGAATCAAATCAAATCAATATCCTATATTAAAGGGCATAATTTTTAGCTACCATAACAAACGATAATTAGCTAAATGTAGCTACAACCCTCTTTCTTCCGTAGATTCAGTGGAACATTATAATCCTCTTTCTTCCGTAGATTCAGTGGTACATGAACTATTAGCAGAGGAGATTCACCTTAAGTCTCAAGTTGATAAAAGGACCTCACATATGACTTGTGATTGTGGCTGATTGGTGTCAGAGGTGATAATGTCATTACATCATGTGCATGATGCATAGATTGTATTGCTTGTTGTATTTGATTGAGCTATGGTTGTTGCATTTGGTTGACATACACATATGGGAGGTATTTTGCATTTGGTCTGGTGACCTTGCATTACTCGTGAACATGAGCTTGTATGACCTTGCATTGCTCATGTGTACGAGTTAACCCGTGGAGGGCTCAGGTTTTTGGGATTTATGACCAACTACCCCACAGGTGGGATTGACACTGGTATTTAGTTTTCAATTATGTGTTCTAATTACTCCTATGAGACTTTATCCATTTGCTTCTTCTCTGCTTGTATATCTTTTTGATACCATGTATCATTGTCAATATTACCTATAGAGTTCACCTAGACTCACCCCTGTTTGCTTGTTTACCTGCTTTAGGATGATGCTGCCAAAAGAGCCCAGCAGCCAGTCCCTCCTCCTGTCGATTAACTTTGTTGTGGTATTTGTATTGTGTATGTTTCTTTTACATTGTTATCCATTTCTATAGGCATCTATTGGTGCTTTGTATTTTTGTATATTTTTGTGTGCCCTTGAGGAGCTTGATGTGCTCGTGTGGTCCTTTATATTAATGTTTCATATTATCAGCTGTATAGGGGAGGTGTTGTTTGATTTTTATCGGATCAGCGACTTCTCGGGGTATGACACAACACTTCAATTTTCATTTACAACAATTTAAAATTGTTGTCTTATTATCAAAATGATAATAATTTTATGCACCTTTGTTCCAACCATTATGAAAATTTTTTCATTGACAATGGTTTATTTAACCGTTATCCCAACTTTTGTTATGATAAAGAAAACTCTCTGAAAGATAACTGTTTGGAAAACCATTGTGAAATGCATTGTTAATTAAAAAAATTGTTGTGTTAACGACAATGGATAGTGTAAAATCGTTGTCTTTGGTGCTATGTGTTTGCTAATAGAGAACAATTTTATCAACAATTATTATCTTTCATAAAATTAACAACGGTTTAGCCAAAAATCATTATCTTTGTGGTATTATAAAAAAAACATTTTTCTTGTAGTTTCAAAAAGGAATTTAAACTCAAGTTTCAATACTTGAGGAAGAGAATTCCACTTTGAAATGTAAAATTAAGAAGTTTAGCTTCTAGAAACATTCATCATAAGATCCAAAAATCTAGATATAATACTTAGATCTCAATGTGCTGTATATAATAAGTCCAAACTCGGATACAAATCTAGCTCAACAAATAAATCATTTATTTCACTTGTTAACTAAAACAAGAAACAAATTAAAGCTTGGTCCAAAAGCTTATATAAATAAGCAACTAGGACAAAATCAATTTTATATATCCAAAAATGAAATTCATTACATAAATACAAAATGTAAAATATATAATTCAAGGGGAGGTACCAAATTAGTTGGCACCTCAAAAACAAAACTTGCCCGTTTGGGTGTCTAGGACTGGAAAAATTAGGGCTAACTCTAAACTTGTTAAAGGCTAAAGTCTAGTATTAAGTCCCTTAGGTAAGACTAATTGAAAAGATGTCTAAGGCACGTGTTACTTCTAATGATATTTAAGTGACTCACCACAATCTGAAAGCTTATCGAAGAAAGCTTGCTTAGTGAACCTAAAGCTATACTTAACCTAATACAAGTTAAGACAACTCTTGAAAAATAACTAAACTCATCTCACAAAAATAATAGGATTATGTTGGTTGAAAAATTATACCGAGTTAGATGAATAAGGAAAACTTTTTTGTGATGTTTGATAACTTGGTTCAAAGTTAAGTTAAAATACAAGATAATAAAATTACTTGAAATATCTCCTTCTCAAGTTAAACCTCCCCTAAATATATTATCTCTCCCCCTTTGACTAGTATAAAAAAAATGGAGTCATTGCGTCAAGCAATAAATGCATAGTGTAGAAAATTTTGAAAGTTTATCTAAGGTAATTTTTTTTAAATTTTCCATAAGAAATGAAGATTTTTCTAAAAATTTTTTGAAAATTTTAGAAAAGTTTCAAAATCTAAAGATTTTGAAATTTTTTCTAAAATTTTTTGAAGATTTTTTTAAGAAAATATTTTAAAAACTTTAGAAAAGTTTTGAAAATTTTCTAAGATAAGTTTAGAGATGAGAAAAATACATTTTTGGGTACCAAATTTGGTTTGTTTATGCATTTTGGGTACTAAACTTTAAAAAAAAATTAATCCTAAAATAAATATTTTATTTTTATTTTAGTTTAGAGTTCACCTTCTCAATTGAGTTATAGTGTTCCAGTTAAAAATATAAAAATAAAAAACAGAAACCCCCTAGGGTTTACATTTCCAATTAGATTATATTATTTAAGCTAAAAAAATAAAAATGGAAAATCCCTAGGGTTTATCTTTCCAATTGGATTATAATGTTTAATTATAATTTAAAAAGAAAAAAAGACTTGAGGCGGCTCCATTGTATGATATTAAAATTGTTACTTTTAAAATTTTGAATTAAAAAAGATAAATATTTAACTTTGGGATTATAAAAGTCTTTTCAAAAGTTTGATATCAAAATTGTTAATTTAATATTAAATTTGGGACTTAAAAAAGTACATACTCTGTTTAGAAATATGTGGTAAATTTTCTAAGATAAATTTTAGAAAAATTTCGAAATTTTCCAGCAATTTGTCAATATATTTATATATAAAAATAATTTTACTGAGAGAAATATGTTTTGTATTCTTCAAAGGTTGTTGTCTTAAAAAAATTATTATATGTTTTTATAAAGAAAATGTTTATTTTAATAATATTTTTATATAAAATACAATTATATCAAAAATACCTTGATTAACTTCATCGTAATACTAGAACATGATAAAATCATTTCAGAATAATTGTAACAGTACATTTACACAATCATATCTGCAAAAGATTATCGCTGATCTTGGATATCCCATACGGTCAACCTTATAATCATTTGTAGACACATAAATCAGAAAGTTAGGAAGACCACCACATGGGAGGGATAGTTTACATAATCATGATCCAACATAGAATCAATTTGGGATCATAATTAAATCATAGAATCACATGATCTTAATAAAAATCCTTAAAATTTTATCACATGATTAATAATTAGAAAAAATTATTTAAAAAGGTTATTTATATATAAATAGATTAATAATATTATATATATATATATATATATATATATATATATATATATATATATATATATATATATATATATATATATATATATATAACTGTCTCTACTTCTCTAGTGACATTATTTTCAGTAATATTTAATTTAACTGATAATTTAATTATCATTTTAGTAGCTTAATAATATTTATATTTTATATTAAAAAAATAAAAGAGTATAAATTTTTTAATAATAATAATAATAATTACATTAAACCTTAGGAATATTTCTTTAGTTTATAAGATTACCCAATTTAAAAGCCAACTGTTAACATGGACAAAGTTACTAAATTCTTTGATTTGAAAAAAAATATCAAAAATAATCTTCTAAGGACTCATTGATTATGTAAAATATCAAGTAAAAAACATCCAAAAACTCAACATTTTAGGGAAAATGGTAAAATATTTTTGATAAAAATTAACTAAAAGAACTAAATAGATATTTAAATAATCTCAAAATCCTAAATCTAACTATGTAAAAGTCAAAAAAATAATTTAAAAAGGATAAAATCTTTTGAGCCTCCATTGAGGTTTTAAAAATATTTTTTGGATCTAAAACTAGACGGTTAAAGGTAAATCTTGCAACTAACTATAAATCTCTGAATAAGATTTAATTTGATATATTATAAGTTTCGTAATTCAATCCGAATCAAAAGTTAAGGTCTTTGAAAGTTTAATTTCTACCAATCTTGTTTTGATCTTATTTTGATTTTATCAATCCTAATATGATTTTATTATAAAATCAATTTTGTATGATTCAGGATCGATTTCTACACTAATTCTGGATTATATAGGATAGTCTGATCCTACTATTCAAGATCATGATTTTAGATAATAACTATTAAATGGTATTACAACGTTAAAATAATAACTATTATAATATAATAATACACACAAAATAACTGCAACTTGTTGAAATAATAGCTACGAATAATGATTACGATAGTATTAAAAATAAAGATATATTTGAGATAAATAATATAATCGAATTCTATGTCCTTAAATGATGACTTTTTTTGAAAAAAAAAGAAGGAAATATCTTTTTAATGATTTTCCTAATTTGAGACATCATTTTAAGTTTTATCCTAAATTCTATCCCATACAGCGGTGTGTGAATGACTTGTCAATTAATCATGTATGATAGTAATATTACAAAATGTGACTGACTTGTCCCTAGGCGGTAGTGGAGTAGGAAGAATATTTTACATTTTTCATGCACTCAGGATTTAAAATTCAGGGAACATTAAAAATTTGCATCTTGTGTTTGTTTCATTAGAATAGCTGGATCATTGTATACATTGTCACTTGCACTTTAAAATTAATCAGATCGCCAGATGTTTAGATTAAAGAAAAACATATGATAGTAATATTACAAAATATTATTCTGTAAAATGCAATATTCTATAGTGTGCTATAAACTGACTCATGGAACATGTTAGAAGAATCCACCCATCTACATCACTGTATGCATGTAGTTCTTACATTGAGTGTTGGTAGATGAGAAAATGGAGTATTTTTTTAACACATTCTCAATATTCTAATTAATTTTAGGATTGCAGATCCGATTCTATGGAAAATTTCTAGGCCAGCTTGGGAAGAGTTTTCGAGACCAGCTTGAGAAGAGTTTTCGAGACCAGCTCAGGAAAGAAAGTCCCCAAGGCCAGCTCGGGAAGAAGAGTTCCTGAGATCAGCTCGGGAGAGTGGAGCCCAATGAGTAGTTCAGGAAGGAGAAAATAGATTGGGAGAAGCTTACCATTGGCTATGATAATGACACACTCGAAATTATTATCCTGGTGATAACTTCGAGCACCTCCTCTCCAGAATAGGAAAGTCGGCAGGTAGTTAAGGCCCATAACGCATAATAATAATAGACTTAATGTGCGTGATAGCCGTTACCGACATCACTCAGAGGGAGACAGCTATTAAACACCACGAACCATTAAACGTGAGAGTGAGGGAAACAGTTACGGGAGGTGGAGGTGCTCGAAGGACTAGCATCGAGTATATAAGGTGCTTTGAGCACCCAGGTAAGGGGGACTGAAAAACTCAGATACTCTTATTTATACTCACTTTGCTCCCTGCTAGAAGGATTTCTGACTTGAGCGTCGGAGAGGGCTCTGCCGGAACTCCTTTCGGTGTATCCCCTTAACGCTTGTGTTAATCTCGCAAGCGCAGGCGTCTTCCCTCGTCATCACTCTCGGTTGCGCTGTGGTGACTCGTCATCTCCATCGTTCACTTTTGGAACAACATGTATGTATACAAAAAAGAAAGAACATAAAGGAGAAGAGAGGAAAAGAGAAGAGAGAAAAAAATTGATTTTATTAGGAAGGATGAAATGAAAAAAATATATAATTGAATGTGCTACCTGGTAAATATAAAAGTAATATGTTATTTTTTATCCATGCAAAAATTTAAGTATGTCGTTGATCCTGTCGCGAAGTGAGTCGGACACCCTTACAGCTGAGCGAGTCTCTGAGGAGGACGAGGTCCCTGAGGTGGCGTGACGAGCGGGATCGCTTCCAACCTGCGAGGCAAAGACCGTTAGAACCCGCCGGGAAAAGTCTCCGACCAGGCACTCCAACGGTCAAGTCAGTACTCAATGGTGGCGATGGGAAGCAATAGAACAGTAGACAAATTGCACTATCGCGCGTACCTGGGAAATGCAGAGTGAGAGGTATAAGTAGCCGGGGAAGCTGACAGGTTCTGCCCCGCCTGCCACCTGCCGTCGTGTAGCGAGGACAGGGTAATGCATCTCCAGGGGTGGCAGGATAAAGTGATACATGCGGTATTAAGGAAAGGGGCAGTGTCAACTTAAGAGTTGGCGCCGTTGGATGCCGCTCGGCCTGACACCAGGGCATGTGGTCGAGGTACGGGGGACAAGATATGGCAGGCATATCAATACCTCGGTGAAATATCTGCCACTGGGGACCAGGATGACCAGGGTCCTGCGCCAACCCCATACATCTTCTGGTAGTCCGGTGTCAGGGAGTGGTTGTGCCGACTGGGGCACAATGCAACGAGGTCAGCTGAGGGCCTATGAGGGTGCCGACTGGGGCACTGAGTAATGAGGCTGACTGTGTTGGGACCGGGTGCATGTTGACATGGATGCGGGTTCGTAATTTTATAATTTAACTACGTGCAGCGGAAGGTTTAGCATAAATAATTTCACAAATTATTTAACCACACATCTAAGCATGCAACCTTATATTGTGTAGACATGATCATACATTAAAATTTTGCAGAAAGTAAACTAATTTACTTAATACCTCGCATAACTCGAAGGAAGGGACGAGATCCAACCGTAAGCATCCCTTGGAAGCTCCGCCTCTATTCGCGTCCACGCCGAGTTTTCTTCGGGATGACTTCGCAAAGCCACGAGTTTCGTGCCGATAAGAACTATTAGATTCTCCAAAGGCACGACAAGAATACCAAGAGAGAGATGGGAAGACTAACCACCAAACGAAGAACGAAATCAAGATCCCGGGAGGAAGGAAGGAGTTGCGCCCGCTTCTTCTTCTTCTTCGGCAGCTACTTGGTGGTGGCTGAAGCTCACGGCAAAAGGGGTTCTCCTTCTAGGGTCGGCGGCACTAGAGGAGGGAGAGGGAGAGAAGGAGAGAGAGAGAGGGCTTACTACTAGATCTCTTAGATTAATCTCCAAGCCTTGTCTTGGTTCCTTTATATAGTAGTCTCTCAATCGCCAAGTCTCCTTTTTATGGAATAAATTTTCATAAGAAATTTATCATATACATTTTTCTATGAATTATTCCATCATACCAAGTTTTTATCATAATTTAATTTATGATAAAAACAACCATGTCTCCCTTTTCTTATGGAAAGAAATTTCTTTATATAAATTTCTTTATCATGGTAAATCAATCCATTATTGATTTTATAAAATAAAATAAACCAATCCATGGTTCATTTTAATTTCCATGAAAATAAATCTCTTTATATAAATTTCTTTATATAAATTTCTTTATCCATAATTTTATAAAACAAACCACGCTCGGTTTATTTTATAATTTGAACCAAAAATTCGGTTTTCCCCTTTTGTTGTGGCCGGCCAAACAAAGAGGGTGGGGACCCTCTTTGGCCGGCCAAACCCAAGCTAAAACCATACGAATTAAACTCATTTAATTCATCCAATAAGTCTTCAAAAGACTTAGCCATTTTATGCTTCCGATGCGTCTCTGAAAAATTCAGATTCGACTTATCTCTCTTGATCGGAAAATCTAATTTTCAACTCGTTTTAAATCCCTCGGATTACTCGTAGTACGTGTGACTAAATAGGCTTTCGATTTATGTTGGCCGTCTATAATTAACCAATTATAGAACGATCATGAGTGGCATTGATAGATACCATTGTGTTGATTATTTTAATTGCTAAAATCCATGTTTGACCTATGTTTTTATTGCTTAATTGTGAAATTACCCTAGGTTTTAGAACTTACCCTTATTTTGGACTTAATTGTAAATTTACACATATTTGGATTATTTGGCCACTAAATTCTTGATCTATTTTTGTAGGCATGAAAGGTTCATGGATCTAAGGCATATTGGGTCGAACTTGAGTCGGAAGTGACCCGGATCGAGTTATCAAGATTACGATTAAATCTGGGACGTCCGATTCAAAAGCAGCTAGATCTGAGCCATCCGGGACCATCTGAAGCAATCCGAGCTAGGGTTAGGGTTGATTAAGCATTCTGATCAAGATCTGAAGGTTTCATCCCAATCAGAGCTCAATCAACCATTGGATAAAGCTCGGAGGGCTCTAGATCGTCCATTCAAAGATTAAGTTGATTTGGACCATCCGTTGCACATCTGGAGGATCCGAGCTACCACAAGGCAGATCCTGACCCCTGATCATCATCATTAAAGTTTGGATCAAATCAGAGCAAGATCAGCCGTTGGATTTCCTCAAATCAATCTGGGCCATCCATGTTTGAGTATTTAATCAAAACTCACCCGCAGCTCAGCTCTGTCGCGTCTCCGCCATTCTTCATCTTCTTCGCGTGTTCTTAGCATCTTCTTCCGTAGTTCTTCATCCAAGGGGCGCGACCGCATCATTCTCTCCTTTGGATCAAGTTCCGGATCATTGGCAAAGTGTTTCCGAGAAGAAGCTAGCTCTAAATTGCCCAAGAACAGGACTGATCGAGGTCTCGTCAGTTTTGCTGTCGCTTCCTGGATTTCAATGCTGCGCACCATTTCATTCATCTGAGTAGTTCAGAGGGGTTCCCTGAAGTGCTCGGACCAATCTCAAATCATCATCGCAGCTGAGTTGAAGGAATTGGTTGGGTTTTCGCATGTGAGCAGAGATGAGCTAGATTTGCTTCGCAGGGGCAGTTTTCCGACGATGTGTTGAGCATACAGGTTCGTGGCTCATATCTTGTGTAACGGCAAGACGAATTTGAGCTCAGAGAAGGGATAGATGCTAGTTTAGTTAGTTAATTTCAGTTGTTTGTAGCTGTAATTTCCATTACTGCCGTGTTTGGTTTCTGTCTTGGTTTCAGATTTGTTAACTTCATTTAATGCAATTGTTCTAGCTTAAATTAGGGTTCAATCTTCAAGTTAAGTAGTTTAGGAATTTGTTTAGTGGATAATTACTTTTTATTTCAGTGTATTTCTGTTTAAATCCTTGCGTGCCATTTCATTGTTGCGTATCAGCCATGTTCTGAAATTCCAGCTTGGTTTCTGATTTTTACAGTTTCTTTCCAATTCGATTAGTATTTGGTTAATTCCCTGCAATTGAAGATCACATTTAGTATGCCAATGCATTAGAGTTGAGTTTGTTTCTCGGTCAGTTTTAATTCTGAATCTTAGCTTAGCTGTACTTGCGTATCAACCCCAATTCTGTTCTGCGTGCCAGTTACTTCTGATTTTTGCAGTTCCTTTGCATTCAATTTCTGTTTAGTTTTGATGCCTTGAATTAGAGACAACAATTAGTGTCATAATGCATTGGATCTAAGTTTGTTTTTCATCTAGATTTCTACCCGAATTTCTGCTCAGTTTGCTTTTGTAGCAGTTTCTGAAATCAATTTCAGGTTTCTTGTGTATCAGTCTTGTGTTCTTGTGTGTATCTGAGCTGTCTTTAAATTTTATCTGGACATTAGATTAGAATACTTGATTTTAGTGGCTTGATTAAGCTCTGAATCCAATTTGTTGTTTCTTGGCATTAGTTCTTGAAGCTTTGCATTCCATTTCTGAATTCCTGCACACATGTATTCGGATTCTGTTTTCTGCAACTCTCTTCTGCGTTTCTGAACTTGTTCTTCTGTCAGCTGTGTTCGAAATTGCTAGCTTCATCTCTGCAATGTAGCTAGCATCGAGTTCTTACAGTTTTTTTTTGCACAGCATTTTACTTAAGCCTCATATTCCTAGCTGAATTGAACAAGTTATCACTGAATTGGCAGTTTACCATCCCTGCATTTCCGCATTTCTGCATACACCTTCTGATTTCTTGCATTTCCTATCTGCCCTTGATTCGTTTTGATTGATCAGTGATTGTATCTGAATTCCTTCAGACCTGCATGTTAATTCCGAATTGTTGTGATGGTTGTGGGCTCTTGGTATCAGAATTCTGTATTGGCACAGAATTTCTCTTCTTCTTTGCATCAAGTTTGCTAAAATTTGGCACTTTGTATCAAGTGCAGATTAGGCAGTGCTTGGTGCCAAGTTTAAGGTAGTTTTTAGTGAGCTATTGTGTTTGAAATTGGTTAGATTTGCATTCGGACATTTCTGAGTTTCCTTTCAATTGTTTGCTTCAAGATTTTGTAGCCAGCTTGATTTGTGCCAAGTGTGCTTGCTGCTAAAATTACTGCCCTGCTTTCACTCATCTTTCTAGCAGCTTGTTTTGCCATTAAATTTAGATTTGTTTCCCAAATTTAGTTAAGTTGCCTTGGTTGAGTAGCTTTCCATTGGCTGAGTTATTTATTGCAACGCACTTGTTTAGTTCATTCAGTGAAGTGACTTCCTTTTCATTTCTAATCGCATTCCAAACCCAAATCACATTCGAAACCCAAATTCACAAACGACAGATAAACACAAGCTCGAATCAAGCAAACTCTCAACTAGTCCCGAGGAAAATACGACCTGTGGCCCCTTTACTACGTTTTCATATTTTGATTGCAAAAAGGGTTTCGAGCACATTTATAAATATCTAAATTTGAGACCCACAATTCGTGACAGTCTATTTGGGTTCGTCAGGCACCTAGTAGTACATCATGATCCCCAATTAATCGAAAGATCAACGGTTGACCTCAGAAATTATTTTGAAACCCTTCAGCAGCTTTAATGAATCGTGCCTCATTCCCTTCACCATCTTATACCCACTTGGTTCAGGACATGGTCTATGTGTGTCAGTCCCCACTAGGCTGACTACGTCACACCTAGCCCAAGCAATGTATTTCTCGTCCAACGGATTCTAATTACTCTCATGTATCTGAGATATTCATACTCTGATCATGTGATGCTCTGGCCAGATGCTTCGAGTAACAATCCGACGATAGGCCTTGGGTATACATCTCCTTGCAAGGAGTGGTGAATCCTTTGTAGGCTGTTCAAACATCTTCGGGCACTTCGGCTTATACCCAATCATCCTGGGTCCACACCTCCTTGGAAATGCTTGCTTAAGATGTCAAAGTATAAGTCTTCATGACCAAGATGACTTGAACACTGCAAGTCAAAGGAACATCGTACTTAAGCTGCAGTAAGAACTTCATTGGCATATCTATATGTAGATTACCATACGATGTTTTACAGCCAGTCACTCCAATGAACTAGTTACCTTAACTAGCATTCATGTTTATCTCCGGACATCCCAATGTCACCAGCCAGTGAGAATCAGCTGATTAGAGAATAACCCATGCTAGTCTCAACAGAATTGATAGTGTCCGTATTTATCAATTCATCGACTAGGGACAATTTCAATACTTCACAATTGCACATGTAGAGATAATCACTAGTTGTGAATTCATCACAAATTCTCTCATGCTGTGAATTGTATTGCGGACATTCAGTAAATGAGTTTAAGATCTCAATCAAATACACAAACATGTACACTCAAATAGTGAATCTTCATTTATTAAAATAAATGATTACAATCATAAGGCGATTGCCTTAGGACACTTCTCTCATATTACTAACAAACTCCCACTTGGCCTAATGCCAATCGCTACGGTATCCAATACCACAGGCTCTAACATGACCCTCAAACTTGCTTTGAGGCAAGGCCTTAGTTAAAGGATCCGCTAAATTCCATTCAGTGGGAATTTTCTCAATTTGTATATCATTCCTACTTATAATCTCTCTGATCAAATGATAGCGGCGAAGCACATGTTTGGATCCCTGATGAGACCTTGGTTCCTTTGCTTGTGCAATAGCTCCATTGTTGTCACAGTAAACCGGTATTGCTTCATCAATGGTTGGAACCACACCAAGTTCCGAGACAAACTTCTTGATCCAGACTGCTTCTTTTGCTGCTTCCGAAGCCGCAATATATTCCGCTTCCGTGGTAGAATCCGCTACAGTGTCTTGCTTGGAACTCTTCCAACTTATTGTGCCTCCATTTAAAATAAATACGTATCCGGACTGAGATTTGGAATCATCCTTATCTGTCTAGAAACTGGCATCTGTATACCCACGTATTATCATATCTCCTTCTCCATATATTAGGAACACATCCTTAGTTCTTCTTAAGTACTTAAGGATTGTCTTGACAACCGCCCAATGATCCATTCCTGGATCAGACTGGTATCTGCTTGTGACGCTCAGGGCATACGATACATCGGACCTAGTACATAACATAGCATACATGATAGATCCTATCGCGGATGCATAAGGAATCTTATTCATGCAAATCCTCTCGTCTTCTGTGCGCGGACACATAAACTTTGAAAGGTGGATCCCATGCCTGATGGGAAGGTAACCTTTCTTGGATTCCGACATGCTAAACTTTTTTAGCACTCGGTCTATATATGTAGACTTCGAAAGACCAAGCAACCGTTTTGATCTATCTCTATAGATTCTAATCCCAATGATATAGGTTGCTTCTCCCAGGTTTTTCATGGAGAAAGTTTTGGACAACCAAATTTTAACCGACTGTAAGACTGATATATCGTTTCCTATAAGTAATATGTCATCGACATATAATACTAGGAATACGACTGCACTCCCACTAACCTTCTTGTACACACAAGGTTCGTCAGGATTTTGTGAGAAATCAAACTCTTTGATTGTCTCATCAAAACGGATGTTCCAGCTCCTGGATGCTTGCTTCAGTCCATATATGGATCGCCGAAGCTTGCATATTTTGGTTTTGTCAACCGATGTGAAACCTTCAGGTTGTATCATGTATACATCCTCAAGCAGGTTTCCATTAAGGAAAGCTGTTTTCACATCCATTTGTCATATCTCATAATCATGAGCTGTTATGGCCAGGAGCATCCGAATGGATTTAAGCATAGCTACTGGCGAATAGGTTTCGTCATAATGAATTCCTTGTTTCTGACGATATCCTTTTGCCACTAGTCTAGCCTTAAAGGTAACAACATTACCTTCCATGTCGGTTTTCTTCTTGAAAACCCACTTGCATCCTATGGGCTTAATCCCTTCAGGTGGGTTAACCAAGTCCCATACTTGATTTTCGTACATGGAATCCATTTCCGACTTTATGGCTTCAAGCCATTTGTCCCTTTCTGAACTTTTCAGAACATCATCATAACTGATAGGTTCGTCATCGCTTATGAGTAACACGTCGTTCGATTCACTTATGAGAAATCCGTATCTCTCTGGAATATTGCGTGTCCTATCAGACCTACGAAGAGTGGTGTTGTTTTAGGTTCAACTGATAGCTCATCATTATGAGTTATTGGTTGTGGGTCTAGACTAGGTGTCTCTGTAATGTCTATTGGAGTTTCTTGAACTTCATCAAGTTCAATCACTCCCACTGTTTTCTTGTAAAAGAAATTCTTTTTCCAGAAATACAGCATGCCTTGAAACAAACACCTTTTGTTCCAAGGGATGATAGAATTGGTAACCCTTTGTTTCCTTAGGGTATCCAATAAATAGACATTTATCAGACTTAGCATCCAATTTGTCTGATACAGTCCGCTTCACATAAGCAGGACAACCCCATATCTTAAGGTGAGTTAAGTGAGGTTTCTTACTATTCCACGTCTCATATGGAGTAGTAGAGACTACCTTGGTCGGGACTCTGTTTAGCAAGTAAACAGCTGTCTTAAGTGCATAGCCCCAAAAGGATTTTGGAAGAGTTGCATGATTCATCATAGATCTAACCATGTCCATCAAGGTTCGGTTACGCCTCTCAGATACACCATTATGCTGTGGTGTATACGGCGGAGTCCATTGAGACAATATCCCATTGTCCCTAAGATAATCTTGAAACTCTTGACTTAAGTATTCACCACCCCGATCGGATCGAAGTATCTTAATACTTTTGCCAAGCTGTTTCTCTACTTCATTTCTGAACTCTTTGAATTTCTCAAAAGCTTCAGATTTGTGTTTCATCAAGAACACATACCCGAATCGTGAGTGATCATCGATAAAGGTAATGAAGTAGCTATAGCCTCCTTGTGCAAGAGTTGACATTGGTCCACATACATCAGTATGTATTAGACCAAGCAATTCTCCCACTGGATTACCTTTTCCGGAAAAGGGTAATTTGGCCATCTTGCCTTTTAAGCATGATTCGCATGTATCAAATGAACCGGGTTCAAATGATTCCAGAATTCCACATCGGTGTAATTTGGTCATGCGTTTCTTACTTACATGGCCAAGACGACAATGCCACGTATAGGAGTCTATTTGATTATCTATTCGAGCACGTTTGTTGCTAACTTCGATATTGAAAACGTCACCGGATAAATCTAACGTGTAGATACCATTGCACAAAGTTCCGGTCCCATAAAGAACACCATTTAAAGTTATGTAC